>OY977952.1:5325000-5680000 GCA_963854355.1 Epinotia brunnichana
GGCAAGTTACGTTTCCATTAAGTTCCAGTTGACACTAGCTTTGTAGCTGAGCTAATCCGATTTGTAAGAAAACATGGTATATCTTAAGTGGAATAGCAACCTTAGGCTGCGCCTCGGCAAGCGAGTTTAATGAACCATGTGTTTTCTAAACAATATTAGCGAGCTTTTTATCCAGCTTGAGTTTTTCCTATTTTTAGGGCTTTCGAAGATTTTTATTCTTCAATTAATAAACTACCAATGGTTCGGAATGAAATCCTCTCCAACGGGACGAACCGGCGTAAAAAATTCGGCGAGGTAGCATTTTAAAGAGTTTCTCACGTTGTCTTCTACTTGACTGAACTCTATGTGCATAACTGCGTATATTACCTAGTCCTTTCTCCAATTTCAGTTTTTCCTGCTGCTGTGATGCTTCCGATTTCGGTTGCACCTCGCTGGCGATCTCACCGAGAAGGTTCAGCGTGTCTTCGGCGGCGAAACGCGATGCCTCCGCGTCTTCTGACGTACCGTCATCTGACAAGAAACATGATAATGTCCTAATGTCTGTGCGACTTTGACATGCTAAATAATAGTATTTTATACAATCGTTACACAATGAGGGCTCTTGAAGGCGAATACTGCCGAGTGGCCTAAGTAAGGTACGAGAATTAAGGAGCTCATCGTGTAACTATTGTATAGTTATATTATTTATAATACTTTTTCGACGAGTCAACTGACATAATTAAACATTTTGATTTCAAAGTTCAATATCTCAAAAACGGCTGAACCGATTTTGTTAAAACGTAGCCAATACCATCTCGATCGCGTCAGCTTTTGGATAAAAAAATCGCAATCAAATCGGTCCATTAGGTTAGGAGCTATGATGCCACAGACAGACACACACTCAGACACACAGACACGTCAAACTTATAACACCCCTCTTTTTCCGTCAGGTCAGGGGTTAAAAATTGGTATCTATTGACAATCTAAGCCCTGCTGAAACGAAGCGCAAAATGCGCAACCGAGGCTTGGCCGCTTGATTTTTTTTGAGATGCTAAATCTCAAAAAAAATCAAGCGGTCATGCCTCAGTTGCGCATTTTGCGCTGTATAGTTAGAGCACAAAAAATCATTCAGGTGACTCAAATGTGCGCATACACAGCCAAATATGGGTTAAGAAGCTAGTTTTTTTTATATTTCGTCTATTTAGTTTGTGTAACCTCATCCGCCTCCTAGCGTTATTCCCGGTTATGGCCTAAGGAACCCGGGGTTCACTTTGGCACCTAATCCCAAGATTTGGCATAGGCACTAGTTTTACGAAAGCGACTGCCATCTGTAATCTTCCACCCCAGAGGGAAAAGTAGAATTTATTGGGATTAGACCGGTTTCCTCACGATGTTTTTCCTTCACCAAAAAGCTACTGTTAAATATCAAATGATATATGATGACGATGTGATATTTATATCACTTTAAGCTCTCGCGCTTTGTTCACATATTTAATAGTACATTGAATGACAAGGGTCTAAAATAAGCCACATTTACACGAGATGGTTATTTCCCCGAACGAAGTGAGGGGAAATTATTCGAGTGGTAATATGGATTTTAGTCCAGAGTTATGCTCTCTACTTTTCACTTCGACTGCGATAAAATAGTAAAAAAAAAGTAGATTGTACAACAAGCGCATAAAACTCGGGCATAAATTAGCCATTTAACCCCTCGACTAACTATCCACCCTCGCCGGTGGCTCGGGTGGATATAAACGTCTCAGGTTAAATGGCTAATTTATGCCCGAGTTATACACAGTATACACACTGCTTTTCACTTCGATTGCGAGAAAATAAAAAATAATTGCAAAATAAAATAAAATAATAGCTCATTCCCGTCACTTACCTTTTTAAAGTTTTTATGTTTAATTTTCGACACGTGATATTAGACTTAAGTACTTCATACTGCCAAGCCATTTAATGGTTCAATATGTTTTAAAATAATAATTGACTCCTATTTTATCTGGTTTTAATAATTTAGTAATGGAAAACACGGATGTGAAATTTATTAAAGCAAATCAAATCAAATGACAAGTTTATTCTGCGAAGTTTTATTGTGTTAGGCCCGATTATCTTAGTCTTTAAAACAATTTAACTTTGTGCACTAGAGCATAAAAGTGGCATTTGTGCGCAGCATACATCCAGCATAAAGGCGAACTTTGCGAGCATGAGAAGTGAAAAGATTATTCATCCACAATCAATAATAAATTCCACGGCGAAAAGATTGTCCAATTTGGCGGCATGATTTTTTTAATAAACTGCTTGACACAGATACAAAATATTGACACCAAGAATAAACGTCTCTGACCGTTTATAGGCGCGTCTAAACGGCATGATTGTGAGTTAGGGAATAAAAAACGCCTGATGTTTGAAATTAATTCAGTTTCCTGATTGGTCGATAGCAAATACAAAGTTTTTTTTAAAGGGTTGTGATTGGTGGATTTAATATCATCACTTTCACCATAGGGGCTAAATGTACTACCTTAGCCCCGCTTGCTAAGCCTAATATAACACACTTTTCGAGCATGAGAAGTGAAAATAGTTATTTGTTATACAAGGGGGGAAAGTTGTATTTTACCTTGAAACACGAGCTAGCGAAAGGATTTTATGATTGACCACAAGCGAAGCGAGTGGTTCAAAAATAGAATCCTGAGCGTAGCGAGTGTTTCAACACACGAGACGTAAAATAACTTTTCACCTCACTAGCTCGGAAAGCCTATTTTTATTCTTTAAAAACAGATAGCAAAACTGCATTTTATCCACAAGAGTGCAAAGAATATTTGAAATCCGAACGTGTTATTAGTTTTTTAAACATAATATAATAAATAAATAAACATAATAGCATGTAAGGCCAGTCCAGACAGGACATTTTTCGCCCATCAGATTTTTTATTTTATTTAGGTACCTTTTTTTGAATGTTTTTTTGAATGTTTTTTTTAATGTTTTTAATTCTTTTTTTCTTTTTTAAATGTTTTTTTGTTTTTTAAACTCAACTGTCAGAACCGTCTACTACGGCTCCCATAAAATAATTCATTTTAAATACTTTTAGCGGAATACCAACGCTCTCGCCGACAAAAGTCGGTTTCTTAGCTGTTCCTGCGTTCACAGTGCTGTTTTTTTTGTGTATGGGCTATCATGTTTGCCGTCAGAAATCATATGTTTTCTGTCAATAGTGAAATTTGTTTTCAATCAACGACATTTTTGTTGCTGTAGCGGTTGCCTAAGCAACTTGCGTCAGAGAGACCCCTTGAGCCAATCCGAGCCTTGTCACCATGGCGCCGAGTCCACCCGCGCCTGCGCGCGACCACTGCGACCAGTTGCCAAATGTCGACTTGTGACATGATGACAAAAATAACAATATTTGTTATACGTGATCATTATTTTATTTATAGTCTACAAACAATGTGAAATCTGTATTAGTGAAGTTTACGCGGTGAATATTATTTGTGATTTTTTATGTGCTTTTTTACCTTAGCTTTAATTTTGTTCTCTTTCTTTCTGTTAACTGTTTTAAGTTTTTATTTTCGCATGTCACTTCCAATCTTAGGATCTCAACAGTCACAACCTCAACAATCACCTTCAGGGTCATTGGAAAACCTTATAAAATGCCCGCACTGCCCCCAGGCTCGATTCTTCAAGGGTCAAAGAGGCCTAAATATCCACAACAGCCGCATTCATTCTCACCGAAGCATAACTACCAACCCAGATCCTTCCCCAGCATCCACGCCAAACCTCAATACCACACCTAGGCCATCACTTCCAGAAACCTTATCAAACCTGAAACAATCTACTTCTATTATAAAAAGAATCCCTCGAGGAGCTCGGGTACAAGTTGCTCAAAAACTGAACGACGAAATAAAAAACGCCATTTCCCAAAATACGTCTGAAGCCTGGGAGCAGCTCTTAACGTTCCCCTACAGGGTCCTTCACGTAAAAGACCCACCGCAGAAAGGAACTTCGCTCACAACGCGCATAAAGCAGAATTGCATTCATCCTCACGACATCCAAAATCTATCGATATCGAAACCTAGATATAATGCCTCCTTAACTCGTTTAATAGAGTCCAAAATAGGCGAAGGCAACATAAAAAGTGCAGCCCGACTTTTGTTCTCCAGTGACACTGTTGCCCCAAACTCACCTGAAACATTAACCGCGCTACGGAGTAAGCATCCACCTGCCCCAGCTAACCACATACTCCCTGATCCACCAGACCCGTCCTTACCTTGCCTGCAAGTATCTCCCGAAGTAGCTCTAAGAGCAGTGTTGTCATTCCCAAGTGGCTCTGCAGGCGGCCTAGATGGCCTGACGCCGCAACACCTAAAGGACCTAATCGGCAACTGCTCCACGGATACTTGTGAGTCCCTACTAAGCTCTTTAATATCCTTGATAAATTTCATGCTTGCAGGCAGGGTAACTACGGATGTGACAGATACGTTATACGGCGCAAACCTCTGCGCTCTTATAAAAAGGGACGGTGGCATCAGACCGATCGCGGTAGGTACTACCTATCGCCGCTTGGCTGCCAAATGTTGCTGCAGCATTGCGTCAGAGACACTAAGTCCCTATTTTCAGCCAACTCAGTTAGGTTTTGGCTCTAAGAGCGGTTGCGAGGCAGCTGTTCACGCTTTACGGACTTTTATTTCTCAGCAACCTGGCGAAGTCCTCGTAAAGGTGCATGTGAAAAATGCTTTTAACTCCGTAGATAGGGGCGCCCTGCTGACCCAAGTGAAGGAAAAAATACCTCAAATTTACTCTTTCATATGGCAGTGCTATAGTACCCTACTACTTTTTAAAAACAATATTTTATCCTCTGAAGTAGGTTGTCAGCAAGGCGACCCCTTAGGCCCAGCCCTATTCAGCCTCGCCATACACCCCATTATTAGTAAACTAAATTCCAAATTTAATGTTTGGTATTTAGACGACGGTACTCTCGGAGGTGATGTGAATGAAGTTTTAGAAGATCTTCGTCAACTAAACTTAGAATTCCACGCTATAGGCCTAGAGCTTAATTTTTCCAGCAAAAAGATACTGCACTTTCGCAATTCCGAACCTTAGCACCCAATATCAAATTACTGGATAAATAAATCATAAATTTATTTCGTAAGTAAAAGTACAAATTGCTACTTACATTTTAATTTACAAATTTGTATGGTGAAAACCAAAAGTAAGTGTCAACTGACCCCCGTACTAGTTTGCACTGTGTCACGGTGGGTCAGGATTCACCGTCCTTATAAGTGTCACTTAGTTAAATCAGTAATTATGCTATCCTATAACATTCGTTCCGTAAGTATCGTTTTATAACTAAACTAAGTGGGTAGAAAATAAACGAATAGAATACAAGCATTAAGCCAAACAAAAGAATACTCAGGCGCTCGGCCGGTTTAGGCGTAAACAAGTAGTATATGCAAAAACTTAACATAAGATAACATTTTTACCACGGGATAAAAATCTAATGTTTCCCTTCAAGTTTCTACATCTATATGTATCATTGAGTATGGTAAAGTGTATGCATGGATATATTTAATTGTTTATGTGTGTGTCTGTGTATGTAGTGTATATGTGTTGATGCGTAAGTGCGACTACGCGCGCGTGCATTGTGCGTGAGTCTCTCTGTGTGTGTGTGTATGTGTGTGTCCGCGAGTGTGCGAGTGAATGTGCGTGTGTATATATGTTTGCGAGTGTAAGTATCATTAATTGCGTGCGGATTACACCAAGGTTTTTAGTAGTTGTTCAGTATCTTCGTATTTTAATTTCTGTAGATAAGCTTCCAATGACTTTTTACAAGCATGTAAATTAAGTGTTCGTATTTGAATATGTTTGCTTACTTTGTTATATAATGTGGGACCAAGAACATTTATGAATTTTTTTGCGAATTTGGTCCTATGAGGTGGAGTTGAATATACAAAATCTTTTCTTCTTCTAGACTCAGGATAGTCCGGGATGCGTTTATGTTGCTTTGTTAATAAATGTTTGATAAAAAGTTGCCTTACAGTTAAAACTAAAGTGTCCTCGTAGAGTGCAGTTGTTGGATATGTAAATTTATTGAAGGTTAAAACCTTAAGCACTGCTCTCTGAGCTCTCTCTAGTATAAGCAAAGAAGTCTTTGATGCTCCTCCCCAGGCAGTAATACAATACATAGTCACTGATTGGCAAAGTGCATAGTAAATGGTTATAAGTAGTTTCCTATCGCAAACGTGTCTCAGATTTTTAAAAATGTATATTAATTTTCGGATTTTTCCTGCAAGATTAGATATATGCTGATGCCAACAAAGATTTTTGTCAAGAAGAACTCCCAGATACCTAATGGACGTTGTTTCGGATACCGGTTGGCAGGAGCATACTGCAGCGTCTTGACAATCGTGTAACTTAATACTTATGTTCCTACCAAGTGACTCCTTATTGTTACGAATGCTAAATACGATATACTTAGTTTTAGATAAATTCAAGGTAAGAAGATTGTAGGAGAGCCACGCATTAACTTGGTTTAATCCATCTTGGGCTAGATTGCTTACCTCTTCCCAAGAGTTACCATGAAACAAAATAGCGGTATCATCGGCAAAAGCAATTATTTCCGCATTAGAGATTGTTAGGCGACATAGTTGGTCGATATAAATAAGAAATAGTGTAGGCCCTAACACACTACCTTGCGGTACGCCATATTGAACAATTTCATCTGTGCTATAAAGATCACCAACCCTGACTGATTGCTTTCTATGGTTTAGGTAGCTACTAAAAAGGTTTAAAGGTATGCCACGTATTCCTATGTTTTCCATTTTCTTTATGAGTAGTGAGACAGAGACTGTATCGAACGCTTTTTTAAGGTCTATGAAGATTCCGATGGCTTTTTTATTATGATCTAGTTTGTCAACAATATAGTTAGTTAGTTGTATTACAGCATCTTCAGTAGATTTTCGTTCCCTAAAGCCATGTTGATTATTGCTTAGTAAATTATTCTTTTCAAGGTAGCTTTTTAGTCTTTTGTTTATGATTTTTTCTATCACTTTCGCTAAAGTAGGTAATAAAGAAACATAAACAATAAATAAAGAACCTTAGCACCCAATATCAAATTACTGGATAAAAGCTCACTCCACCTCCTTGGGTCGCCGATTTTGAATGATTCATTCCCTGATTTTGTAGAACAAAAAATTCAAAAATTTCATTCAGTGTCAGATCGCCTGCTCCAAATTAACACGCATATGGCGTATACCATTATAAAATTTTGCTTATTTGTTCCACAGTTCACCTATATGCTTCGTTGTAGTCATTTTTGGAAATTCCCTCACCTTCTGGCACCTCTTGACGATATCATTAAAAAAACCATCTCATCAGTCACTAACATCGATATGAATGAAATCCAATGGACCCAAGCTTCTTTGCCAATTCGGCATGGCGGCATTGGGATTCGTAAAATTTCAAGCGTTTCTCTCCCAGCTTTTCTCTCGTCAGCACACGGCTCCCAAAAATTAATCAGTCAAATACTAAAGCCTCCTCACAATAATTTTGTAATCCCTTTTCTCGCTGAAGCCGAGTACCGTTGGAAAGAGCTATGTCCAACTGCAGACCTACCAAACAAACCCCATTCGCAGAGGCAATGGGATGGGCCGCTGTGTGAGCTGGTACGGGATAACCTTTATGAAACGTCTTCCAGCTCCGCAGATCGCGCGCGTCTCCTTGCCACTGCTAGATGGGAATCCGGCGGTTGGCTCCAGGCACTCCCTTCACACAACTTAGGTACAATATTAGACAACAAAACTTTTAGGGTTGCCGTGTCACTGCGTCTTGGAGTGACATGCGTCGTTCCACATCGGTGTCACTGCGGTTGCACTGTCGACAAATTTGGGCACCATGGCCTCTCCTGCCACAGGAGCACAGGCCGCATCCCGCGTCACGCCAGCCTGAACGACCTCATCCGTCGGGCTCTCGCTAGTGCCGGAGCTCCGGCCGTCTTAGAGCCTACTGGTCTTGCCCGGGACGACGGCAAGAGGCCCGACGGCATGACGCTCGTGCCCTGGAGCTTGGGACGGCCACTGGTATGGGACGCTACCTGCGTCGATACCCTTGCGCCGTCCCACCTTCCTGGAACCTCAACTAAGGCTGGTGCTGCTGCTGACTCAGCCGAGTCACACAAAAGGCTCAAATATGCTGGCATTGACAGTGGCTTCATGTTTGAGCCTTTTGGCGTCGAGACCTTAGGGCCATGGGGCACCAGCGCATTAAATCTATTTAAAGTGCTTTCTAAGCGCCTTGTCGACGCTTCTGGTGACCAGAAGGCTGGCGCTTACCTAGCCCAACGCATAAGTATTGCCATACAACGTGGCAATACCGCCAGCCTCCTGGGCACCTTGCCGCCTGGCGCCGATCTTGGACAAGTTTTTTATTTATAATCTTATCGTTATTTGTTTAATTTTAATTTTTCCTGTGTGCATTATGTTTCTACTTATTTTTTTTACTTACTAGTTGTTTTAATCCATATTTTAGGCTTACTTCATTTTATTAGTTTAGTTTTAATGTCATTTAATGTAAATATTATTAATTTAAATGTAAATATATTAATGTTTTTTCTTTTTCTCCTTTTTATAAATGTTGTTTCTCTTTTTAATGTTTTGTTTCTTTTTGCATGTTTTTCTGTATTTTTTTTCTGTTTTTAATGTTTTTTTGGTCTTTTTTATACGATTTTTTTTTAATATTTTCTTTTTTTAATGTTTTTTGAAATTATATTTATTTATTGATGTTTTTTTTTATATTTTATTGATTTAAATGTGTTTATTCAAGTTTTTTTTTATTTTTTTCACTATTTTTTTTTTTAATGTTTTGTTTCTTTATGATTTATTTTTATGGTTTTTCCACTTTTTCTCTTTTTAAAAGTTTTTTTTAAGTTTTCTGTCTTATTTTTATCTTTTTTTTACGTTTTTTCTCTAATTTTAATGTTTTTTGTAACTTTTTTTCTTTTATTATGTTTTACTACTAATAATTATTGCCTTTGTTTTTCTTTTTGCAATGTTTTTTGCTTTTTTCTCCTTTTTATAAATGTTTTGTTTCTTTTTGAATAGAATCCATTCGCTAGCTCGTGGTTCAATTACACACTCGCGGTTAAAATACAACTTTGCACCCTTGTATAACAAATAACTATTTCACCCGTGTATTACACAAAACTTTTCACCTCACTACAGCGAGGAAAATAAAAAAAAGTGTAAGACAAAAAAATGTCATATAAAATATGTCAGGAAAATAAAAACTTAAACGAGCCAAACATTTAGTACTTTGTTTTGTTAGTTGTCACATGTCACTTAAGCTGCGTTCCAATGTCAAACTCTTTCTTCACATGTGGATAAAAAGCGATTTTCTCAATAGGTATCAAACATACAAAAAGGGCTTTCCGAGCTAGTGAGGTGAAAATACTGTTTTACACGGGTCTAACGCGATATTTATTTAGATGTGATATTTGTTTGTGTAACCTACCGCATAATACTGGCAGAGGTGTTGCAGGCGCCGAAGAAGAAGCGGCCGCTTTCTTTCTTCTAGAATTGTCCTTTTCTAGCTGCATGTCTATCTCTTTCTGCAGGTCGGTCATTTCCTTCTCACCATCCTCGTCTTCCATTAACTGAAAACATAATCAAAGGAGGTGAATAATAAGGAAGATTGAAGATGCAATATATGTTCTATTTTTAATTTCGTTAATCCCTTCTCGTGTTTAATTAAGTTTTTATCATTATTTTGTTTTTTTTTTGTTTGTTATCCACCGTGAACTCACTCGACGGTTCTAATCAGAAGACCAGCGCTGGCAGCAATGCCAGCATTATGCTGAGATATAACTGTTTCGTTACAAACTCTGTGTGTTGTTTGTCTCGAATAAATGTTTCTTTCTTTCTTTCTTTTCTTTCAATACCTTGCTTTGATAAAAACTTTAATTCCTTCCAATAACTATAAGTAACTATAACTGAAGAGAACTGTCATGAGAAGCGGAATTATAGTATGATGTCACAGCCTCACAGGCTTAGGAGGAATATCTATTAGAGATGTGCGAAAGTTTTCATATATTTGACACATCGCATGTTTGACTAATATATGATAATATTTGGCACCTAAATCGGAGCATGACAATAAATTTATCTTATCTTACCATGATGCAGCACCGAACTAAATAACTACCAACTGCAACGAATAGGGTTGGGGACTCTAATTGTATTACTACTCCAAAAGAAAGAAGGAATAAAAATGCCTAGTGGCGAAAAACCCATACAAATAACTCATAAAATTATGAAAATACAACTGGTATAGTATTACTTAAAAGAGAGACAAAACGTTGGAGACCCGTGACGTCACGGGTCTCGAGCTTCATAGACTCATACTAAATGACAATCTTTTCCTGCGAAGGTGCGTTTTGCAGAAAGGGGACAGAGTACACCCCTCTTAAAACTTTGGACACTTATAACTTTTCGATTAGGTATTTATTGTCTTGTGTTACTTTTTTCTGCATGTGACTATATTATTATTCATTTTTCGAGAAATTTCAACATTATTGATTATTAAGGGTATCCACTTATAACAAGATTCAAAAGCATTGTAACCTTAAGGGTGTTACGAGGCAAAAACAACTAACTTCTAATCTTCTTCACTCGTTAATGTATGCCGAGACACAAGCTATTTTATACATTATATTAGCTTAAGTTTACAGTTTAGTAATATTCTAAAAGTGCAATGTAATTTTTTTTAAGATTTAAGTCCCTTTTTAAGTTTTTAAGTTCCTATTGTTTATATTTGAATGTAACTTGTAACGAAATTCCAAAATGTAATTTGAAACTGGTTCCCCGCGATACAGGTGAAGCCTAGTGCGGAGACCTCTGGAAATTATTGTAAGAAAATATGCCAAATATAATGTTTATTACTTATTACTTTATTTGGTGTCACCATCCCTATTCGTGCAATCTTCCCTGTCTCCCGTATTTTTTCCTTGCAGTTCAGCATGCAGATAGAATCTACGCTTTCTCCAAATCCTTTCATAATTATTCTAGCGAGCTTGAACGGCAACTTGCTCCCAGCAAAACCGCCCGAGGAAATATAATAAAATTAAGACGTTTTCTCGCGAGTAAAACTCGGCATTCCGAATGCACTAAAATCGGTTCAGGCATGTCAAAACAGTAGCGTATAAAAATAGTTGGCGCAGCCTTCTCCCCCTCTAATATAACTCAACGTTGGAACAATATTACGCCCATCGTAGCAAAGACAAATGGCGCAACCAGTGAAAGTCGAAACAACACAAATTACCACGACCAAGTGACAGCAAGTGATTTCGGCCACGTAGGACACGGCCTTACCTTCTGCAATCGTTCCCTATCTTTCTTCCTCGCAGCCCTGAACGCTGGAGGGTCCTGTTCTTCCTCAAGGTCCACCGTCATGAATTCTTCAAGCGTGAGCGCACTAGACGGCGTGTCACCGAACTCCAGAAGTCTCTTGCGCAGCGTGGACTCGTGAACCTTCACTATCCGGACTACATCAGCTGGTGTTCGGGAGAAGTTGTGAAGGCGAGCGGCGATTAGGAGAGCTGAAAAGAAAAAAAAGAATGATGTATAGCCGGAGCCTTTTTTTGAACCTGACTGTTGCTTGGGTAAATTCTTCTTCAAGTTTCGAATTCAAATTCAAATTTTTAATTCAGACCATGTCCATAGTGTTAGTATACAATTGCTTATTCTAAGTTAGTTATTTAAATCTAATATTATAATATTGGGGTGGCGCAGGACCGGCCATTGTGGCACTCTTTGGGGGAGGCCTATGTCCAGCAGTGAACGTCTTTCGGCTGATATGATGATGATGGTTATAATATATTATTATACCGAGCCTCTCATGTGCACCGAGTCCCAGTGCTTCCACACAGCGCAGGCAGGAGACTCCAGCACCAGGCGCACGAGGCTGTTGGAGCTGTCACGCACGCGGCGTATCAGGGAGGCGGTTCTCTTGCGTATTATTGCACTGAAGCAATCAGTACTTGCCTCCGCAAACATACCTGATGCGCTACAAAAGCGGGGCAGCCCCAACAGCATCCTGAACCCGTTATTATATTGGATGCGCAGGGCATTGAACGCCTTCTTAGTATAATTTGTCCACAGGCTGCACGTGTAAAAGGTCTGACAAAATGCCTTAAGTTTCAAGTTGTCAGTCTGTTTTATAAGTGGATCTTGCTAAGGCGTAATTATCCAACTATCAGTTCCACTTAGCTAGGGTCCAGCCCCACCAAAAGCATCGGAGTCCCCCCGTTACATTAAACTTAAATCTAACCACATTGGGGTCAAGCCCCTCCCCCAAACTAAAATCCTGAATCCGCCACTGTCGACAGTGCCCTAGAAACAAAATGGCTGCGAACGGTACGGTTTCAGAGGAACTTCTTCCTTCGAACGGCGGTTGTGGATTGGGTTTCCTGCCGCGGTTTTCCCGAGGAATGGGGTTCTTGAAGAATAGAGTATACCTACATTTTTAAATAGTACGGTGTTTGCCACCGACGTGGTATTAAAAAGAGAATCATTCCCATTGAACTCCGGGGTCTACAAATAGATAATATGCGTTACCAGCTCCGCAGATGCCGGACGGCCGCCGCCCCGAGTGTATGGAGTCCCGTTTCATTCTCTGCACGAGCCGAAGGGCCGTCATGCTCACTTCGTGCGACTTGTCATCGAACTGCAGCTGCGAGGAGAACCGCAGGATGTACAAGCATGGGTCTGCAAGTCAAAAAATACATATGTTAGGTACGGTACATGACAGCTTTTGTTTATAAATTAAGTTGAGTTTGGGGTGTGGCGGGTTCAATTTCCTACCATGACTTACATTATGTCCTAAAGTTTATTCACTTCTTTGTTATTGTCATTATTCATGCGATCACCCCCGTAAGTCAACATTGATTTAGTGTCCGGCAGCGGCATTGTCCGGCTAGTTTGATGTTTTTCATTGAATTCGATTGACCAATATGTTGTTTTTCATAACAAATTAATTTCTCAAAACTTACTTTGACAAAACTGTATAAGTATTACAACAGTGTCGCTCTGTACATCCAAGTGCAAAAATGTGTATCGATTTAATATCTATATTTATTATTTGAATATATTCTATAATTTTAATGTATTCCAATTGACATGACATTTTGCAATAATTTATCGTGTGAGTGTTTTGGTGTAATTGTATGCTGTAAACTTACATTGTATTTAAATGAATAAATTAATAAGAGTCCTATCGCTTTTGTCAGCGGATTAAGGTTTCGGTGCCTACTTACAATTTTTATGACGACAGGACATATTTATGAGTAAGTTATATGCACCCATATTTTACACTTGAATGTACAGTCAAGGTCACCAATATGTATACACCACAAAGTTACAGAAATATGTATACAAACCTTATTACTACGGAAGTAGTATACATATTTTTGCAAAATCAAAAAAAATGTCCATAGTTAAGAGCCTTAATCTAATCTACGCTTTAACTTTTCTCATTTTCGTAACAGCAATTACCCATAATGAGAAAAGTTAAAGCGTAGATTAGATTAAGGCTCTTAACTATGGGCATTTTTTTTGATTTCCACCCATATACCCAAAGTTGCAAAAATATGTATACAACAACCTTACTTCCGTAGTAATAAGGTTTGTATACATATTTCTGTAACTTTGTGGTGTATACATATTGCTGACCTTGACTGTACAGTAAGGCAATATAGAGGTCTACCACTGTTCGACTCCATTACTTGTACATCAAGGGTCAAAACTGGTATACCACTTTCTTAGGTTACCTACTGCCCCCCTATTCTGTAACTTGTTCTAAGCTCACCTTTACGCTCACCCACAATTATACATTGACACCGCGATGCGTAGTAATTAAGCGTTGGTAGAGGTCTAGTTTCGTAACGGGTGACCGGCGAGGTGAGCCGCATTAACGTGTAGCGAATAACAGCCCAGTACATATGATTAGTTTATTACCTACAAATCGACGAAACACCACATGATTGATTAATGTGTTTGAAACTCTATACCTACTAAGTACTATTAAATATTTCGTAAGAACGTACTTACCGCCCTAGGGCCGAGGCCCTGATGCTGACCTACGCAATGTTTATATTGTGTGGCGCAAATTTTATTATTAATCGTGACGAAATGCTACTTACTCAATTCAAAAGAAAAGGTAACAAAAAATTACATTGTTGGTTTATGGTTTGTTGACACCGCCATAGAAAAAAGCCCGATAAGTTAGAGTTGAACTCACGTGGCGTGGGCTCCGCACAATATTGACAGTATTGTTTGTATAGTTTGTTTTACTTAAAATGACAAAAAGCACTTAAAACCAACTATTACCCACATCTTTGTGTTGTTTAAGAGCCCCCCCACATGCAAATTTGCCAATGTTTATCGACCTAGATCTCAACATCTATAGTGATTACATATCTGTCCTTACAGTATATGAATCTTAAACTGTTTTTCTTCAGTCTGTTAAAAGTGAAAACACGATTGGCAATAATCTTCTCGATACTTTTATTTTTCAAACCTAACCCTTCTTTTGGATGTTTTTGGTTGGATCTTTAAGACCATCCCGTCTTTAACAATGATTTTTGGTTTAATGTTGTTTAATGTACAATGATAAGTTCTCAAATCTGGTAAAAGGATTTTGCTTATAAATGTACGAACAAAAAACATAATTAAAAAACATGATATCCGCGCTTTTAGCATGGACTTCCATCTCGCTCACGCTTATGCTCACTGAGAGGGAAAGAAGACCACGCCACTACGCCCTTTTAATCGTTATATTCAAGTACAGCTACAGTAAAACAATTACGCATACATATTAGAACAAAATAGTGGCTATTACAGTACACGAGCCACACTTCGGTCAATTTTATGACGTTTCTTTGTTATCTTTTCTTTTCATATTTAGCAACAAAAGATGTTTCTTATCCCAATATTACCTTCTTATTATTTTCCCGTATTCATCTATAAGTAAATCACAAAGTTCCAAGTTATTAAAAAGCGGCCAAGTGCGAGTCGGACTCGCACATGAAGGGTTCCGTTAAATAAATTGCGGTTTACGATTTATGTGGAATTAAAAAAAAACTACTTACTAGATCTCGTTCAAACCAATTTTCGGTGGAAGTTTGCATGGTAATTTACATCATCACTTTGGAAGTGTCTCTCGCGCAAACTATTCAGTTTAGAAAAAAAATGATGTTAGAAACCTCAATGTCATTTTTGAAGACCTATCCATAGATACCCCACACGTATGGGTTTGATGAAAAAAAATTGAGTTTCAGTTCTAAGTATGAGGAACCCCAAAAATGTGTTGTTTTTTTTTCAATTTTTGTGTGAAAATCTTAATGCGGTTTACAGCATACATCAACTTACCAAGTTTCAACAGTATAGCTCTTATAGTTTCGGAAAAAAGTGGCTGTGACATACGGACGGACAGACATACAGACATGACGAATCTATAAGGGTTCCGTTTCTTGCCATTTGGCTACGGAACCCCAAAAATGGTTACCTACTCTTTTGACACGCGGTACAATTTGGTAACCTGTTCTACCATGTAGACACACCATTAGATGGCATTTACTGTAAATTGTACCTACCATAAAGTACCACTCTAAAAAATAACTGTTAATTCTAATTCTTTCTGTAAACAACGAGTAGGTATGGTATTTTGAAGACTACGAATGTTCCTATAGAAGTATACACTTCTAAAACAACTTGTGTCTATACACATACCTACTCAAGCACCGCCGTGTCAGCGAAGTCAAAACGGGTTTCATATGTATCCCAAAATGTACATTAAAACGGTACAAACGAGAAGCATAAAAATGTGTACATATTGGTGAAATTAAGACAGAAACTGGTTTCCCTAGCACGGTACCGTTTATCGTCTATCGCCGACATAGAAAGAACTTTGATAGGTACTAGCTGGAAATAAAAAAAAAAACTTTATTATAGTACAGTCAGCAGCAGAAGTAGCTAAGCGGGCCGGGTGTTCAAAATGACCTGCACACGCTCTTAATTTCTTAAGAATAAAGTCGTGTGCCGGTCATTTTGAACACCCGGGCCGCTTAGCTACTTCTGCTGCTGACTGTACCAGCGGTCCGTTTTGCGAATATGACGACCGCTTTAGCCTAGTTGGGTAGTTGGTAGTGACCCTGCCTACGAAGCAAGAGGTCCTGGGTTCGAATCCCAGTAAGGGCATTTATTTGTGTGATGAGCACGAATATTTGTTCCTGAGTCATGGATGTTTTCCATGTATTTTATTTATTTATCTATATAAGTATGTTTATCTTCGTCTAGTACCCATAGTACAAGCTTTGCTTAGTTTGGGACAACGTCGATTTGTGTAAGATTGTCCGCAAATATTTATTTATTTATTATTTATTTAAACATGGAACACACAAAAATCCGAAGAGTCATTTGTCCCAAATCATCATTAATACAAGCTTTCTATTAACTTGCAATGTATATACCTAAATAACTATGTATCATGTATGTGACTATGTTTGTTTGGGTGGAATCTTGCAAGTCAATTTTGAAGCAGATATCTTCAACCGTTTGAGCTGAAATTTTGGGTAAAGGTATAGTTTGGTACAGTTCAATATTATGGTTCCATCGAGGTGATCTGATGATGGAGACAAAAGGCGGCCATGGGAATTCAGTACTTAACCGACGTAACTCTTCGAGTACTTAACCGAGTTTGGGTTCGTTAGAATCGTCTCAATTAGTAGTTGATGACGGTATACAGAAAAGTACAGTCATCAATAAAAGCTCGTACCAAAAAATAAATTTTTGACAGAAACTTATATTGAAATTTTACACGCCACTTTCTGGTGAACGAAAATTTGGACGCAGATGACTTAATGGAATAGGGTATATAAAAAGGTTAGGTTACGTTTGTATTTCATCCTGAAAATAAAAATATCCTTCAGAGGAACATGGATTTTGGAATTATGAAATTCGGAAAAATATGCTCTCGGACTAATTATAATTACTCTTCGGAATGATGTAGTACAGTAGGAAATGTATTCACGTACCACCGTAGAACCCTATCGCAATAAGGTGACATATCACTCGAGTTTGAGTGACGGCGGCCTGTCAGTTGCGACAGGGTTCTACGGTGGTGGTAGGTACGTGAATACATCTCCCTTACTGTACCCGTCTAAATAGGCAACACAGGCTAAGTGGCCAGTTATTGGTCAAACGTTATTGGCAGTGATCGGATCTAGGATGCAATTTGGGGTGAACGACCTCAAACGTTATGTTTATCGTGGATGTGTCTCGGATCTCCCGGGATTTTGGGAAATGGGCTATTGTAAATTAAAAAATACGTCACTTAATATTTGCACACTTAAAGCACACTAGAATTGTCTAATAATGGGTATTTATAACTGAAATTCTTATTATTTGTCGATCAGTTGAGAATGTGATAAGCAGGGCTCGATTTGATTGACAATGTCAGTCAAGACATTATATACTGCTCATTTCAAGTGGCCATTTCATTTAATAAAAGAGGTTGATAAGTGGTAATTATTTACGAAAAGACTATTTGATGGCATCCTATGTGCGGTGCAGTGCAACGTCATCGGCACTAAAAGTTCGAGCCCTGGTGATAAGATTAACGAAATAGTGATAGTGAACTAATAACAATTATTACTTTTTCTTGTATACCCTGGTAAACACATAAGAATGATAAAAATACATAAAAGATAAGACATACAAGATACGTTCAGTTCTTCTATGCAGTAGGTACTGTAAACATTTTTGTTGTTATTACATTTTCTGTTAATTTTATATTGTAAACTACTTAAAATTAAAAGTTATTTACCTTTTTGTAAAGATAGGCAACAAAAAAAGTCGCGGGATTGTAAGTCATATCCACCTTAATATTACGAACTTAAACCCCGGGAAATGGCATCCTAGATCCGATCACTGGCTTATTGGTGAGCGGGCCACACACAGTAGGTAGAGTAAGTATGTAACACGGTCATGATCGGGGTGTTCATCCAAGGTGTCAGTTCAATACATCCCTACTCTATCAGAGAATCTGTGACAAATGGTTCCATGTTAGGGTTGGCATGACCACACACATGGTACCTACTTAAATACCGCTAAAAAGCTATAAGCCAACGCCTCACGTCAAGTTAGTAATTATACATTCATTCTGGTTGTTATAGGGACGATTAAACACTTAGCGTACATGCTTTTAACACATTACGGGTCAGTCAACGCTGTACGTATCATTATCAAATTATACTTAAAATACCTACTCAAGTTGTAAATTGTAGGTACCTTAAATTACCTAGGTAAGTGGCGGCGCGTGAAAATTTTTACTGGAAAACCCGGAGCAAAACAAAGGGCTGTTTTTTGTTGATTTACGAGTTTGGTTAATTATTAGCAAGAAATTTTAGGCAAGCCGGTGGGAATCGGCTTGTATGACTGCTAGGTACACTCTATATTTATATATATATTATAGGTGATTATAAATTATGAATTTTATAGCAATGCGGTAGGTATTTACTATTACAACCTGAACTAGTTTTAATCTTAACCCTGAAAAAATCCCCAACTAAGAAACAACCGTTCTGAAAATTAAAACATTCAACATTATATTTTTGGTATAAAACTGTGTCCACGGCACATACGCGTACGGTAGATATTCGTTCAAAATTTCGTTACAATTGGGACCTTTTTACAGACCACAGTTTTGGACTGGTTAAGTTAAACTGCTTCTCAAACGTGTTTATGTGCGCGGCAGGGTTCAGCAGAGTTCAAAATCATGTGCATTTTTAAATTAATTTCAATGTCTTAAGATTCCCAAGTACCGCGACTCAAGTCAACTCTCGATACAAACGTATAGTTTGGTTCTCATTTTAAAACGGAATACTGGGATATGATGAAACTTTTTATACTTACACAAAGGGTTCCGCGTTCCGCTATATACAGGGTGACTGGTAATTCGCCATATTCCTTGAAAGGGGTTATACTAGAGCTAATTTGCAACAATTTATGTCCAGTCAACCAGGGGCCAAAACACGATTTTTTTTAAATTTTTCGAGTTTTTAGTTTGTTTGAAAAAAAATCGCCTTGCAGCCTTAAAGTGCTGATTGTGGCAAAAATGTTTTTTTACCATCCAAATGGAAATACTTTTGTCACAATCACCAGCTTAAGGCTGCAAGGAGATTTTTTTTCATACAAACTAAAAACTCGAATATCTCGGAAACCAGCGAGTTTCGACCCCTGGTTGACTGAACATAAATTGTTGCAAATTAGCTCTAGTATAACCCCTTTCAAGGAATAGGTCGAATTACCAGTCAACCTGTATATCTAGATCGGAAACTAGTTTCTGCTGCTATAAATTATTAATAGAGACTTCGTATGAAAAACTTTCTACACGCTCAATTTTTTTTATATTTAAATTTCTAGCATCAGAAATTAGTTTCAGAGCTAGATATGGTGAATCCCATTGTGTATGTTATTCTATACAGCGTGTATTTTTAATATTACCTCAAATTGTAACCAGACGTAGGTGGCAGGGATATGAACCGATTTTGCAAGAAAATTTTCTTAACCTACCATTTTTTTTTTCTATATAAAATAATTCAACACGCAATGTCACTACTTTGTCTTACTGACGTGACGTCACAGCTGTCACAAGTGACCCGCTTCTTCTATGTGTCAAAGGAGTGTACGTAATACATTGCTGCTCCATAAATTTTCAAAAATTAGTTATACTTTGTTAGTTAGGACTAACTTAAAATTTTCTTGCAATATCGGTTCATAGCCTTATTACCTACATCTGGTTACAATTTGAGGTAAAATTAAAAATACAGGCTGTATATTTATAGTTTCATGTTATTCTAGCATGTCGTTTTATAATGAGAACCAAACTATAGGTTTGTATGGAGAGTCGATTGTCCTGGCGTCCCTTTTAAGGCCTCCACACACCCGTCGCGGGCGCGGGTCGGGCGCGGGCCCGCGCAAGTTGTAAAACATTAAAACTACACTTCAATTTCAAACACACATCGAACGCGGGCCCGCGACCGGTGTGTGGAGGCCTTAGAGTCAAGAGTTTGACGACTGCTTTAGCCTAGTTGGTAGTGACGCTGCCTACGAAGCAAGAGGTCCTGGGTTCGAATCCCGGTAAGGGCGTTTATTTGTGTGATGAGCACGCATATTTGTTCCTGAGTCATGAATTTTTCCATGTACTCGTACTTAAGTATTTATTTATCTATTTAAGTATGTTTATCTTCGTCTAGTACCCATAGTACAAGCTTTGCTTAGTTTGGGAGTAGGTCGATTTGTGTAAGATTGTTCGCAAATATTTATTTATAAGGCAAGCTCGGCCGAATTTCACCCTCCCATACAAACGGAGTATCGTTCTAATTTTAAAACTACGTGTTAGATTGTAACGAAACTTTGCATTTACAATGACATGAGGTATATCTAGGTCTGTAATTAGTTTGTATGGCTCCAGTTTATATAACAAACGAAATACAGCAAAAACAAGTTTTGTATGAAAAACTTAAATTCGCCGTTTTTTTTACTATGGTATCTGAAGCTACATAAACTAATTACAGACCTGGATATACCTTAACTTATTCTAAGTACAAAGTTGCAGAACAAACTAGCTAGTCGTTTTAAAATGAGAGCGTAACGTTTGTATGGAAAACCGAGCTTGCCGGGGACTCTGAAGGTGGAATATTGTGAAGTTTTTGTGAACTTGACTAAGTAATGAGCAATCGATGGATCGAATAAATTCATGACATTGGCTACGCCTTGAGACAGTCATTCACTTTATAAGACATGCCTAGTTCACTGACCCTTTTTGTATGTACATATGCTATCATATAATTGAACGAGCAATCTAAGTGAACAAAGTTCTACGTGTCAGCCTGGGCAAAATTATTCGTATGCCCGGCGCACTGTGGATCGCAAATAGCCTCTCCATATAATTAGGGACTGAATTTTCAAAGTGCCTATTTTTTTTATTGAGATCGAGTCTTCTCTTGATAATTAGGTAAAAAAAATAATATGGGTAAATTTGGCGGCGTCGCATTACTCAACCGATTCTCGTGAAATTTTGGAGCAGGTTCAATAATTATAAACCTTTTATTTAGCTTTTCAAAAATAAAAAAAACCGGCCAAGTGCGAGTCGGACTCGCGCACGAAGGGTTCCGTACTATTACTCTATATATACTATTAATCTATAAAAACGGCAAAAAAATCACGTTTGTTGTATGGGAGGCCCCCTTAAAAAAATAATTTATTTTGTTTTTAGTATTTGTTGTTATAGCGGCAACAAAAATACATAATCTGTGAAAATTTCAACTCTCTAGCTATCACGGTTCTTGAGATACAGCCTGGTGACAGACAGACGGACGGACGGATGGACGGACAGCGAAGTCTTAGTAATAGGGTCCCGTTTTACTCTTTGAGTACGGAACCCTAAAAAAAGACAGGCTTGCGTGTTTTACAGCAGCCACGAGCAACGTTTATATGTTTGCAAATTGGTCCTCGAAAACGGCTCTAACGATTTCGGTGATAGTTATTTACAATACAAAGGTTTACGGGGCTGAAAGATCGATCCATTTAGGTGTCAATTACGGGAAAAAACATTTTTTCCGTATTTCCACCCACAGAGCCATCTCGACAACATAAGATTAACTTTATTTTGAACATTTTCATTATAAAAACGAAAATGATGTTGTTTACATAAATTGGAATACTTACTTCACTTCACTTCACTTCACTTTTGATCTTACTGAACAAATAAAACCGAAATGAATTTTTATAGGTACAGTCGCCACTCGCCATCACATACATCGGAGCAAACAAGCACGTCACAAACATCGGAACACACCTCTATTTTCAAGGCATTAGGGTGCATGTGCCGATATTTTTGAACACCTACAGTACCGGTCAAAAGTTTAAGTTCACTCTTTGTTTTAGGTACAAATGAGTACTTTTGGGCAATAACTTTTTGCAGTTCGGAAGCCGAAATTTGTTTCCAAATGATCCGTTATTGTTTACAGAGATGTGTTTGATTAGTCAGACACAATTTACGTAGATTTCTAAACAACGCATTCCCTAAAATCTTATAGGAATGACGGCAAAGGCTGGGCCATATGGCCTTGCCACTTAAAACGTAAAATGCCCAGATACAATGTTGGTTTTTAGGGAATGAGTTGTTTAGAAATCTACGTAAATTGTGTCTGACTAATCAAACACATCTCCGTAAACAATAACGGATCATTTGGAAACAAATTTCGGCTTCCGAACTGCAAAAAATTATTGGCCAAAAGTACTCATTTGTAACTAAAACAAAGAGTGAACTTAAACTTTTGACCGGTACTGTATAGTGTACCGATGTATGTGATGGCGACCGTACCACGTCGGTATAGCCAACAAGCGTACTGTTGATAAGCCGTTACCGTAGCCTATGGACGCTTGCAACTTATTAATTAGGAAATTAAGTAATTCTGCCCGTACAGACAATGGAAGTTGCATCATAAAAAGTTTTGATATACATTGTATACATATAACCTCGACTATGTAAACAATTAAACGTATGTACATATATGTTGTACTACTTCCGAGTGGAAGCAAACACGGCCTCGAGATACAATCAGGAAGTGGCCTCAGTTGAAATCCTTGCCAAAATATTAGTATAGTCTGTGTTAAGGCCGAAACGCACCGAAAGCGGTGGCGGAGCGATGCGGTGCGGCGCGGAGGAGGTACCGGTTGTAATGTAACGGTCTCCGTAGCCCAGTCGGTAGTGACTCTGCCTACGAAGCTGGAGGTCCCGGGTTCGAATCCCGGTCAGGGCATTTATTTGTGTGTTTATCACGAATATTTGTGCCTGAGTTATGGATGTTATATATGTATATAAGTTTCTATATGTATTTATCTATTTTATATCGTCGCCTAGTACCCACAACACAAGCCTTATTGAGCTTACTGTGGGCCTAGGTTGATTTGTGTAAGACTGTCCCGTAAAAACAAAAAAAAAAATGTTTCAGCTAATATGAAAGGATCCGCACAGAACGGCGCGGCGCGGTGCGGCGCGGTATTCTGTGCGGACCCTGTGCTCTGTGCGCTCCGCCACCGCTGTCAGTGCGTTTCGGCCCAAGTATTAATACTATTAATAGCTACGAGTACCACTGGACCTACGAGAGGTGAGGCGCCGCGCGGGGGACGCAGCGGCATCAACATTTGCATGTCACTCTTCGGCGTTCGCTAATATTAAAGGCCTCCACACACCGGTCGCGTGCGCGGGCCCGCGCACGCGACCGGTGTGTGGAGAACAATATGTACTTACTTTTAATATCAGCATACTTATGCGAAACAGCGACAGTGTCTCTATTTTCCAGCATCCAAGCTAATCTCTGATTCATCACATATAGTGTGCCGTCACCTTTCTTATTTATACCGTACGGAGCCCACGCTAAGCAAAACATCTTCTGAAGACGTTGTCATTATTACTACTAAATTGTAAGACAGTATGCTTAATAAAAACCCTACCTGCTACTAATTATAAGAAGTGTGGGAGACAGCGATAATTAAAAGGGCAACATGTGCATTGCTCTAATATGGAACATTCTCATGTGATACAAAAAGTAAAAGTACTTACTGCCAACATTACCAACAACCCACTTAAGTGCATTACAAACCTTATTGTAATGCAGTAAGGTCTATTATTGGTTATTTAGGTGTGTATGCATAGGTATGTTGTGAGAGCCTATCTCTGGGTATTGTGTTGTAATGTAACGATGCATGAGCAACGATGCCGATGCCGCCAAGGCCAATTGCTTATACTCGTACGATGTTACATAAATGTAATTAAAAAAAAAAAAAATTAAAAAAAAATGTAATAAAAAAAAAAGGTTTAATGGAAACGCATTTATGAATGGAAAGAATGATAAAGACTAAAGAGTATGTATGTTAATCTTTACAAGCTTGTATTTAACACTAGCTTTTGCCTGCGTCTCCTTCCTTGTGTATATCGTAGCTCCATACAAATTTGCACCCCACATTTCGACCCCTTAGGGAATGATTTCCGGGATCAAAAATTATTCTATGTTCTTCCCCGGGACTTAAACTATCTCTGTACCAAATTTCGTCTAAATCGGTTTAGAGGTTTAAGCTTGAAGAGGTAACAGATAGACACACAGACTGACACACTTTCGCATTTATAATATTAGATTTATTTTAGAGATAGTTTGAGTCCCGGGGAAGAACATAGGATCATTTTTGATCCCGGAAATCATTCCCTAGGTTCTTCCCCGGGACTCAAACTATCTCTATACCAAATTTCATCTAAATCGGTTCAGCGGTTTAGTTTGGGACTAGGTCGATTTGTGTAAGATTGTCCACAAATATTTATTTATTTATTTATGTAAGTATGTAATTAAGAACCATTTTCAACCATCTTACCGTATCTGATTAAGTTGAATTCGGTTACAACGCGATATTATGATTATTATGGCATCACCGAGCTGACCGGCTGTTATTCGCTACGCGTTAAAGGATGACTCACGCTAGAACGGGCCGTGTCCGGCCCGGGCCGTTTTCTAATAAAAACGACGGCGTTTTTGAGCGGCCGAGTTGACACCGGACAGCTTCCGAGGCTGTCGGCACGGCCCGGCCGTGGCTCGGCCGGGCTTGGGTTTAGCTCGGCCACGCAAAAACACCGTCGTTTTTCTTAGAAAACGGCCCGGGCCGGACACGGCCCGTTCTAGTGTGAGTCATCCTTAATGCGGCTCACCCCGCCGGTCACCCGTTACGAAACTAGACCTCTACCTTCGCTTAATTACTACGCATCGCGGTGTCAATGTATAATTGAGGGTGAGCGTTGAGGTGAGCTTAAAACAAGTTGCAGAATAGGGGGGCTGGTAACAGAGACAGAAGGCTGCCATAGCAAATCCTAAACTACACAACTTAAACCAGTCATGTTTGCGCTCATTAGTACTTGAAACCCTCTCAAAGAGTAGATAGAGTTAATGACTCTGCAAAAATCGGAACATTAACAAAAGTTAATACCAAGAAATATTTTTTGCGACCTGCAAAAATTAATGACGGCTCTAATAATAACAACTTAGAAAAGTTGAAAACCCCCAGACATTTTCATTTCAAAGTTCAATTTTCATCTCAAAAACGGCTGTATCGATTTTGTTGAAACGTAGCTAAGAACCATCTCGAACACGTCAGCTTTCGGACAAAAATCCATCATTATCGGTACATTTGTTTAGAAGCTACGATACCACAGATGGACACACAGATACACAGACACGTCAAACTTTTTATTATTATCAGCACCTAGACAGAGTAAATCCGTACTCTTCAGGGTGCTCTATAATATCTGAACATGATCTATCTATCTGATCTGAGTATCTAATCCATTATTCTCAACCACAGAATATCTGTGAACGCATCGCGTTTGAAATTATTTGATGCCGATGAAACAGAATTCGATTTGAAACTGTGCAAAATGGGTCAATCATCTGTTTCTTGTGTTGTTATGCTGTCCTGTTTGCCAGGAGAAATTTTGAAAGTTTCTTAGAAAAAAAAGCGGCCAAGTGCGAGTTGGACTCGCCCATGAAGGGTTCCGTAAAATAAATTGCGGTTTACGATTTATGACATAAGTATAACCACGAACTTCGAATCTCGAACTTCGTATATCTCCGTCTCTATCGCACTTATGGTTTATGGTACTCGAGCGACAGAGACGGAGATATACGAAGTTCGAGATTCGAAGTTCGTGGTAGCGCCGCAGGTCTCACAATTCCTCGACTATAACTACAGTCGACTTCAAAATACTGATGTACAGTCGCCATCACATACATCGGAGCAAACAAGCACGTCACAAACATCGGAACACACCTCTATTTTCAAGGCATTAGGGTGCATGTGCCGATATTTTTGAACACCTATAGTGGACCTATGTATCTGATGGCGACTGTACTCGTATTAAAGGTGCATTATACTCCTCTCTCCTCACGGGTGCTTTAGATGATTATTTAGGAACTCCACGTCGTGGCTGCAGGATTTAGGTCAATCCAGAAGGGTAATTGTTGGGACATATCAACTGTAATTTTTTTAGGGAAAAATGACAGTCGTTACTGTAGGGTTTAGAACAATTAACCCGCTAACTAACTAACCCTTAATTAGTCGAACGCGCGTTAGGATATCATCATATCATAGCCGAAAGAGTCCACTGCTGGACGTATTCCTCCCCCAAAGAGTGCCACAATGACCGAACCCGCGCCAGGATCTACACAGGCTGTGCCTGCCGGTACGTGGTCGCCACTCGAGAACCTTTCCGCCCCAACTGCCATTACGATATAATCAGCTGTATTTTTGTGTAGCGGAAAATTACCTGCAGTGACCAATCGTCTTCTAGACAAAAGTGCAAGGTCGAATGCATTTTTATTTGTTGTTTGCATTCTGCTGTTGTTTATACTTCCGTGTAACCTTGGCATTTCGACAGACACGTTCTAGCCATTTTTAGGGTTCCGTACTCAAAGAGTAAAACGGGACCCTATTACTAAGACTCCGCTGTCCGTCCATCCGTCCGTCTGTCTGTCACCAGGCTGTATCTTCTCACTGATACCGTGATAGAACAGCTGAAATTTTCACAGATGATGTATTTCTGTTGCCGCTATAACAACAAATACTAAAAACACAGAATAAAATAGTTTTTTATAGTTAATGGTACGGAACCCTTTGTGCGCGAGTCCGACTCGCACTTGGCCGGTTTTTTTTACAAGCTGTTATTTAACTTGCACTGTTGTTATGCAATTAAGTTGTCCGTCAAAATTTGCTATCCATTTTTCAACCACTTGTCGTTATCCGATTGAGCTGAATTTTGGAGTAGTTATGTATATTTGGTGACGATGCAATATTATGGTACCATCGAGCTGATCTGATGATAGAGACAGAAGGTGGCCATGGGAATTTAGTGCTTAACCGACGTAACTCCGTTGAGTTTGGGCTTGTTAGCTCAATGAGTATTTAGTTGATACGATGATTGAGTCGGTATACCGTACAGAAAAGTACAGTTGCCAATAAAAGCTTGTACCGAAAATGAAATTTTTGGCTGAAACTTATTATTAGTCGTCTTTAGGTAACTGCTTTAAAAGTCGCAGCGAACTCAAACAATATTTGGTTTTGATGTGGTTATGCTTAATTATTCAAATTGGGAATAAGTGCCTGATCATTTTTTGATGATAGGAATAACCTTCCTTAGCACCAGAAAAAAGTTGCAGAATTTTCAGCTGCGTCAATTATTTTTGAAAAATATAAACAGTTTCCTCACTTACGTTTTGGGTTTAGGACGGCAAATTAGACACTTTGCTTGATCCGTCTCATATTACAAAAACATATCTTAACAACCCGTGCTAAATTGACACTGGCAATGATATTGACAGCTGCAGCAGCTATATTTGTCATTGCCAGGGTCAGACATAAAAAAAAAGTAATATGAGGCGGATCAAGGAAAGTGTCTCATTCGCCGTCCGAAACCCAAAACGTGGGTGAGGAAACTGTTTATATTTTTCAAAAATAATTGACGGAGCTGAAAATTCTGCAACTTTTTTCTGGTGCTAAAGAAGGTTATTCCTATCACCAAAAAATTATCAGGCACTTCTAAGATTTTCATCCATTCTCTATTAGATCAGGCTCTCAGTGAAGTTTCGTTTGCAAAAATATCGCACCGCAATCTGACTTCCGATGTTCCGATATATATTATATGGATCCCTGACATCCAATAAATGGATGTTGCCAAACAGTTTTGTGGTGTTGCCAAACAGTATGTCTGTCTGACTTTCTGTATCTCTGCCTGGTACATCTTCACGCCTAAACCGCTGAACCGATTAACATGAAATTTGGTTTATAGATAGTTTGAGTCCTGGGGAAGGACATAGGATAGTTTTTATTCCGGAAATCATCCCCTAAGGGGGTGAAGTGGGGGGGTGGAAATTGGTATGGAACTACTTAAACCGCTTTACGTACGTTACACTGATGCGAAGTAATCGGTAAACATTGAATAGACAATGCAGTTACTTCTTTTACAAGGAATATCAACTCTATAATGTGATTAGCATTAGAATCAAATTTGCAGGATAAACAATCCTTTTTGGTATAATTTAGAAATACTGAGGGCACTGTATTGTAATTTTAATTGTGTTGCAGTAGCCGTTATTGTTTAATCGTGCATTCGAATACTAATTAGGTTTCGTCGCCTATACCTACGTGTAATACATGGACGCAACTCCACGATTTCAATAATAGTTCAGTCATTATAGATTTTGACCCGTGAATAATCAGTTCTTGGATTTTTTTTCGTAGGTCCCAGTGACCCCCCACTGGGAGTGTAAATTTAAAAAGTAGACTGATTCCGGCTCCGGTTTATATTCGAAAACGGGTTTTCTTGAATAACTCGGCCATTTTTGATTTTACAGTAAAACTGTGAGGACCAACACTGTAGGAAATTTGATTCTCTACAAGTTTAGTTCTCACAATTTTTCTTCTAGGATCGATATTTTGGAAATTAAATTAGAAAAAAGCGACACATCCAAAATATTTTCATCATCTCGTTTATTTTCAACTTTACGGCATAAATGAAGAGGACTAAACTTGAAGAGAATCAAAAACTGAACACCTTCCTTTTTTGTTCCCACCTTTTTTGTCGCTTTTTTCAAATTTAATTTCCAAAATATCGATCCTAGAAGAAAAGTTGTGAGGACCAAACTTGTAAGTAGAGAATCAAATTTCCTACAATTTTTGTCCTCACGGTTTTACTGTAAAATCAAAAAGCGGCCAAGTGCGAGTCGGACTCGCACATGAAGGGTTCCGTGAAATAAATTGCGGTTTACGATTTATGACATATTAAAAAAAAACTACTTATTAGATCTCGTTCAAACCAATTTTCGGTGGAAGTTTACATGGTAATGTACATCATATATTTTTTTTAGTTTTATCATTCTTTTATTTTAGAAGTTACTGGGGGGGGGGGGGGGGCACACACACATTTTACCACTTTGGAAGTGTCTCTCGCGCAAACTATTCAGTTTAGAAAAAAATTATGTTAGAAACCTCAATATCATTTTTGAAGACCTCACACGTATGGGTTTGATGAAAAAAAATTTTTTGAGTTTCAGTTCTGAGTATGTTGTGCGAAAACTGATGTTTGTGTGAAAATCTTAATGCGGTTCACAGTATACATCTACTTACCAAGTTTCAACAGTATAGCTCTTATAGTTTCGGAAAAAAAGTGGCTGTGACATACGGACGGACAGACAGACAGACAGACGGACGGACATGACGAATCTATAAGGGTTCCGTTTTTTGCCATTTGGCTACGGAACCCTAAAAATGGCCGAGTTATTCAAGAAAAACCGTTTTTCGAATATACGCAGGAGCCTGATTCAGTCTACTTTTTGAATTTTTATTACACTCCCAGTGACGCCCCCCGAGGGACCTACGAAAAAAAAATCCAAAAACTAATTATTCACGGGTAGGGTCGGGTTTTTGGATATAATTACTGAACTATAAATAAGTTGTATAAGTTGTATTGTATCCTAGACAGTAGGATTTGGGTGAATTAACTTTTTTCAGTCACTACTTTATTGGTAAATCTACCAAACGTGAGGTTTTCTTACGATTTTCCACCCCTTTCTGAATTGGCCATCTGGACTTCTAATTCTAAGCATGTAAGAATTGCTAGAAGTCCATGTTGTAACATTTTTAGGGTTCCGTAGCCAAATGGCAAAAAACGGAACCCTTATGGATTCGCCATGTCTGTCTGTCTGTCCGTCCGTACGTCACAACCACTTTTTTTCCGAAACTATAAGAACTATACTGTTGAAACTTGGTAATTCTTGGTATTCTGTGAACCGCATTAAGATTTTCATACAAAAATAAATAAAAAAACAATAATTTTTGGGGGGTCCTCATACCAACTAACTAAAACTCATAACTGAAACTCAAATTTTTTTTTCCATTAAACCCATACGTGTGGGGTATATATGGATACCTAGGTCTTCAAAAATGATATTGAGGTTTCTTTTCTAATATCATTTCTTTCTAAACTGAATATAGTTTGCGCGAGAGACACTTCCAAAGTGGTAAAATGTGTGTCCCCCCCTGTAACTTCTAAAAGAAGAGAATGATAATTGATAAAACTAACAAAAAATATATGATGTACATTAAACCATGCAAACTTCCACCGAAAATTGGTTTAATTGAACGAGATCTAGTAAGTACTTAGTTTTTTTTTTAATAAGTATTTGTTTTCCTCGCATTTTTGGAGAAAAGCACAACACTTCGCTTCATCCGACAAAATCGACTTATCCACGAATTGCAATTTCCCGGCCTCTGCAATAATGTACTATTATTTGGCCAAGTAACGACATAACGTTACATCTAGCAAGTCGTGTCATAATAATACTTTTCTCTTAATTTAATCATGCACTTATAAAATAGGATAACAATAATGAAAAGTTTGCAAGTCAAATGTAGGTAATTGAATTATCTACGTAGGTACTTACTATATGTATAACAATTTTTCAACACACCTGCTCGTAAAGTAGGTCTTATTACAGCGTATTTACACTGATAATGCAGAATATTACCCATGCCGTGCCTTTTACATTATATTATCGCACTAGTGCCTTTTCATTACATATCTTTTTAAATATTAGCAAAATATTGCAGAATATTACCCATGCCGTGACTTTTACATTACATTATCGCACTAGTGCCTTTTCATTACATATCTTTTAACATTTTCATTTTTTATTTTTTTTCCTCGCAAATGTGTTGAAAAACGTCGTATGAAACACGTGAGCATTGGTCATTACACTTCTCGTCTCCATTAAGCCTTCGCCTTTGGCTCAGGCTTAAAAACCGACTCGAGTGTAATGACCAACATAGCACACTTGTATCATAATGTACTATAAAAATGTAGCTCTCGTGTTTACATTTTTCTATAAATTCATTGATTGTGTAAAATGGGTTACATTGAAAGAAACGTTTAAGCCTGCTCTTCAATTCTACAAATGGCATATTTGTTATGTGAGAGGGTAGCAAATTATATAAAGTACTTAATTTTGAGAGGGAGACCTTGTTTAAATGTTTTTTTGTACTCTACGATTAAAATATGTGTATTAAGATTTCATAGAGAATACTGCAACGTCACTCTTTTCATAGTTGTAGTCCATGTTACTGTCGAAACAATCGAAATAACTACTTTTCGATACGCTCCAGACAACTAAAATAAATTCGACCAATCACGTGGCTGCTTTACTGAACTGTAATGAATTGGACCAATAGAATCGCTTTGATGTCGTACGCTCGTTGATGTTTTTTAAGATATCAACAAGCGTACGAGCGATGAGCTGCACTTCGTTTCAACAGTATCGAGTTTGTTTAATTAGTTCAGTTGACTCGTAGAAAATTAATTTTAATGAACTCGTACAAAAAGTATTGTTCACAATAGTGTTATAATCAAGCTTTTTAATCTCGTAGCTTACTTAGGCCACTCAGCAAGCTTCGTGGCCTAAACACGGTACTCGACTAAAAAGCTCTCTATTATAACACGATTGTGAAAAATACTATTACTAGTTTCGTTGGTTAAATCCCGGGTCCCTTCCCCGAAGTTAAAAATAGTAAATATCCCGGAAATCATCTCCTTATGGGGTGAAATGGGGTGCGCAAGTATGACTGGAGTTACGATATGATATAAACGAGTTCCACGCGGTTGAAGTCGCGGTCTAAAGTTAGTTAGGTTATAAATAAATCAAATCAATCTTCAAGAACACATACTTAGTTGTTAAATAGTTGCATATTTATATAAGTTTACGCATTATAGGTTTATACGTCATAAAAATAAAGTGTGCTTTAATTGACGTAAATACATCTGTAATTGGTTAGTATTTATATAGCTACCCATGACGATTGGAATAAAGTTATGCGGCCAATTTAATCACGCAGCTCTGTCTTTAGGTTAAAGTCCAGCTATAAAATATGCGAGTTTTTTTTTTAGTCCACGCCGCGTATGGTAAAAACAGAACTAAAGGATCTAAATGAGCATTCCTGATCCGATTTTAATAATTCTTTCACCAGTATATAGAATAGGTGTTTAGTATGGACATTGCACGTAGAACCTATGGCCGTTGGGGCGGAAAGGTCCTCGATTGGCGACATTGGTGATACATGTCTCTCAACACTCTTTAGCTCAAATAATTCGATATTTTAGTCTACACGACGCGTGCCATGGCGGCAATTCACACCCAACGCATCACCTTGGCTTTGGTGAGTCACAATATAAGGAAACACTGGTTGACTTGCGTAAACCTAAACCAATATTATACGACTCACGTTCAGTAGAACAGAAGGTTAAAGGCCTGTGAGAATACGGTACGAGTTTACCGCATTTCAACCCAGTTATATTATAAGTTATAAATAAAATAAAATAAAATAAAATAAAATTGATTTAATTCAGGCAAAAAACCCATATTTTAACATTAAGAAGAATAATTGACAAATTTATGATTAGGGAATAATAATAATAAAGCTACATAAATAATTAATATTACATACTTATTTGCGACACTGGGCAAAGATCATCACTTTATTTGGCCAGTGATGATCTTTACCCAGTGTTTTGTCATCGGGCAGTCCAGGCGCTCAGCAAACATACTCAGGATGGTGTTAGAACTGCCACGCACTCTGCTCAACAGAGACGCAACTCTCTTCCTTCTGATGGCGTGGAAACCATCAGTGTGCGCCTCTGCGAACATACCCGACCCGATAGTGCGAGTTATGATACCCTTTCAAGCGTCGTAGAATTACTCGTAATGGCGTTACACGAATTAGTATAAACTCAATAAGGGGAGTGACCTATATAAAAGATTCTTAACCCTTTTATTGCATATAGTTGATAGTCTGGAATTGAAAGATAATTAAGCATTAAGCAGCGTGACGTACGTGTAAGTATAACGGAACTTAACCTGAACGAGTTATATATTATTTATGTTTGTACGTAACGAAAAAAGCAGCCGGATGCAGCGGCATAAAATACATATATCTTATGTGCATTCCGAAAGTCCATTGCAGGTTACATACTGATGTGAGATTACCCACTAGGCCATTACCCATTACATATAAGCTCACAGAATTATTTACCTCTAGATAATGCTTAACATAAAGAACATTTACAAAATACAACATACCAAAATAAGAGCTATAACAAAAGCAACAAATGCGCCCACGCCCAGAAACTAAAGTAGAAATGGGCTGGCGAGGTTAACATTTTTTTCCACTTGTGTTCGCATGGACGCCGAAGGACGCGTGGGCGAGGTTAACAGACCAGAGATGGACTATAAGAGCAACTCTATGGCGCGGCCCATCAGGCAATCGGAGCAGGGGAAGACCAATGACATTTACCCACCCAGGGGTTCTTATAGACCAGGCCCCGTAACATGGATCACGCGATAAGTGACAAGATAAGAGCGTCGTCTCGTTCTATCGAACGGTGTCAGCCAGTGACGGATGCTCTATCTTGTCACTTGTCGCGTGACAAGGTCATCCATGCTACGGGGCCAGCTTATTACAAACACCTAGCTAGTTTTTAACAACGCCATCTAAGTTTTTATTCACCAACGATATGAAACTTTTTTTAGTATTCTGTAAAAAATAAAAACCTCAAATAAAAGTCGGTTGTACGAGTAGGTTTTTTTTTTCTCCGAGCATAGTAGTTTCTATCAATAAAGTTTTAGCTATCAGTGGCTAGTTTCAAGAAGCTGTAAGTGTAAATTTTAAAAGTCAATCTTAATAGTCAATACCAAAGTTTTAAAATAAAAGGCCAGTCGTTATGGGCTTATGGGTCGAGCAGCTCAGTGTTACCAGGGGGCCTCCGTGCATATAAATAAAGTGGAGTTCATCTCCAAAAAAAACGGGAAATTAAAATAAAAAAATGTTACCAGGTTAGAATTGTAAAGTTGTAAATTGTAGTTTCGTGAAATGGGGCACAGCCAAGCAATGCAACTCTCTTAACGCCATTCGCCTTTTGTCAAGGCTCTAATAAGCCATGGTGCAACCAACATCTAGAGTCTACATACAATGAAACAAAGCTACGAAACATATCATTGACATTGTTTTTTTCTCGTCATAGCAACATTTCTGCAACATGTCGACCTTAAGAAATGCTCTACTTCCTTAAACCGGCGATCGATCCATATCAACATATACATATAGTTGGTTACTTGCTTGGAATGGAATGAAGGACTTTCCGGAAAATCGCAACTATCCATAGGTACTAATATTATAAAATGCGAAAGTAGGTCTCCGTCTGTCGGGACCTTTTCACGCTAAAACCGCTGAACCTATATTAAGACGATATTTTATTTTCATCACACTTGCTCGTAAAGGGTGTATTATAGGCAGTTGTATAGAGCAGCTATATCCGATTTACCTCCCGCGGGAGTTATGTATTTTTATAACTCCCTAGGGAGTTATGAGCTTGTGTGTGATCGCATGGTTAAAGCAAATCTAGGTGGTTGCGCGCTACAAGAATTCTGCTCTGTGATTGGTTGAATAAAAATCGAGCAGGCCATGCGCTGCAAGAAGACTGCTCTGTGATTGGTTGAATAAAAATCGTGCAGGTCATGCGCTGCAAGAATACTGCTGTGATTGGTCGAAATATTGAAGCTGCGCGCTCCACTCGCACTGATCTGGAAGTGAAGTTGTCAATTTCGTCAATTTTTGTTGGTGCACTTGTATGAAACCTAGATTTTTCTGTCTTTTGCAGTTACATATATCCTTTTCTTTTAATTGCAACAAAAAGCAATTACTACTTTTGTCAAACTGTCAACATGGGGCGAATTAACTTACACGTTCGTAAAAATATTTTGGACGATTGGTGCAAAATAAAAGGTATGACGATTAGAAAACTGGTTAAAAAGTACGAGTTGAGTCCCGCGGGTGTGCACAAGATCATAAATAAATTTGGTGACTTCTGTACTCTCCAAGATTTGCCTAAATCTGGAAGAAAACCGGGGACAACCGACTTGGCATGAGAAAAGAAAGTCGTAAGAATGTTTAAACAAAATCCGCCCTTTCAATTCGAAATGCGGCAAAAAGAGCCAAAACTTCTTCGGCTATGATACAAAAAGAATCAAACTAAGATGCAACCTAAAGACCTATAAAAAACTAAAACAACCAAAACGAGATGAAAATCAAACAGTAGCTGTCAGAAAACTGGCAAGGAAATTATACGACCGTATATTGACCAAGAAAAATCAGTGCATGATGGATGACGAGACCTATTGCAAATTGGACTTTAAAGCCTTACCAGAACCTCAATTTATTATGGTGCCGGCTTATAGAAGGTTACTCGAAAACATAAGGCCATCAACATCGAGAAATATGGCAAAAAAGTATTAGTGTGGCAAGCGATTTTTCAATGCGGTATGCGATCGCAATACTTCTTTACTACAGGGACTTTGAACGCTACGGTATACAGTGACGAGTGCTTACAGAAAAGATTACTAGGTACCACTAATAAAGAAGCACAGGAGTAGCACTTTATTTTGGCCATACTTGGCTTCTTGTCATTACTCTAAAACAACGAAGGAATGGTATTTATAAAGCCGATAAGGTAGATAATTCCTCCCAATTGCCCAGAAGTTCACCCAATTAAGCGATATTGGTCTCGATATTGGTCTATCATGAAACGACACCTCAATTGAAAACTTTAAAAAAAAGTGGAACAGGGCATCATCAAATGTGTCAAAAGTGATCGTCCACACTGAAAAAAATAAATTTTAGCAAAGTACCTTTTTAGCTCGGTTAAGAAAAAAATGGTTACATATAACCATGATTCATTTAAAACGCGCAATAAAGGTTTGCTAATGGTAAACGAGCAAATACTGCTAAACTTCCTCGGTTATTTTAACACAATACTTATTTATTTCCAAATGATTGTCTCGGTAAATCCAATCCATACCCGTATCGGTTAAAAATGGACAAGTTTACATTGTTATATGCTGACCACAGCCTTGTTTAATTATAGACCTTGAAATACTTGGTTAAAATTTGATAAGTTGTTTTGTTGCAAGTAACCGTGTGAATGGCTAAGAAACAGACAAGTGGCTTAAGTAAATATAAGCCTTTCTTTATCGGTTAACAATAGACAAGTTGACACTGTTATTTGCTGTCAACTGCGTTATTTCATTTTAGACCTTGCATACTAGGTTAAAATTAGATAAATTGTTTTGTTGCAAATAACTGCGTAAATGACTAAGAAACAAACAAGTGGCTTAAGTAAATATAATCCTTTCTTTATATATTAATAATAGACAAGTTTACACTGTTATTTGCTGTCTAATGCGTTATTTAATTCTAAGTCTTACAACACTAGGTTAAAATCTGCTAAGTAGTTTTCCTGCAAATAACCGCGTGCAATATTAAAAAACAAACAAGTTGCTTATTTTTAGTTAAACAAGCACAGCTCGGCAGTTAGCCACCGAGTGAGCTATCACATTTTTACAACAGTTACTTATTTACAATTAAATCAGAAATTGACTAATTTGCCTTCGCAGCCGTTTTGCAGCAAAGTGAGGCGGCCATTATGTAACGGGACTTGTAGCCGTGCGGGTGACTTATCTTGTTGCTATTGTAAATTTTATTGTACGTATAATATTGTAAGCAGACACTGTCAAGGTCCGACCCTGGAACCCCTCCCGTGCCGCTGGAAGTATAAACAAACCACGGGAACCTCTCCGAAGGCACTCTTGCTTGGGCCGCGTTATGAGCGTTGTGTGCTGTGGTGTGATTTGGGCAATCGTGGTGCTAATTAGTGTTTGTTAGTATTGTGAAGGCTAAAGAGACATTACAAAAGTTTAGAATAGTGATAGTGTTAGATTATAGACATAGACATCTATTAAATATAACAAGTCTGATTGACAGTAGACTTGTTATATTTAATAGATGTACCAATGGTTTTTACAAAGAAGATGTTTCATTTACTCTTTTAGCTTATAATATTATAAGTTCTGTTGTGAATTGTGAAGCGCCGGCCATCAATAGACCTCTTGATTTATTCGTCAATGGTAATACTTACCTGTTTTCTCAATTTACCTTATTCGTTTATTTTAATTTACCGTATAGGTATGTGATTGTGATGTTTAAATAAAGCTTATTTCTTTTAATTCAGTTTTCTTTTGTATCTCCTAAGATCGGTTGTACAAACCTACACAATGCAACCGATCTACTTGGTAATTCCAGCAAACTACAATTTGGTATAAGTAGCCAAGTTACTCAGTACTGACAATTGTCTCTATTGTGTAGAAGCAACTTGCCTCTACCCCATAGACACAATTGATAGTACTGAGTTACTTGGCTACTTATCTTATACCGATTTGTAGTTAGCTGGAATTTCCAAGTAGATTGGTTGCCCCTACCCAATGGACAAAATTGACAATACTGAGTAACTGGGTACATACACTCGTTTTAGTTAGCTAGAATTACCAAGTAGATCGGTTGCATTTACCCAATAGACACAATTGACGGTACTGAGTAACTTGGCTACTTATACTCGTTTTAGTTAGCTGGAATTACCAAGTAGATCGGTTGCATTTACCCAATAGACACAATTGACGGTACTGAGTAACTTGGCTACTTATACTCGTTTTAGTTACTTAGCTGGAATTACCAAGTAGATCGGTTGCATTTACCCAATAGACATAATTGACGGTACTGAGTAACTTGGCTCCTTAAACCGAACTCTCCGGCTGAGGCTGCAAAGTAAAATTGGCTCAATGCAGCCAACTTTGCATTGTTGTGACTAATGTTACTACTATGTTATTAAGAAACAAGTATTTTTAACCAATTATATAGATTACTATTTGTCAAGTAATGTCAGCAAAGTTGACGTATTTGTTTTTAGCATCAAACTTTGCAGGTGCTATATTGGCAAACATTCTTAGCTATTTCTAACAGTAATTTGTTTATTTTTAACTCATGCGTTTTTTCAGTGCAGAATTGAATGAGACACCATCAAAAAGAAAGTTATGTTGCAGGCAAAATATATAAAATACGACGAGTTCATTCAAAACAGTTCTTTATAAAGACCTTATTTTTCAGTTTCTTTTTGTTTCATTATCAGTTTTCACACAGAATAAAAATAATACCATTTTGAAGTTGTCTACTTTCATTCCGATACGGTCCTTAAGGTCATCTGATATCTTATTTTGGTTAGTTAATGTCGATATATACATATATCGTGTTACTAAAAATTCATCGTAAGGTTATCTAATATAGCGGAATCATTTACAAAGCTTATTATAGTAGGTATTAAAGCTTACAAGAACCCCCCATTTCTAGAAAAACGAAATTACCAGAAATAAAAAAAAACCACTTTGACGAAGCCGCCTGGGCTGGGTAGCAATTGTTACCCTTTACAAAGTCATCGGTCGCTGACCTGATTGAATACAACACAATGCATTTCCGCTGGGATTAGTGCGCGACGCAGGTAGGTATTAAGGAATAAGAGTGTAACAAAAATGATGTCCACCCATACATCATTGGACAAGGGAGACATTATTAGTGCTAATTGGGCAATGACTTATGCACCATCCATTAGCCCCTTTAGAGATGAACAAAATGATACCAATAGATAGCTCAAATCTATCAAAAATGATAGTTATATTGTTTTTGTAAAAATAAAGAATGTTTACAAAAATAGGTATTGTGAAAAAAAATATGTAGGTACTTAGGTCAGAACAGAAATTTATTTGACTTCAAACTTTGACAATGTCCAACGGGAAGACGCGAACCCAAATCTCAGACCCGCAAAGTCAGTTTCTTCTATAGAATGACAGGTGCCGGCGCCATATTTAATGTTGGTCGGTCTGTAATCGTAAGTTGGTGCAACTCGCCCTGAGGGAGGTGAGCCGAGGTTGCGAGTTGCTTAAGCCTCTGCTAGACGGTCTCCAACACGCCCCTCCGACCGAGCGGCCTTGGTCGGCACCGACCGCTGTAGTATGAAATTTTGCTCCAAACAACTGTCTACACTACACGGTCGGTGCGGACCAAGGTCGCTTGGTCGGAGGGGCGTGTTGGCGACCGTCTAGCAGAGGCTTTAGACTTAAGATAAGTCTTAGAGCACCTTTAGAACAATGCGCATCGGCCCGCGAACTCCCGCGCATGCTTATGGCCCGTTTATGGACGTTTCGCGACCTGCATATCAATCACCGCCCTTCATAAAAACGACTTATTTCATACTAACAATCGTGTCACTTACGACCATTATGTGTGTAAAATAATAGCTTTTGAATAAGGTTGCTGCAATGTGTGTTACGTGATGACCACCCAACGTGTGCAAATGGAATTTAAATGAAATGTTAACGCGAGCAAGCCGTTTTATATAGGTATGCGAGGTTTTATCCTTGTTGACAATGAAGCCATCCATGGGACCGATTATTGTAGTTGCAATAAAAACCAAACCTATGAAGTGATCTGTTCGTCATTATTCGTCTTCATTGACCTTGTACGCAACGTCAAGTACGTCAACGATGCAGTAAGCTCTCGTTTATATTACTTAGTCCAGCATAGAGCTGGGTTGCCCCACCCCACCCGACACACCTAACGAAACTAGACCTATACCTACGCTTAGTTACTACGAACCGCGGCGTTAAGTTATATTTGTGGGTGAACGGTGAGGTGATCTTAAATCAAGTTTCGGGTTGGGGCTGTTTGCCTGGGCTGTGCGTTACGCATTAAATGGGCGTTTTCAAGAAAAGTTGTTCAACTTCGTATGATTTTATATCTGGATAAAAATTGTTTTATTCTACTCAGAATTTGAAGCCCTTTCGATTTTAATAAGAGAAAAAAAATGTGTCCCGCGTTTTTCATACAATGTTTCGTTTCCATTACGCTACCGTCCTACAAACGTCTATGAAGACGGTAAACGTATCTAATGGAACGAAAAAACTTAGGACACTTTTTTTCTGCTACGAAAATCGAAAGGGCTTGAAATTCTGAGTATAATAAAACGATTTTTATCCAGATATAAAATCATACGAAATTGAACAACTTTTCTTGAAAACGCGTTAATGCGGCTCACCCCGCCGGTCACCCGTTGCGAAACTAGACCTCTACTTATGCTTAATTACTACGCATCGCGGTGTCAAGGTATAATTGTGGGTGAGCGTTGGGGTAAGCTTAATACAAGTTACAGAATAGGGGGGCTGGACAGTTGCCGGCTGCACCGCGTCCGCAAAAATCAGGGTCGCACCGTACTGGATCTCCTTTCCTTCTTTGGAAAGAAAAGAAAGAAAGAAACATTTATTCGAGACAATTTGGCTCATTCCTTCCTACCATGCTATCACATGGTGATGCGCCTTAGTCATACACTCGTTCTGTCTTGCACTTCGAATCCTACTGAACTAAAGGACCGAAGACCAATTTAGATTGTGCAATGACATGTAGTTCCTTTCAGTCCGCGACGCGAATTCGTTTCTAATCGTTTTTAGTTCATCCACACCTCATTTCTTTCACGCAAGTGATGTAATCGTAATACCTAATACCTAGAAAAAATAAGTCAGCACACATGAAGTATATCGTTGTTGTAGTAGTTAACCATGACCTAGGTTGGCCATAAATAGGTACCGTTGTCCACTTGTGTGCAGGAGTGATGGCTATTATATTATGTAAGAGTCAGTAAGACACATTGACCTTGCGCTTATTGCTGTCTTGCAGCCCGGTTCAGTCTATAATCAATCTATAACAAGCATAAAATGTAAAAATAAAAAAAGTTTAGAAAACTATTTCCCGACTACGGATACAGACAAGTAGGTAACTGAAAAAAAATGTCATACTCGTATTTTTTCTTGCAAAATTAAAGCTCAATACTACGGTAGCTTAGTGGTTCAGGCATGCGGCTGTCAAGCGGCGCGGCGGTCGTGGGTTCGAATCCCGGCTCGTACCAATGAGTTTTTCGGAACTTATGTACGGAATATTTACCGTTAGCTTTTCGGTGAAGGAAAAAATCGTGAGGAAACCGGTCTAATCCCAATAAGGTCTAGTTTTCCCTCTGGGTTGGAAGGTCAGATGGCAGTCGCTTCGTAAAACTAGTGCCTATGCCAAATAGTATTAGTAGTAGTTAGAGGTGTCAAAGCGGACCCCGGGATCCTTTAGGGGCACAAACGGGAATAACGCTAGGAGGATGGATTATATATATATACTTAAAGTTAATTGGATATACGAGGCATCATCAGTTGTTTCAACTGCGTGCCTGATAAATAAATAAATAAATAAGCCTGATAAATAAATAAATAAATAAAAAAGTCATTTGGAGGCCTTGGAGTATAGGCAGATTCACGGTGGAACACACGTAAATACACATAGACTGGTAATCATTCCCTAAAAAGCCCAAGTGCTCCAAGCATGTGGCTGTCAAACGGTGGTCGGGGATTCGAATCCCTGTTCATCGTACGAAAGAGTTTTTCGGAACTTAATTATGTTCGAATATAGCTTTTCGGTGAAGGAAAACATCGTGAGATTCTTGATGAAATCTGCGAAGTCCCCAACCCGCACGCGGCCAACGTGCTGACTACTGCCCAACCCCAATCACCCATGAGAGGAAGTAAAAAAAAATCGCTTCGCTCGCTCGTTCAATTATAATGATAGGCAAGATGATGACATTTAGTGTTCTGTGGTGATGATGAATTAATAAACATTAAAGTTTGTTTTCAAGGACTCTTTTGACGCAAAAACGACCTATTGAAGAAGTTTTCCAGTAAATAGGTATTATGATTTACCTATGTACATCAGAATAACATCATTACAGTAGACGGCAAACTTCGTGCGCAAATGAGGGGAAGTGGGGGGGCAACTTGCACGTACAATTCGCCTTTGCGCAGGCAAGGTCATTTGCGCACGAAGTTTGCCGTCTACTGTATCAGCCTATATTCGTACCACTTCCAGGCACAGACCTCCTCTAATACGCGTTCCAAGTCACAGAAAAAACTAGTCACAAACATAAAACTCACACACACACACACATTCCACATATATTAAATAAAACCGGCCAAGTGGCCTCCGTAGCCCAGTGGGTAGTGACTCTGCCTACGAAGCTGGAGGTCCCGGGTTCGAATCCCGGTCAGGGCATTTATTTGTGTGTTTATCACGAATATTTGTTCCTGAGTTATGGATGTTATATATGTATATAAGTATCTATATGTATGTATCTATTATATATATCATCGCCTAGTACCCACAACACAAGCCTTATTGAGCTTGTTATATGCTTGCATAAGCAGCGACCGCCCAACTAGCCATGCAGGTGGTGCCGACTCCCGACTCAGCATTTCGCCACACCGTGCCCCGTTTCCTAAAAATACCAAAGCGATCGTCACTCTTGGTTCTCACATCGACCATTAGGCACCTGTTAAATATAATTAATTTTAATTGATTTATTTTAATCTTTTTGTAAATTCCAACATTAAAGGAATTAAAGTTAGCATTCTGGTTTATCTCGAATCCTCCGACTCCCAGCCTACATATTTGGCGCAGTCGAGAGATGCACCTCGCGGGCCGGTTCGCGAGCGGTCACCGAATTTCCAAAATCGAAACTTCGCGCTCGCTTAGCGCCCGGGCAGCTATCCGGTCATCTCGTCGAGGGCGGAACCTACAAGCTGTGGAGAGCGGAGGAGTATCCAAACTTCGATACCGCAGAGAGCCAGAAATGTTCATGTAAGTACTTTAGAATCGTTCTAGAGTTGTTTATGTTAGGAAAGGAGGTACTTTCATGGTCGTAATTATTTTAAAGCTCAAAGATTTTCCATCCACGGCAATCGAGCACTCCTAGGCTAGGCAGTAATAATAGATTCGTTTTACTAGACGGTCTTAGGAATATTAATTTTGATTTAAGTTCTGAATCGGACTCGGAACCGGAAGTAGTTAGTATGGCAGATCTAGATTCAATTTTTAAAGCCTTGCGCTTGTTACCCGAGTTCGACGGGAACCCTAACATACTTACGAGATTTATTAAGTTATGTGATCAATTAGTAGATGAGTTTGTTCGCCCCGATCAAGTTTTGGCTAATTACGCACTTTTAAATGGTATACTTAATAAAGTTACCGGGCCCGCCGCCCGCTTAATCAATGCGAATGGGGTCCCAGAAAGCTGGGCTGGAATTCGCAATGCACTTATTAATAATTTCGCGGACCAGCGCGATGAGACCTCTTTGTATAACGATCTCGCGCTTTTATCCCAGGGGCAAACCACCCCTCAGGAGTTCTATGAAAAATGTCAAAACCTGTTCAGTACCCTTATGACATACGTAACTTTACATGAAACTGTGCAGTCTACGATTGATTCTAAACGCGATTTATATAAAAAGTTGACCCTCCAAGCGTATGTGCGAGGCCTTAAGGACCCCCTAGGTTCGCGCATTCGTTGTATGCGGCCTCGAAACTATAGAAAGGGCTCTAGAATTTGTTCACGAAGAAATCAATACATTATATTTACAGCAACGTAATGAACGCCTAGATAAGAAACCAGCTGATTTTCAGCCATCCAAAATATCTATTGGTGCAATGCCGCCAGGTTTCGCTGTACCACCATTCAGGCAGCCTGCATTTAATTTGCCCGGTCCGTCTCGACCAAACCCTGTGTTTTGGCCTCAACAAACCCGACCTATATGGAGACCAAATTTAAATCAGCCTCCTCAAGGCCCTACCCGTACTCAGCAAATATTTGGAGCACGACCGCCTAACTACAATCCACAAGAAAACTCATTCAGGCCTAGAAATAATTTCCAAAGCAATGGAAATAATACCGTGCGTCCTATGAGCGGTGTCAGTCACTACGTAACAAGGCCATTGCCACCTACTCAGAATTGGGCAAATTTTAGGAACCCGCAACCCAATAATTATTTCAGATCTAGAGATGTTAACTTTACCGAGTGCAATGACTATACACTGGACTATGAACCTTATACCGACTACTATAATGAATATTATCAGGACAACAACTGTGACGGGTACCCTACTGACGATACTTACTATGACGAGTCCGCGAACCAACCTCATTATCCCGAGATTTCGTATCCAAACCCCGCAGGCGAACCTTATAAGAATGAAGAACCCACTATTCAGCATGAGGATTTTCGGAGAAACCCAGAGTTAGGAAGACCAAAATAGAACTGAACTTACAGACACAACGACAATTGCCGTATATAAAAATAGCTAACCCGCCGCTGAAATTTCTCATAGACACCGGCGCTAATCAGTCTTTTATCAATCCCGACTCGGTTACGAAATACTTCCCCAGCGTACAATGGAAATACGATCCGTTCGAGGTGACGAATGTACATGCTACCAGCCGTAACGATTACTCCGTAACGTTACCGTGCTTTCCAGAGTTTAAAAGTAATAACAACTTAACTTTCTTCGTGTATAAATTTCACGATTATTTCGATGGTTTAATTGGTCTAGACTTACTTAATGAATGGGAATCCAATATTGACTTAAAAAAAAACTTCCTAGTTACAAAAAGTGCGACCAATCCTATAAGGATGTATAATTCTAGGAACTGCAACGTATACAAACATGTAATACCTGCGAATTCTTCACGACTCATTAAAGTCCCGATTAACGGCCGGGAGGGAGACGCGCTTATCCCGCAACAATCTGTATCAAATTGTTTTATAGCGGAATGTTTTACTACGATACATAACAACCGGGGCATACTAGAAGTTGTAAATCCAACCCCGAATGACGTAATATTTTCCCTAAATCATCCAGTGCAGGCTGAAATATTAAATGTTGAGTGTAGCCGTACTAAACAGCCAAGCTCAGATCGCGCTCGCGACGTATTATCGCGCTTGCGCACCGATCATTTGAACCTCGAGGAACGCGCTAATTTAGAGGCGCTATGCTCACGATATGCTGACGTATTTTATATTGAAGGCGAGCCACTTAGTTTTACTAATAAGATAAGACATAGGATAAGAACCACGGATGAATTACCGGTTTATAGTAAAAGCTATCGCTATCCCTTCATACACCGTAATGAAGTAAAAGAACAGATTAACAAGATGCTAGAACAAAATATCATACGTCCATCCGAATCTGCCTGGAGCTCCCCCATTTGGGTAGTTCCGAAAAAAGTTGATGCTTCAGGTAAGACAAAATGAAGGTTAGTAGTGGATTTTAGAAAACTGAATGAGAAAACCTTGGACGATAAATACCCGATCCCCAACATAACCGACGTACTTGACAAACTTGGTAACTGTCAATATTTTACAACGCTTGATCTTGCCAGCGGATTTTATCAGGTGGAAATGGACCCCATGTCAATACAGACATGTCAAGACAGCGTTCAATGTAGAACATGGCCATTTTGAGTTCCTAAGAATGCCAATGGGTCTAAAGAATTCCCCTTCCAGCTTCCAACGTGTCATGGATAACGTTTTAAGAGATTTACAAAACACGGTCTGTCTTGTGTATTTAGATGACATTATAGTTTTCAGTACTTCCCTTCAGGAACATATAGTCAATTTAGAAAAGGTGTTTAAACGTCTCCGAGAGTCTAATTTTAAAATCCAGATGGACAAATCGGAATTTTTGAAATTAGAAACCGCATATTTGGGACACGTAATCAGCAAAAATGGGATCAAACCCAACCCTGATAAAATTGTCGCCATTCAGAAATTTCCCATGCCTAAAACCCAAACCGAGATAAAACGATTTCTTGGTTTGGTAGGATATTACAGGAAGTTCATCCCAGATTTTGCTCGTATTACCAAACCAATGACACTATGCCTGAAAAAGGGATCAAAAATAACTTATGAAAACCCTGATTATATTAATTGCTTTGAGAAATGTAAGACTCTACTTGTAAATGACCCGATATTACAATACCCCGACTTCAATAAGCAATTTGTTTTAACTACTGATGCATCCAATGTTGCTATTGGAGCGGTGCTCTCTCAAGGGCCCATAGGATCCGATAGGCCGATTGCTTTCGCTTCGAGAACATTAAATGACAGTGAAATGAACTATAGTACGATAGAAAAGGAGCTTTTGGCAATCGTTTGGGCAACGAAATACTTCCGCCCGTACCTTTTCGGACGCAAATTTACGATTGTCACCGACCATAAACCCTTACAGTGGTTAGTAAATCTAAAAGATCTTAACTCCAGACTTACTCGCTGGAGATTGAAGTTGAGTGAGTATACCTATAACGTTATCTATAAAAAAGGTAAATATAATCAGAATGCTGACGCACTATCTCGGGTAGAGATTCATAATGAAGAGACTGGCTCCCTTTGCTCTATGATAGTGAATCACTCAGAAAAAGCTCTATCCGAATGTGGATCATCCACCATTACTGCCCGCACAACTACATCGAAGTCCGGGTCATCTACCCTCACTGCCCGCACAACCCCGTCTGAAGCAGGATCATCTACCCTCACTGCCCATACAAGCGCAGAAAATCCAATATTAGAAATACCAATTACAGATGATCCCCTGAATAAATTCAATAGACAAATCCGACTAACGATCGTAGGTGACATTAAAAAACGAGCAGTAGTTTCAAAACCTTTCGATACTCATACCCTGACCACAATCCAGATATCCGAATGTAATCTTGAAGAAGATTTGGTCACCGCTATAAATGAGCATGTCAACCCTAAAGTTAAAACCGGAATCATAGTTTACCCCCCTTTAGCTATGTACAAAATTGTCCCCATCTTACAAGACCGGTTTAGAAACTCGTCTATGAATATATATTTAACAAAGAAAGAAGTTGAGAACGTAAAGGACTATTTGAAACAGCAGGAAATCATTCAGAACTACCATATCGGAAAAACGAATCACCGTGGTATTAACGAATGTTACCTGGCCTTGTCCCACAGGTACTTCTGGCCAAAGATGAAGGAACACGTAACCAAATTTATTAATCAATGCGGCATTTGCGGTCAAGCAAAGTATGATCGGAATCCTGTTAGGCAACAATTTTGCATCGTCCCACCACCTACCAAGCCATTGGAAATTGTTCATATAGACCTTTTTACCGTACAAAATGAAAAATATCTTACTTTAGTAGATGCTTTTTCTAAATACGCGCAGGCATATCCTCTGAAAGATGGAACTGCTGTCAGTGTTATCCAAGCACTTATGATTTACTTTACTCACCATCGCGTCCCACTCACCGTAGTCTCAGACCAAGGTCCCGAATTCTCGAATCTTCTATTTGCAGAATTCACAAAACTGCATAAAATTCAGCACCATAAAGTCCTTGCACACTCCCCTAATGATAACGGGATCGTAGAGCGATTCCATTTAACTATTCTTGAACACTTACGAATACTGAAATTAGAACGACCAAAGGAGCCGGCTTCACATCTTATGCCTTATGCTTTATTAGGGTATAATAGTTCCATTCATAGTTTCACTAAATGTAGGCCCTTGGACATAGTATCAGGACATTTCGACCCACGCGACCCTTTTGACATAGATTTATCTCAGCATTTGTTACAACAGTACATACGCGACCATCGACAAGGAATGACAAAAGTCTATGACCTCATCAACGAATCGTCCTTACAACACCGAACCGAACTCACAGATGCAAGGAATAAGGCCCGTGATCCCGAAATAGAGTATTCTCCCGATCAACATGTTTTTATTAAGAACCCCATGGCCGGTAGGCAAAAATTAGCTCCTCGATATACTCAGGACGTTGTAATGGCCGACCTCCCGATCCATATTTACACCAAAAAACAAAGAGGTGCAGTAGCAAAGTCGCGTCTTAAGAGAGTCCCTAATGATTCAAAATTGTTACAGAATACTGCTGACGTACCTTCTACAAATGACTCAGGCGGAAGAAGTAACACTTGAAAGCCTTGACAATGGACCAGGACTACTCCCTTTCAAACTTGGACCGACGAAACTCATCTCCCACTACCACGCCTTTTTACAACATGTGGACCTAAATGACATTGACTATAAAATTGACACAGTACGAACACAGTTACTTAACCTCGGACCTCAACTAAATAATAATACTTTTTCACTATATGAACCGCACTTATCATTTCTCAGCGCAAAGCTAGAAAGGGTTTCAGAACAGGTGAGGACTTTCGAACCCGACCGTGTAAAAAGAGGACTTGTAGATGGTCTCGGCTCGGTAATTAAAAGTATTTCTGGAAATCTAGATTACACAGACGCCATAAAATATAATGCTGCAATTAAAACCCTTGAAAATAATGAAAACAAATTACAGTCTGAATTTAATAATCATATCAGTTTATCTAAAGAATGGATGCTACAACACTCCAAGATATTAGATGACATAGTTAAAAATCAGGAAAAAATTGGCCAAGCCGTTACGCAAGCCATTCAGAGTGAAAAGAACGGTGAGACCGAATTAATTAGATTTGCACACTTGGCACAATACTTGGTCATCCTGAATGATAATGTAGAAAACTTGTCTGAAGAGCTGGACAAGTTAGGAAATGCGTTAGCTCTTATTCGGGCGTCTAGTATACCTCACGCGATACTTAGTTTTGCTGTGTTTAAAAGTATGTTAGATAAGTTAAAGGTTATCTACCCTAAGGGAGAGATCCTTGAAGTAGATCCTAGGGAATATTATGACCTAATTAAAGTTGGGTCATACTATATAGATAAGCAGGTAGTGTTAGTTTTTAAGGTGCCGATTGCTGTAGATAGAGTCTATGATTTATACAAACTAGCGGTAATACCGAATAGAAATCATCAAGTTCTAATACCTCCCTCTCCCTACATAGCGGTTCATGAACAGGATTCTATGTACATGGAGACAGAATGTCCGAAGGTCAAATCATGGCATCTCTGCGAGGAATCACTCAATCAGAAGATACAAAACCAACTTGACTGCACGTACCAGCTCATCACTTCGCAGCAGCTCAACCCGTCCTGTAAACACACGAGAGTGTTCCTGACTAGACCAGCAGTACAACAACTCGACAGCAGACAATACGTTATAAGTCTACCAGAGCCGACTAAGATACAAACCTCCTGCGGCCAAGAACAGTTCAAAACGATCCAGGGAAGCTACCTTGTTGAAATCCCGCACAAATGCGTCCTGAAAACCCCAGATTACACCATTACCAACTCTAACGACCAGGTTGAGGGTCATGCATTAAAAATTATGGAACTACCAGACATTACTTCGATAGATGAAGTGCGAGCTCGGGTGCCATCTCCTTCACTGACCCTGAACTCTATTAATCTGGAAAACCTGCACGCCAGCGATAAACAGATATCCTCGCAAATACCCGTGAATATACGCCAGATCGACCGCTTAAGCCTGTACCACACTACTATACCAGTCTACCTACTCATATTCTGCGCATGCACAGTCGCTGCCGGTATAACCAGTCGTCGCCTATTCATGAAACGATCCCGAACAAATACATTGGAAACCATCAAAACTGACGCTCCGGTAGCCATCAATCAGACACCAGATAAACCAAAGCTGCACCCCAGAAACATAGAAGTGAATCATGGCTCGGCAATATTCTCGAAGAATCTCGAATAGTTGCCTAGCTGAGGATGGAGGTGTTATATGCTTGCATAAGCAGCGACCGCCCAACTAGCCATGCAGGTGGTGCCGACTCCCGACTCAGCATTTCGCCACACCGTGCCCCGTTTCCTAAAAATACCAAAGCGATCGTCACTCTTGGTTCTCACATCGACCATTAGGCACCTGTTAAATATAATTAATTTTAATTGATTTATTTTAATCTTTTTGTAAATTCCAACATTAAAGGAATTAAAGTTAGCATTCTGGTTTATCTCGAATCCTCCGACTCCCAGCCTACATATTTAGCTTACCGTGGGCCTAGGTTGATTTGTGTAAGATTGTCCCGTAATATTTATTTATTTATTTATTTATAAGTGCGAGTCGGACTCGCGCACGAAGGGTTCCATACTAAAAATATTTATTTTATATTGTTTATAGAACTTATTTGGTGTTATAGCGGCAACAGAAATACATAATCTGTGAAAATTTCAACTCTCTACGACACACTACGGACAGCGAAGTCTTAGTATCCCGTTTTACTCTTTGAGTACGGAACCCTAATAACAGCGAGCGCGTCCGATGCAGTTTCGTTGCACCACTAAATTCGGTGACGACCGATGGCACGTGTTTTGTATACTGTGGGGGCAAACGTCTCATCAAGGTGATATGTATATAACGCTTCATACCATACAACTATGCAAGCTAACTGCCTTAGTAGTCCAGCATTTTAATGACTAGTATGAAATTAGTTTCTGTCAAAAAATCCATTTTTGGTACAATTTTTATTGCCGACTGTACTTTTCTGTATACCATCATCAACTACAACTACTCATGGAGACGATTCTAACGAGCCCAAACTCAACGGGATTAAGTCGGTTAAGTACTGAATTCCCATGGCCACCTTCTGTCTCCATCATCAGATCAGCTCGATGGTACCATAATATTGATTTTTTTTTTTTTTTTTTTTTTTATAGTTTTTACTTATAATTATTGTTTCAAGTACAAACATTATTATTTTATTGTTGATGAAAATACACGAAATCCTTAAAGTATTTATCCATTACTGGCGCCATCGCTTTAATATTATGTTTTGAATGTATGTCTAATTAAACCAGCTAGACAGGAATAATATTGAATTGTCATCCAAACTAAACCTTTACACAAACTTTCAGCTCAACCGGTTGAAGATATCTGGTTCAAAATTCAGTTGCAAAATTCCAACCGACCAAACATAGTTACATAGATAGTTAGGTAAGGTACATTGCAAGTTAATACGTTAATAGAAAGCTTGTAAAACATTACAATGGCCGTAGCAGGATAAGAGATGCCCTTCAATATTATGACCTGGTTTTTTTTTCTATAATTAATTACTTACAATGCCAAGTTTAGTTGAAAATTTTCCAGTGGTTCCGTAGAAAAAAGAAAAACAAATTAATGAAATATGACTTTTCTCGAAAACTGTTAAACTTTAATGTACCATCCTTTTTTTCATTTTGGTTAATTTAATCAACATACGTGTCCTGAAAGAAAATGGAGTATCCACGCCCAACATCACTCGAACAAAAATTAGGGATTTAAAGCCCAATATCACGCAAACATCACTAAGTTAAAAATCATTTTTAGAAACCCATTATATTTTTGAACAAGTTATCCAACGACACCCTTCCCTACAACACCTTGAGAATGATGTACTTATCTCTTGCTGACTCTATAATTAACTACAGTATCAGCACATATGGATGCACTTATAAAACATATCTAGATAAGATATATACACTACAACTATCCATTCTTAAAACTATAGTGCCTATTAAAATTAAACTCCAATGTAAAAATAATTATAACAACCTATTTGGCTTCTGTAAGGTGCTAAGTATATATGAAAAAATAAATATTCAGATCATATATGATAAATTTAGCCAACTAAAAAACCTAAAAATGAGAACACGTAGTGAAAAACTAAGAAACCTGGCATACTTACCACCTTACATTTTACCTGACTATAAGAATATATATGGTAAATGTACTTCAGATTTCATGTTACCTTATATACTTAACCAACTACCATCAGACATTTTAATCAAAATACAGGGAACAGAGAATCCAAAAGCATGTAAAAAAATGCTAAAAAAACATTATATAGACTCTCATAACACCAGCACTGAGGAATAATACTGGTATGGATAAATGTGATAGATAGTAAACTAATAAACTAATATTAATTAGATATTTCTTACAAATAAGCCTAATTGAGGCTTCAGTAAGAACTAAAGAGTATATAAATGTAGTAGAATAAGTTTATAATTTTGAATAAATAAAAGTAAAAAAAAAACTTCTGCCCGCAAAATCGAGCGTATTAAATGTTAGCCGATATACATATTAACTAGCTTTTGCCCACGACTCCTACGCGTGGAACTCGTTTATATTGTAACTCCACACAAACTTTTGTCCCCTATTTCACCCCGTTAGGGGGTGATTTCCGGGACAAAAACTATTCTTTGTCCTTTCCCGAGACTCAAACTATCTCTATACCTTTTTTTTTTTTTTTTTTTGGGATCAAAATGAAAATACAATTTTATTAACTTAACCTAAAGATTCGCCAAACTGCGAAGCAGTTTGTGGGCGATGCGCTCAATTAAATAAAAAAAAGATAATAATAATTAACGCGGTATACACTAAACTAACCAAATCAAACACAAAACCTACTATACCAAATTTCATCTGAATCGGTTCAGCGGTTCAAGCGTGAAGAGGTAACAGACAGACAGACAGACACACTTTCGCATTTATAATATTAGTATTGAAGTATTGATTATAATTAATAATTATCATATAAAAGGTTCATTATTTTAGCTAAAATACCGTTAAAATTCGTTTGTCTGTCAGTCTGTCACTTTGACGTTTGCAAATCTTTATTCAACGAGTTTAAAGGCCTCCACACACCGGTCGCGGGCGCGGGTCGGGCGCGGGTCGGGTGCGGGCCCCCGCAAGTTGTAAAACATTGAAACTACACTTCAAACACACATCGAACACGGGCCCGCGGGCCCGCGTTCGGTATGTGGAGGCCTTAAGTGAACGAAGATCTCTGTTTCAGCTGGGGCCAAAATTCTTTCGTATGTCCAGTTGTCCCGCTGTCCGGCTTTTCTCCTCTACAGGTTGCATTTCTCAAACGAGATCGTGAAATTTTGTGAGCAGATTCGATAAATTAGGTATAGGTTTTGTATGTCGATTCAGTCTTTGAGAAATTTTCAATCTTTTTTTAAACAGACTCGCGCGTTCTACAGCTTACATAGCCACTCCACTAGTAAATAAAGGGGTTATTGTATAGCTTGAAATAACTTCAGTATCGCGGAGGTCGTTGTTGTTCTACGTCCGTAGGAATAATTAACCCTAGAAACCCTACACGTGACCTCCGAGTGATGCTAAAAGAACAACAAACTCGGCATCTGCACTGTTCCTTCTGAACCTCGCAGCGCACACTGGAACTCTATCAGTGACTGTCACTGATAGAGTTCCAGTGTGTAACCACCATACGATAAATAAATAAATAAATACTTCAGTATCCACACTATCTGATCAATAATGCAAGAGATTGCCTTGGAAAGTTGCGACAAACGAAATTAGAACGTGAAGATAAATGATCGAGCATAAGCAATCCTATCAAACCAGATTTAACGTACGCTTTACTTTAATATAAAGTTACCTAAACGAGCGAAAGGTGAGCCAAAAACTGGCGTAGACGTGACTCTAATAGGATGATTTTAACTCTATATTTGGCAGCGTATAATGGGGAACTTGCATGGGACTTCAATTTCGAATAAATTGCACTCAATCGATGCGGATATATCATACAAAAGAAAAAAAAAACGATTTTATTAGTTTTACCTAACGTTAAAATGACGAAAATTTATTTTTTAATTTTTTCGATAAAATAACGTAACAGTTACATAGGATATTAAATTAGAAATGATATTTTGTATCACAAGTATAGACTTAAACGTAAATTTTGTGGAGATAATCGCAAATTAATGACTTACTCCATAGTAAAGGCTATGCTGTGACGTCATAGCATAAGCCCGTTTAGTATAGAGAGCGTTATCGGGGGGTGCCGGCGCGCGCAGATTTCAAATGCATATAACATCAGAAAAATAAATCATAACAAAGTTTTAATGCTACAGTTGTTTTAATGCTGGATTATACTTTTGTTTTTCGTAATAAAATATTAAGATGCAAGTTCCCTATTAATTGTGCACATTTTACGGTCACTTTGTTGGATTTATTTTAAGAACGTTTTCGACTCCTTTCATCATGTCTTGGGCCCACGATTATAATTATGCCAAGTTAAGGGTGAAAAATATCGAGATAGTTAAGGAATTAATTTGTCCATTGATATAATTGATTTTACTGAGTTACAAAAGACAGTTATGCAACGTATACATTACCTATTATGGTTAACTTTTGTTATACAATAAAATGCATTAAATTGCAGATGAACCTCTAACGTTTAATATTGCGGCATTAGTAATTTTGCTACATACATAAAACTAAACGAATGTATTTGAGCATCGATTCATTCAATATGCCTAATCTAAACTCGTTAAGCAATTATAGATTAAAGTCCTCCAAAACAATATTTTGGTTCCGGTTAAATTTAACTAAGTGATGTGATCAGTCGAACTAGTTCCAAAACCGGAGTCAACAGTTTGACAAATAAAAACAAAACTGCCAAGGTCGATAACACCATCTCTGATTGATACAATAGATCGATAAGCGAGTACAGATAAGACATGCGTTCCCCTTCTCGCTCATGCCTGGCGACGGTCCATTGGCGTCGGAGACAAGTGGCCTTGCGTAAACGCAACTATGGTTAGTGCGTGCCAGACCGCGTCTGCGTACTGGCAGTCTGCTCGAACCTATACGAACACTTCTTAATTTAAAAAAAAGTGTCGTAAAAATCTTAGAAAATATCCTGGCTGGATACATAAGAAATTAAAAATAAAACTGTACCGCTTTTAAGTGAGTGTTGTGAAAAATGAACGGATGCAGTACTAGAAAATGAAATGAAGAGTGGTTTTGGAACACCGAAAATACCTGTGATATTAGGAAAAATAGTTTTAGGCTTGATTTTCACGAAAGCCGATCTCACATACTTCGCTAACCGGTTTGTTATATTAATTTATTTTATGAGAATGTTCAATTTTACATGCTTGTTTTGATGAAAAAAACTTGTTTCCGTACGTCAAACTTATTTTGGGAGTTAGGTAGTCTAAGTGATTAATTGTTGATTATTAAGGCAGGATTCGGCTATTTTTCCTACGAGAAAAACATATTGTTTTGGGTTTAACATAAATCAGTAAGATCCTAATATTTCTCTCATTGACAGTCTGAAATAATGCAGGATGAAAAAAATATATAATTAGTCATCTTGAATATCAAGTAAACAATACTAACTTCTGCCCGCGACTCCGTGCGCGTTGAACTCGTTTAGCTCCATATAAACTTTCACCCCCATTTCACGTCCTTATGGGATGATTTCCGGGATAAAAACTATACGTAAGTAGGTATACCAAATTTCATCTAAATCGGTGCAGCAGTTTAAGTAGCTCCATACAAATTTTCACCCCCCCCCAGGGGTGTATTTTTCCAACACACAAAAAGAATTTTCTTTTTGTATTCTGATAAGGAATCTTTTCATAAAGTTTTAATTTTGTAGCTCTAAAAAAAACCCCATACAAACTTTGCACACCTATTTAACCCGCTTAGGGGTAGGTTTTTTCGAAACCCTAAAATCACTTTTCTTGTTTTGTAAAAAGCAGTCAGTACACAAAGTTTCAAGTGTCTCACTTATAATTTCACTCCATCCGCATACAAACTTTCAACCCCCTTTTTACCCCCTTGAGGGTAGAATTTTCAAGAATCCTTTCTTAGTGGGTACTTACGTTATATAAACTACCTATTGTGAAAAAAACAGCTTTCTAGGGTCAACGGTATGGGCTGGGCGTTGATTTAAGTGAGTGAGTCAGTCAGGACTTTAACATTTATATATATAGATCAATATTGATCAAGAAGATTGTGACGAGTCAAAATAGTGGGATTATATATTATTACCTATAAAGTTGTACAGCGTTCCTATGGGCTCCATCCATCTTCAATTCCGTGACACCTTGGAATTGATGCCGCGCGGGCAGTTATACTTAGGTATAAATATTAACTGAGTTTATACTTAACTGCCCGCACGGCTTCGCTCGTGTATTGCTGAGAACGCAGCCAAACCAGCGGGATAAAACATAGCCTATGTACTTTCAGAAAGTCCACTCAATATACAGGTAAAAAAAAATTTTAAATCGGGCCGTTGGTTCCGGAGATTTCCCATTACATACAAACTTATAAACTTAGCTACAGTCTTACAGACTTTTCCTATTTATAGGTATCTGAAGAGCTAAAGTTTCAGGTCGGTGAAATACCGTCATATTTCCTAGAATAGTGCAAGGTTGTACAGTTTTTTTAATCCTGTCAATTTTACATCTAAACTGCAAAAATAAGGACAATCTTATACAAATCAACCTAGTCCCAAACTAAGCAAAGCTTGTACTATGGGTATTAGACGACGATATAGATACTTAGATAGAGAAATACATACTTACATACATATAAAACATCCATGACTCAGGAACAAATATTCGTGCTCATCACACAAATAAATGCCCTTACCGGGATTCGAAGCCAGGACCTCTTCCTTCGTAGGCAGGGTCACTACCAACTAGGCTAAAGCGGTCGTCTAATATAGGTGCGACAGATTCTATGGCAGCCAAGAAACAGTAATAATGACATTATTCTCAAGTCTTGACATTACTATTGACAGTGTATGTAAAGTGAATAATAAAATTAAAGATAAAAAATGTAAACAAAGAACTGTCAACATCAAAGTGACGTCTCAGGGGCAATCAACCAGGTTTTGGTTTTAACTTATGAATATATCGTCACTACTTTTAAAATATTATCTTATATTTTACTTTGATCACTTTAATGTCGTAGGTTGGTATGAATTAATAGGTACTTACTTAGTAGGTGACGATAGTCCGGCCCGGCTACGACATACAGCAAAAGCCACTAGAACCACACCAAGCGATGGAAGCAAGACGTGCCATTATTATATGTCTTATTAGGACAGGAAAACACAAAGAAAAATAACACTAGATTTTTAAATTTTTATTTATTCACTTCCACTCTCGCTTTCTGAGGAAGACGTCGAATCCTCCTCAGTTACATTTATTATATTAATGTCTCTGTTACATTGTCTATTAGGTGGTCGAGTTGGCACATTTTATCCTCTACTTTTTTTGCATGAGCCACACAATCACTCCATCTTTGAGGCGTCACCAATTTTAAACCTTCTTCGAACATTAAGAATAAGGAATAGGAATATCCAGGTATATTAATTAAATTACGAACCAAAGGTTTACAATTCCTAACCATTGCCAGTGGCGTAAATATAAACTGCACATATTTATGAATATAAAATAAGTACAATTTCATTTTGCTTATTTAAATATTTACGAATATTTTCCAGGCATTGTTTTACGTATAAATTAGTCGCATTATTTTTTTTCTCGCGTATTTAACGAATTTTTAGTTTCCACTTCTTGGGATTGATTTTATTGCAGTGGCAACACATTTGTTTACATTTTTTATCTTTAATTTCATTATCCACTTTAGAGATTGGAATGAAGGAATCAACGGCTAAGAAGGAATTAATTACAAATTATTTGATACAGAGGACAAATGCAAAAGAAAAAAATATTCTTATCAAAATCATAAACGTGAAAATGGAAGCCAAGTTCAATAAAAGGTAATATGCTTGGTTGACTTGGTCGACAAACAGATTCAAGATCTAAACGGGTGCCAAGTTACAAAGAATAAATTGCAGCAAAAATCGACTTGGCTAAGAAAAAAATTACCGTGATCGCCTCCAGTAAATAGTCCAATACAGCGGTAGCACCGGTACAGTGCCCTGCCTATTTTATTTTTCTTTGCATTTGTTCTCTGTGTAAAATGATTTACATAAATATGATGTGGTAACTTCTACGTACAATTTACACGAAACAAAGAATCTTTAATAAAATAATTTGTTTTGATAAGAGGTGGAATGAATTAAATTTTTTCATGTCATCATTTTTAACACCCGACAAAAAAAAGGGGTGGTAAGAATGTATAATTTTGTGTATCTGTGTGTGTGTCTGTCTGTGGCATTGGCATCGTAGCTCCTAAACGAATGGACAGATTTGAATGCGGTTTTTTTGTCCTAAAGCTGACGTGATCGAGATGGTTCTTAGCTACGTTTCATCTTAGCTGTTTTTGAGATAAACAAGGGTGCAAATAACTATTAATGGCTTGCTTAATAAAATTCTGCAACTTGGGATGGGAATCACACAACTTTACTGCATTTATTATTTTTTGCACACCTAAAACCAGCCTAAAACTATATATATAAACTTTGACGAATTTATATGTAAAAACTGCCATCTCCGCCAAAATTCTTTCGTATGTCCGGATGTCCAGATATCCGGCTGTTCTCAACCGATTCTCATGAAATTTTTGTGAGCAGGTTCAATAATTATATAGAAGTTTTTTTGTCGATTTAGCTTTTCGATATTTAATAAAAAGACAGACACGTGCTTTCTACCTACAGCTCTCACAGAGCCACTAGCATATCACACACACAAACACACACGCACGCACGCACACGCACACGCAAACGCACACGCACACGCACACGCACACGCACACGCACACGCACACGCGCACGCACACGCACACGCGCACACACTACACTCGTAAGTGTAGCATTAGGTTAGCAACGTGTGACATTGAACTTGCAAGCGTCTATAGAGCCCGTTGGCCGCTACACACTGTATTTTGTATTTAAGTACCTTGTGAAGTTGTGAATACTTACATCAAACTAGTTTTTGCCCGACTACGGCAGAGCCGAAAGGAAGGAATATGTTTTAGCAGTCTATGCTTATATTTGTGTATGTTCCACTGTAGCGTTTAAAATACTGAACCGATTTTGATAAATGGAGTGTCAATCGATTCGAAATTATGCTCCGGGTGACATATGCTACCTTTTGTATGAAAAATTAAAACATGATGGCTGTCACATACAAATAAGTGCCTGAGTTTGATAAAAATATTTGGATGTCATAGCGTGTTTTGGGTATCAAATGAAAGAGGAAAAAATGTCGAGTTCAAATATACGGAATGATTTCGGGGTCGTGGAGCAATAAGACCAAAAGCGAATAAGATGGTCATACTGAACAACTTTTCCCATGATACCACCCACGAAATCGCAAAAAAATAAGAGCCAATTAAGAGTTAACTGTGAGTTAGCGTGAGTTAATTGAGAGCAGCTGATTTTTTTTGCGTTTTCTTGGTCGGTTTCTTGGGAAAAGTTGTTCAGTGTTACCATCTTATTCGCTTTAATAAAAGTGTTATTCATAGTTACTTTTCCGTAGTCGGGATATAGTTTTTTAAACTTTTATGCTGGTTATGTTGCTGGATTCCGTAATTCGTCGATCTATGAACTCAAAAGAAAAACGGCCGTTTTAACTTTGGACGCGTTGATTGACGAATCCAGCACCTAAACCTAAAGGTACAGAAGGTCCACTGCCTTTAGCTACGTTACGTTAGCTGTAATTTTTTTGCAATATTCAATCATAGAGTGAGATATGGCTGTTGACGTACCACAAATGAAAATGATTTTAGTTCCTGTTTTTTATCGAAATGATCATCCTTTTTTGAAATAATAATTGATATGATATTAAAATAATACAAAAGCCGGGAAGTCAGGGTTACGGAAAAAAATACATGAATACAGATTAAGTTTTTACAAAACAGTTCATATTTTGCAATAGGATACTTTCGACATGTTAGCAAGATGTTGTAAAATTTAAATTCGTATAATGGTATGCGATCAATTAAATTATGTTGTTACTAAAGTAAGCACCAAATGAGAACTAAAAAAATGTAAACAACCAATGTATTGAATTTGACATTTAATATGTCAAATTCAATACATTGTTTGTTTACTTTTTTTTGTTTTCAACTGGTGCTTACTTTACGTCTAGACTTCTACCACGTGGTTACCATAGACAAGCGTCGTTTCGCGCCAAAATTACAGTGGGATAGGCCTGGCCACTCGTTTGCCCCCTCAGCGGCAAAACAGACATTTACGGTGGCAGACAGTGTTGGCCCATCGCATCGGGCTGGAGCCATAAAATTCAGCTTTTGTAACGATTTCACGTCTCACAACACTTACAAAATATTACTCGAGAAGCGAAATCATTGCAACGAACCGGCATATCAACTTAGTTAGCGAATTTTATGCTCTGGACATCAATAACGTTGTAAATTTTCAAACTTAAAAAGAAAAAGTAAGAATATTTTTGTTTCAGTATGGCAAGTTTGTAAAGCAACTTTTTGTCGGCAATCACGGCAATAGTGCGTGTTCTTATTGCAGTCTATTTAGTGATGTGTCTAATTGTCTATACGCGATTAAAATTAAAACATCCTAGCATGTTTTATGTAACAAACATAACTAAGTGACCCTACAAGTCGAATATTAATCGATTTACTGTGATTCAGCACAAATGGAAAATTGACAACTCGATATTATGCAGCCTGAATAATGCTATAATTTAATAACGTTCTAAAAGTAAAATTGACATACTTGATATATGTCGAAAGAAATACGTGCATGGAATATTGTACACTCCAGAAATATGACCAATCGGAAATAAGTCATAAGTATATGAATTCTGTACAAAATAGTTGATTTCATATAAAATTTTGACATTCAAAGACAACATTCACTTTGCACGTTCTGAAATATGAACCTATTTCATACTGGACAAAATTCCATTTGGGCTAGAGTCATTTTGAACAAGAAAAGATTTGGTCATAAAAAAAGTATAAGTACCTAGACACAATTACATTCTCTCCAAAATTCCAAATTCAGTTTTGATGGTATCATTTTTGGTCCAATTTCAAAATGGTCATTTGGTGTTGACAATTTTCCATTTGTACCGAATGACAGTAAATCTATTAATCAACAAGGTATCGATTTTTTTAATTATGTAATGAAATGACAGTAATAATTAAAGTATTTCACGATCACTTTACTATTTCTTGCCCGCGGCGTTATCCTTGTAGGTAGAACTTGATAATCTTGAGTATACAAACTTCCCGAACATAATCAAGGTAAAAAAACTGTTATCCTATACATGTTTGTAGACGGACAGATTTACTCTCGCATTTAGCTCGTGTTTATACCTTATGGATAAGCTGGGCGATAGGCGGCGCGGGGCCCGCGTCCTCACGCACAAACACAAACATATGGCATTGAATAGGAGAGCTTACGTTTATGTAAAATAAATAAATAAATATTAGAGTGTTTCTGCGTTTTCTATATAAGAAGTTAGGTATATGGTTTTTTGGGCCGTGTTTGACTCTCTCCATCGCTGTTCAATCGATGCTCGCTACGTGGATGTGCTTCGGGAGCTGTACAGCTCGGCAACAATGCAAGTTCGGCTTCATAAACTGAGCGCCCCAATTTCAATCCAGAGGGGAGTGCGACAAGGGGATACCATTTCACCCAAGCTTTTTACGGCTGTTCTAGAGGACATCATAAAAACGCTTGCATGGGACAGGACCGGTATTAATATCAATGGATGTGTTCTTGTCGCACCTGAGATTCGCCGACGACATTGTTTTGTTTGCCGATACCCTGGATGAGCTCCAAAATATGATCCAAGACCTTTACCATGCTTCCTTGCAGGTAGGTCTCAGGATGAATATGTCCAAGACTAAGGTTATGGCGAGCATTTCCAGTGACTCGAATTCAGCAATAACAGTTGGGAACGAGTCACTGGAGATGGTTGAGCGGTACGTTTACCTTGGTCATACTCTATCCTTTGACAAGGAACATCAAAACAAAGAGATCTCCAGGAGAATTCAACTGGGTTGGGCGGCATTCAACAAGTTAGATGACATCCTCAAGTCCGTTGACGTTCCACAATGCCTGAAGACTCGTCTCTATAATCAGTGTGTCCTGCCCACAATGACGTATGGTGCTGAGACATAGACGCTCACAAAGGAGACTGTGCATAAAGTACGGGTAGCACAGAGAGCCATGGAGCGCGCCATGCTCGGCATTAAGCTACAAGACCGAGTGAGGAATATTGAGATCCGACGTCGCACTAAGGTGCGTGACGTCGGCGAAGTCATAACCAAACTCAAATGGAGTTGGGCAGGACATATTGCCAGGCAGCATGACGGTAGGTGGACCAAAACGTTAACGGATTGGTGGCCAATTGCAGGAAAAAGAAGCGTTGGTCGTCCACCAGCTCGATGGGTTGATGACATAAAAAAGACCGCGGGTCATTTCTGGATGAGACTAGCACGGGACCGGGATAAGTGGCGTACGCGAAGAGAGGCTTATGCTCAGCAGTGGGCGATTACAGGCTGAAAATTATGATGATGATATGGTTTTTTGTACCAGTCTAAATTCCTGCTTGGTGTTCTGGGCTTTAACTCTTTAGATGTAAGGCGCAACTATGGACTGCTGACCACTGCTTGTAGTGTCTTAAGAGGTAGGTCCGACTGTCCGGAGTTAGTACCGCAACTGGTACCCACACTCGTGTTTAATACCCTTCATTATGTACAGTCACATAAACTACTATTATGTGACTGTACATAATGAAGGGCATTAAACAGGAGTGTGGGTTTATGAAACGAGCCGATGGCGAGTTTCATAATCACATCACACGAGTGTTTTAATGCCTAATTATGTACAGTTACATACACTACTTTATCTACCCACAAGCTATAAATCCTCAATGATGTGTTCGGGAACCATTAGAATAACCGCCATTGCACCGCCATCGCCAACTAGATTTCAAATCATGACCAACTCCACCAGACCAGACCACCACCCGGTCCACCCTACCTACATACCACCAGACCATATTTCCATAATAACATCGATTATCGATGTTATTATGATTTTTCATACAGTATAATAACACTGGCACAGATAAAACGCTTATGTTACGTTACTGGTTGCAATTATGGTGGTCATTATATATATATGGTTTCCGAACACATTCTAGAGGATTTATGATATGGGTGTATAGTAGACTTAGAATAATAACGCATAGAAGGATAGTTTCATACGGCCGACGCGCCAAGCCAAGCGTGAGGCATAAAATGGAATCATGTAGTTGTGATCAACTCGTATTCACACGCGCCAATACGCACACAAACGCACCAATTTTGTTCCACCGATCGGCGTACTGGGCCATTTATGGCCGAGTTTTGGTGGCCTCACCGTTGCGCGTGAACTGCGTTTCTAGGCGTTATTATTCTAAGGGTGTAGATAAACTACTAATATTATACTCTTTGGAGTTTGGTCTGGACGCGCTAATAGTAGGTATATATCAGTGTTGGGCAAAACGTAATTGAATTACTAATTAATAATTACAATTACAAAAAGTAATTGCAATTACAAATTATAATTACAGGGAAAATGAAATTGTAATTATAAGTTTCAATTACAATTACAAAATGTAATTATTAATTGAATTATTAATTACATTTTGAAATTAATTACTTATTAAATTACAAATTACTTTTGTTTTATTAAGTGTGTATGCGTGTAATAACTTTGTTTTGGAAGAGCTTTGCAAGGTTTAGCTTGAAATGAAAAAAAAAATTATACGTGTTGTATGCAACTAATTTTACATTTTTAAATCTGTCCGGTCTAACCTAACAACAGTATTAGTTTTATGGTTCAGTCTATTCAAATAAATATAAATATAGGTACACACATTTATTGTTTTGATTATTAATTTATTACATCATTGCAATCAGACCAAGTAAACACGTATGCTTCTCATTGTTTATAAAAAAAGTTGACTTAAAGTAATTTAGTAATTTAATTTACAAATAAATGTAATTACAATTACAAATTACAAAGTAATTTCAATTACATGAAATTTTAATTACATTCAATTTAATTAACGTAAATGAATTAATAATTGTGTAATTTGTAATTAAATTACAAAAAGTAATTAATTACGCCCAACACTGGTATATATGGCTCGTCGGTTACGCTGACGCTAAAGTTGCTAGATAGTCTTTACGCGCGAGTGTATTTACCAGATTTTTCGTGCTAATAGGAGGGGCTGAGTCTACTAATATAATTTATTAAAATTATGTAAATAAATCCTTGGTTATCGATGTCTTAATGCTGTGGGCGGACGCTGTCATATTTGCCAATGTTATTGACGTCAAAGAAAACAAATTTAGAATCAATTAGCAATGTTGAATTAATTTAACTGTTTTGCATTCATTTAGATACTTACGTATGACAAACCTAAATAAAATAGTTTCAAGCGAATGCTTCAAATTATATTATACTTACGTATACAGGCAGTAAGTGCCTGGGCGACCGAGCGTGGCTCGGCGTTTGTCGTGTTTTTCAGAAAGAAAACTATTTTTCTCAGTTTTGAGACGTACGTAGCTAGATCGAGTTTTCGACCCCGTAAACCGTTATAAAACCGTTAAAATAGTGCCTATGCACTATTTTAATTGGCGTTCTGCCATCTGTAGGCACTTTATTTTACATTTATGTGCAGTATTAATAAAATACCAAAGAATTAATAGTACATTACTTACCTAGGGCGGTTAAACAAAGAATGTCTCAGATTGCAGGTATTTGACGCCCGAGCCGAAGGCAAGGGCGATAAATATGCGCTCTGAGGCTTTCTTTATTACCGCCCGTGGTGAGTACAAAATTTTACGTCTCTATCTGGCCAGGAAGTGGGGTTTTCCGCACGCATAGCGTGCGGTAATTCCTACTTTATGGCCAGGTATGACGTAAAAACTATTGCACGAATATGCAGGTTGCGTTTTCTGTTTATCTCTGTAGACAAAACATTCGTCAAGATCTTCGATCGATTCGACAAGCAGTTAAACAGACACCTAACCTAAGTTCCCTCCTTTCGTCTGATAGTAAGCTGGTCTTACCGTAGCCTACGGACGCTTGCAACTGTCGTAGAACAGGCAAGGGCGACTAGCTAGAAGCCCCCTGACGATCAGAATAAATAAATAAATAACAATCTGGGGACATCCTTACACAAACCGGCCTAGTTAAAAAGTAAGTACCTACAGTCCTACATAAATCATAAACTTTATATATAAACATATAATGTATGTACTTTCTATGAGTACTAGACGACGATAGACCTGCCCCTACGGGGCCCAACTTAGAAAGATAAAAGGGAAACAAAAAAAACGAAAGGATTCGTGGCCGCCGTTAGGCAGGTTAACTAATACCAACTAAGCTAAAGTAGTCGTCTCAGAATGAAGAATGCTTCGGTATATATAGGTTGGTACACAGGAGTGCTCGTAAACTGAAGAGATTCTTCATTGGACGGAAGAGTTTTTACTTTGCCAGCCCCTTTCCGACTTCACTACTCAGGAACTCGATCGTTATCAATTAATAACGATGCATCCTTTCTACTCAGATTCGTGTGGTACGCGTGCCAACTGCGTCTGCAAACCTCGATGGACAGCAGCGTAGATTTCTTCGAGAGCCTCATCAACGAAGATGGCCGATTCGCGGAGGTGAACAACAATTGTCAAGAGCCGTCGCAGCGGAGGCAACGACCACGCCCGCGGCCGTTGGTGGAAGGTAATGATAAGGATAGAAGACATCGATGATAAGGATACATTATGTCTTATAAATCACATAATAATATAGGTCTCCAGACTGATTTGTTATCTGCCGATAATTCAGGCCGTTAACCTACGAAAAAGAAGCGGGTTGTGTCGGAGATACAACCGTTAATTAAGTTTAAGTGGATACTTCTTTGTTGGCTGTACCCGTAAAATATATATCTGAATTAATTCACTAAAATCTGTGTAAGTACAGATAAATTGGTATATATGGCAACATTGACTGACGTAGCTCATTTGACTCGCGATACATTGAAAATGGCGGTCATTTCAGCATTATTTTCATGTCCACCACATAAGCTAAATAACATTTTGTGATTAACAATTAATGTCAAATAAAGAAGGATTAAAACATGTTACAAACAATTATTTGAAATCAGATTAGACTTCTCTACAAAAAGTTATTCCGGAAGTCACGTGATACATTTTGAACTGAAGTATATCCACTTCAAAATATGCAAAACGTAGATCAATACTCATCGTCTGTACAGTTCAAAAATAAATTGAACTAGGAATAAAATTAAACTACTACTTTCTAATATTCCTAATACTCATAATAATAATGCTAAACTAGAATAACCACCAAGAAAATATTAAATAAATATTACTCTTTTCTTTTATCAAGTCGTAAATAGTCCAACGTGTATTCGAACGCTGCTTTGTATCGAACTCACCGGATTGGCTGTTTCCCCCTACCTCCCTCGCCCGTCATGTCAAACAGAAACAATATGGCTGACGTCAAACTGTGGAAGTACGCGGCCTTAATGTTTTTAATACGAATTTAAACGCTTGAGCGGGTGTTGTTTATAAACTATGTCGAATTTGTGTTCTAGAATTGTATCAAAACCTCCGAAGAGGTTACAGGATAGTATGTCGGTCGCACAAACGAACGCTTGGATGAATGGTGAGAGCAGTCTTGAAAAATATCGATTTTAATAAGTTCCATATAAACTTCGTCACAGACATAGGTGTTCAATAATTCATTAGCAAGATCCGTGTGCATTCGATTATGAAGATTCAAGTGATTGTGACGTTCTAATAGTGCTAACTATAATTAGTCAGTTGGGTGACCTGGATATCTCGCGCTAGCTCAAAGTTGGTTAATTGATTTTTGATTGTGTTTATTTTTATAGCTGAAAACATCAACAATGGTGGCCAGTCGTTATCTCCGCCGCACAGCCAGACGATCTCGCAGCGCGAGACAGGCACGCAGGTCTCGCAGTGCTACAGTGGGCCTCCGTCGCCCTGCGGGTCCTCCAGTTCAGTCCCGTCGCCCACCGCGAGCCCCGCGCCGCCCCCGGGCTCCGCTACGCTGGATCCAAACTGGCAGGCCACGAAACCCACCATACGGGAGCGGAATGCAGCAATGTTCAATAATCAATTGATGGCTGATATCACATTTGTTGTCGGAAGCCCAGGTAAGGCTGGTTTACAATAATTTAACCATACAAATTCCATAATTTATGCACATAAATCTGTGCTATTGTTCCATGTTTAGTACTTTTACCAAGCAAGTTTTTATATCCTCCTCAAGGGCAGAGACCCGAGCATTAAAATGAAAAACTTACTTTTAATAAACATTCAAATTTCATCCACAACTTTTTGCAGTAATATTATATAGCATTATTTTCCAAGAACTCGGCATTCAAACCAGCAGACATAATGTCATCTGGCATGGTATCATGGATATTTTACTCATAATAAGTATTTTACTCCATTCCAGGACACGTACAAGTGATCCCTGCACACAAGTATGTTCTAGCGACCGGCAGTTCAGTGTTCTACGCCATGTTTTACGGAGGGTTGGCGGAGTGTAAACAAGAGATAGAGGTTCCCGATGTGGAGCCATCAGCTTTCCTTACATTATTAAAGTAAGACCCCACAGATTATTCTTCTCATTTCTCTTAGATTGCTTCAATCACATCATAAATAAAATTTTAGCAAAATGTACAAGTCTAGTTTGGTCTTTGGGTCAGAAAAACTAGTGAAGTCACTATTCTTTCTTGCTCGTTGCCATGGTTACGTCTCCTGGGTCACTCTTTAAAACTATCATTTTATGGGATTTAAATCCAATAAGCACGTCTTTTTGTTATATTGGTAAACCCAATAGGAGTCCAATGTATAGTATTTTTTCTAAGAAACACTGTCACTGTTGTCTCTTGGCTTACTGGGACAGAATAACAACAAGAAAAAGTTGATTGACCCGACTATACTATTAGTCCGAGCGGTAGGTCAAAAAAAGCTGTGTTAAAAGCATGAAAATCGGAACGATTGATCTTTAGGCCATATGAATCAATTTGACCCGTAATCCAAAAAAAAAGAAAAAAAGGAGCGGAATTATGACGTCATCTTTTTTTGTTCTGAAACCTATCGTGTGTGGTATCAAATGAAAGGGCTAAATGAGTGGAATCTAGATATATATCACATCATTACATTTTAATCACTTGTTTTAAATTAAAACAAAAAAACAAATTGTAATCATGAAACATTCAAATAAAATACTATATAAATGTAAATATTTTCAAAATTGCTTTCTTTGGGTTTGATATGAGGATATTAGGTATCATTTGAGGTATATTTTACAAAAAATATTCAACCGTATCGTATTTCGAAAAGCCCAAACTTGGTATATTTTGAAAATGATTTATATAAAAAAAAAGTGACTGTTATGTAATAATGTGATATATTTTTAGAACCGGCTCTGAAAGCCCTTTTACTCCAGGCAAAATACGGTTTTGAAAAACATTCATTTATAATAGCGTTTTTTTTCTTTATATCATTTTAAAACATTGATCTATGATGCTTTATTCAAGAATCCAACAAACTTTCGACCCGGAAGTATTTATATAGATTAAAAAAAAGAATTAATTGTTTTTTTTTTAATTATTTACCTTGAATATTATAAAGCAAATGTAAATGAACCAAAACAAAGATAAAACCATTTATTAATATTTTTTCTGACTTTTCAGAAGCTAGTTAAGTTATAATTTTTTTGGTGTCTGAAATTTTGTTGGATTTTGTCACTAAGTAACTATTTAATTGATAATATATCCATTACATAAAAAATATCTGATATTATAAATTATTTCCAAATTTGACATATTTTCCATACAAGCTGTCAGTTCATTGCCTGGACTATTTTATTTGATACCACACACGATAGGTTTCAGAACAGATATATATTTTTTCCATAATGTACGAAAATATGATGTCGTCATAATTCCGCTCCTTTTTTTTTAGTACTACGGGTCAAATTGATTTATATGGACTAAAGATCAATCGCTCCGTTTTTCATGATTTTAACACCATTTGCAGCATTTTGCTGATTTTCGGGCTGTACCGCTAGGACTATACCAATAATTTGGGATTAAGAAGCCCAATCTCATGCAACATGATAAAGCTAAAAATAAAATAACTGCCATTTCCGTTTTAGGTATTTATACTGTGATGAAATCCAGCTGGAAGCAGACACAGTACTATCAACACTTTACGTTGCCAAAAAGTACATAGTGCCTCACCTAGCAAGAGCTTGTGTCAATTACTTGGAAACTAGTTTGACGGCAAAAAACGCTTGCCTCCTTCTTAGCCAGTCCAGGCTCTTTGAGGAGCCGGAACTCATGCAAAGATGTTGGGAAGTTATCGACGCCCAGGTATGTGAGAGTACAAAACACATATCAACAATTGGCCTCGAACCATCCTCATCGTACAGTAGCCTAGTTACAGATCTATCGCGGTCTTCCAGTCAGTTTTCAAGTCCTGAAGCGGAAAGCAACGAGACTCTCCACAGGATCTGTGATGAATAAGTCTAAAAGACTGAATCTCAAAATTATGCCACAGAAACTATTAGTACACATAATGCTCAATGTTTATGCAGTTTGGTTGTGATTTTATAGGTTTAAGATGTTAATGTTCATTTGCAACATTGTTTGTACATACATTCCGCATAACGTTCCAACTAAGTGTACCTAGTCAAGATACATAAGATAGATATAAACTGCAATACAGTCTGTATAATTGGTGTCTGCATGTTTAGAATTTGCATGTAAATGTTGAAATGTCGTACAAATTTGTAACATTTCTGACTTTGTAAAGATCTGAATAAAACATTTGAACAAATTGTATTGCAGTTTTAATACACCTGACCACTTTATAACACATGATATTTCGTTATTTATAGGCTGAAATGGCCCTGACATCAGAGGGGTTTGTTGACATAGATATTTCAACCTTGGAGTCTGTGCTAGCGAGAGAAACTCTGAACTGCAAGGAAATTAATCTATTTGAGGCAGCTTTAGCTTGGGCCCAAGCAGAATGCTCTAGAAAAGAGATCGAGTCAACGCCAAACAACAAAAGAGCAATGCTTGGAAATGCAATTTACTTGATCAGATTCCCGACAATGTCACTGGAAGAGTTTGCGAACAGCGCGGCTCAGATAGGAATACTGACGCCACAAGAAACAATAGACATATTCTTGCATTTCACTGCGTGCGCAAAGCCTCCACTTTGCTATCCTATTAAATCTAGGGCTGGACTTAAGTCTCAGGTAACGTGAATACTGAATATATAATGTTTTATTTATAATAATGCAACTTTTGTGCGTGAATACAATTATTCTTTATCGTTCCAGATATGTCACAGATTTCAATCCTGCGCGTACAGAAGTAACCAGTGGCGGTATCGCGGCAGATGCGACTCGATACAGTTTTGTGTAGACAAGAGGATATTCGTGGTCGGCTTTGGATTGTATGGATCATCAAACGGCGCAGCTGATTACAATGTGAAGATAGAGCTCAAACGCCTCGGCCGCGTCCTGGCAGAGAACAACACGAAATTCTTCTCAGATGGCTCGAGTAACACATTCCATGTTTACTTCGAGAACCCGATACAAATAGAGCCGGAGTACTTTTACACTGCCTCAGCTATCCTGGACGGAAGTGAGCTCAGTTACTTTGGCCAAGAGGGACTGAGTGAAGTCTACATGGGCACAGTGACCTTCCAATTCCATTGCTCCTCAGAGAGCACAAACGGGACAGGAGTGCAAGGCGGGCAGATACCAGAGTTGATCTACTACGGACCCACAATGACAGGAGCTGGCAGCGAGGAATGACAATTAATGCAAAGGCCGCGTCCTCTGAAGTACATGTCTGTATAAGGGCTCGTTTATGGATGGCGTGGCGTATACACAAATATATGGCGATGTATAGTCAAGTGTGCGCTTTTCATACTAGCTACACGGCACGCTCATAAAGAAGTCCCAGCATGTCGAGTGACGTAACCTCAAAGATGTTCAAATATTTATGATAACATTCCCAAATGTTACTGTTTCGTTGAAAATATAAATAACTTGTATATTGTTGAATTAAATAGACGTTAAGGGAACCTAAAAATGTGATATGGATGTCGTAATGCTCTCTTAAATGCTTAAACTTTAGTATGATCCATAACACAAATTATTGCAATATATTACAATTACTATTTATGCTGTTATTTTAATTCCTTAGCGATAGTGATTAGAAATTACAATACATGTTGTTCAGATATAAAGTATGTATATGTGTAAATATATTATAATGTATCTAAACTTCAAGGTTTTTAAATGTACTCTTTTTATTTCACGTTTGATTGGTGAGCAAGTCCTCCTAAATGATCCTCTTTGGTGCAAATGGGGATGGTGGGAGACAGCGGAGTGCCAGTGTGGCTGCCCAGATCAGACAGTACATCATATCATCTTTGAGTGTCCCATCACCAAATTTAGCGGGAGTTCGGCTGACTTTAAGACTCTCGACGGATGCAGTTGCTTACCTTAAGTCTAATATCATAAACATTTAAGTAGAGAAATTTTATGCCATACGATAAATAAATAAATCCTATCTATAGAAATAATAGAGGTATAAGTCTGTAAAATGTAAGTTTGTATGTATCTCTGGAACGACTGGAACTAATACACGACAACGAACTGATGAGTACCTATTTTCCATTTTACCAATACTCTTAGATCTCAAAATAACTTTGTGTCAAAATACCAAAATCACAGAATACCAATTTTTCTCATAACACCATATTCTTAATATGGCCGAATTTCAAAATAGCTTAGTCTCATAATGCCTAAACTTCAAAACAATTTAGTTATTTTAATATTTTGTCATAGAAATGACAGAAGTCATTCGGTATTTGAAGGAATTTGAAAGAAAGAAAGAAATAAATTTATTTGCTAGAGACATGGTACAACAATAGATTGAGCATTTCAATTTTTAGGTATTTAGAGAATATGACGTTTTAAAATGAGACAATTTGACATTTAGGTATTATGAGCCCATGATTATTTGAAAATTAGGGGTAATAGTACTAATAGTGAATAAGGTATTATGAAATTTAGGTGGAATAAGCCCTGTACTCGAACTGATTTCAAAAATCTTTCACAAGCATGTAGAATGGACTTTCATGACAGACTATATTTTATCTCGCGGCTCCATCTGGATTTTCTGTATTATGCGTCTGATGTATTGGGGCTGCTCCACATATAAACAAACTTGGATCCTGGATAAGAGAGAGTTCATATATTCGTTACTCAGATAGTCAATAAAATAAATATTCACCCAGGTTAAGTAATTCAAATGAGATCAAAGAGATCAATTCAAATAGACGCAAAACTCAAAAGACAATACCTTTCCTGCACGCCTTTACAAGTACGTTTTTATAGTTTCATTATCGTCTCTCAGCTTTATTTGAATCGAAATAATATCAACAGGCTTAACAACAACATTTTTGTAGATCGTGGGGCGCGTGGCGCTTGAATGGTTAACAACATACGGATTATTTCTTTACCACATGTGCATAATTTTTATAATTGAACAATATGTGAATTTTACAAGAATAACTCGTTTTGTACTGCAGTACTTTCTGTGGCATCGTCCAATGCGTTACTATATCGTTGTAATATAACTAGTGATGAACATCGAAGTTAGCAACGAAGTGTACTTCAATAGGTGCAATAAAGTGAAGTAATTACGTGAGGTACATTTTTGGCATTGTCGTCGCTTTCCATCAAGTTAGACTAGGTTCAATCAGAGGTGCCTTGAACTGCTTGGAAGCCTGCCTTTTTTACATTTTCTATTAACTTGCAGTGTATGTATGTATGTTTGTTCGGGTGGAATCTTGCAACTCAATTTTGAATCAAAAAGAGAACTTAAACCGATTGAGCTGAAATTTTGGGTAAAGGTATAGTTTGGATGACAATTAAATATTATGGTATCATCGAGCTGATCTGATATGGAGACGGAAGGTGGCAATGGGAATTGAGTACTTAACTGACGTACTTAAACCCGTTGAGTTTGGGCTCGTTAGAATCGTCTCAAAGAGTAGTTGATGACGGTATACAGAAATGTAAAATCGGCAATATCGATAATCGATCGAAGATCACCCAGTAATTACGTGAGCTACATTTTTGGCATTGTCGTCGCTTTCCATCAAGTTAGACTAGGTTCAATCAGAGGTGCCTTGAACTGCTTGGAGGCCTGCCTTTTTTACATTTTCTATTAACTTGCAGTGTATGTATGTATGTTTGTTCGGGTGGAATCTTGCAAGTCTTGCAACTCAATTTTGAATCAAAAAGAGAACTTTAACCGATTGAGCTGAAATTTTGGGTAAAGGTATAGTTTGGATGACAATTAAATATTATGGTATCATCGAGCTGATCTGATATGGAGACGGAAGGTGGCAATGGGAATTGAGTACTTAACTGACGTACTTAACCCCGTTGAGTTTGGGCTCGTTAGAATCGTCTCAAAGAGTAGTTGATGACGGTATACAGAAATGTAAAATCGGCAATAAAAGATTGTACCAAAAATTTAATTTTTGACAGAAACTTATTCTATACATACCTATAGTCCTCATCGATTTCGATGACGGCGACCCTAGCAGTTACGGATTTGCCCTATTGTGAGCTCTGATGTGGCTGGCTAGGCCAAACTTACTCTTAAAAACTATTGCATGGGGAACATTATAGGTAGTTTTCTATACAACAATGGTGGAAAATAGCCTAATGGTAAGCAGACAACATAAACCCCTATGCCTATGGACGTTTGGGATTCCAGAATAATCACAAACGCGTTGTCGACTGTTCATTAATTTGATGATTCGTCGTGTTGACTAATGTAGTAACTCTCAAGTCTGAACACAGCGCACCCGCGGGAAATCTGGCGACCTTTATCACTAGGAACAGCACTACATACCTAAAAAACAGTTCTGTAGGTGTACAGTTAGCATACATCATAGCAGCTAAGAGTCCAATATATAGTACATTGTGCATTAACGGCCTTAAGAAGGGGATTACTAAAGAGAGTCTATTAGAAGCCCGACGCCAGAGGCGGAGGGCTTTTAATGAGTCGAGTTTGTAATCCCCTTACTGCCCGTGATACACAATGTTTTTCATCATGTTTGCGAGGAAATTAATAACTACAAAAGACAGAAAAATCTAAGTTTCATACAACCGCACCACTCAAAAATTGACGAAATTGACAACATCACTTACAGATTTGAGGAGGGCGAGGGCGCGTGGCGCCGCATGGCCTGCTCGATTTTTTTCAACCAATCACAGAGAAGAATTCTTGTGACGCGCGGCCAACTAGATTTGCCAACCAATTTGTTTGATTTGTTTTTAACCAATCAGATCACACACAAGCTCAGCCTATAGGGAGTTATAAATCCATAACTCCCGCGGGAGGTAAATCGGGTATAGCTGCTCTATAAACTTGCCTATAATACACCATTTACGAGCAAGTGTGATGAAAACAATGTAATGAAGCACTGTAGTGCGTCCAGCATGTTTACCGAAGCGCGAACTGATGATTTTTTCGCAATTAGACGCAAGCGTGTTGGATCACTACTCAGGCGAGTGCGTGGTAGCGGTAATGGCCTCCTCAGGGTTTTGTGGGAGAGGCTGGACTGTCCCATATTTAAGTACTGCGTCGAAGTGGCCATCGGCAGGGCCAAATAGGATGAGGCCGCGAACAATCGCGGGACGCCTTGGCCGTGTTTGTTCGTATCTTCATTTTATTTTTGTATTCTTATGCATTTAATGTACTTACGAGTACTAACATAGTTATTAAGTCAAAATTTGTTATGGATCATTGGTCTGCAATAAAAGATTTTTTTATTTTATTATATAGTTAGTAGCAGCCAAAGTAGCCAAATATTTCGGTACACGTCTTTATTACTGTAAAAATAAGGGTGTGTTACGAAATATTTGGCTACTCCATCTTCTCCTAGGCGTATTCGGCGTTAGCGACTGCTAAAACTGGTGAGAGCGTCGCTGGTGCGCCCTCAGGTGACTGACATAGCCAATTTTTGCAGCGAACGTGCGACCACATTCGCCACACATCAGCACCCCTCCGACATAATTATACTGCATGGCCGCAGGTGGTCTGGCCTTTAGCTCATCGCGCTTTTTGTCGAGCTCTGCGCGCCGTCTGACCTCGAAATCGTTCACCTGTGTGTGAACACAATGTGCCTCCAATGTGATCGGCCCTTAGCCAAATACGACGCTGAGTTAGCTACGTTAAGGTGGTTCGATTGCCATACAAAACGTTATTTGACATTCGTAGGCTAACGGCGTGATATTTTAAGAAACTTATGTAACAAACTTTCATCAATTGGCTTCCCATTTGCGCCAAATTCCCCCTTTCCTAGAATAAACTTGTATAAACTAGATTAATTTGAGAAATTGGTTTGTCACGTGATATTTTGGGAAAACTATTTTTCTCAAATTAATCTAGTTTATACAAGTTTATTCTAGGAAAGAGGGAATTTGGCGCAAATGGGAAGCCAATTGATGAAAGTGTGTTACATAAGTTTCTTAAAATATCACGCCGTTAGCCTGCGAATGTCAAATAACGCTTTGTATGGCAATCGAACCACCTTAAGTTGTATCATACAGACAAGTTGCACCTCGTCCGTAGGAATTACCAATCGCTACCCTACACGTGACCCCTGGGCGGTGCTAAAAGTGCAACAACCTTGCAACCGTACCGTGTTTTCGAAGATCTCACGGTTCTAATACAATGATTTGCCATACGATAAATAAATAATAATCATACATACAACTTGTATGCTCCCATATTTTTTCACTTGACTGTGCGTTGGCGCGTCGCTCTCCATTTGGATATCCTTCGGGCGACAGCTGTCTCTAAACGCTACAGTTTTCACATTCATGGACCGATTTTGGCTTGTTCAAGCAGTCTGGAATGGCCAGCTTAAGAACTATTTACTTACCAGTAGGTGGAATGTTGATGCACAGCGCTCGAGACAGTCTGAAGTATGTTCGCCCAAGCTGGTAGCAGCAGATCTGGAGCGCATCGCTGATGTCTATCAGAAGATCTGCGTTCTGTAGTTAAGGTTTTATCGAGCGAGCAGGTAACTCATTAGGTAAGTAGAGAGTTGTATACTTAAGATTATTTGAGTTGGCTGGATTGCATGAAAGTACCTAGTCCATTCAAAAAACAACTTTACTGTACAAGGTAGAAAATTCCGATTACAATAACAGCTTTATAAAAAATTAGTTGGCTACATTAAATAATCGCAACCATAAAGTAAATACCACACACCACAGGTGGCAAGGTGGTAGTTCTTGGTCTGTGGTTGCAGTTTCTACAATGATGTAAGTATTTATCACACCCGAAAATCGAAATATAATAGTGGATAACTTCGACAAAGAAACAACCTTCTCTGTTCCGTTGTGGGTAAGAACCGATTTCTTGGTTATGGCATGCATGATGTTAGTCGGTATTGAGCCTTCTGGCTTTATCAGGCAGGCCACAAACTACCTGTCAAAGATGATTCTTAATTTGTATGAGTAAGATTGATTGTCATTTTTCAACTGAAAAATGAAAATGGGTTAAGCGATCCCCAAAAAATTGCTATGTATGTAGAGTCCGCAGCAGAAGCAGCTTCATGGGCCTAGTTCTCATAATGACCGACACATGACTATAATAATTGTGTAGGTAATTTTGAGCGTGTTATATTGCGAAGTTACCCTGGTGTACCTACAGTTAAATAATTAAACCAAACTTAGTAAAAAGGATACGCGCCGTCCCCTCAGTCCTACACGTCATATAAACGCAAGCGGCCTGCGTATGGCTCGCCGGCCGCCCTATAGTGAGATGTCTGGACAGCGCCATCTTGAAAAAGTTGCAAGCGATGTCGATGCACTGCTGGTTCAGCCGCAGCTGTTGGCAGAGCGCTGTGATACCGTCCCTGGCCTTTCGTATTGTAACCTCTCTGGACTCTTGGCCGATGCCCGCGTTGAAAGCTGAAAAAAGAATTGAAATTAGACATCAGTTGATTTAAACTTTCACGATTCTCGCACATTATTTTTACTAAAATAAATATTTGGGGACAATCTTACACAAATCGACCTAGTCCCAAACTAAGCAAAGCTTGTACTATGGGTAGGTACTAGACGATGATATACATACTTATATAGATAAATAAATACTTAAATACACAGAGAAAACATCCATGACTCAGGAACAAATATTCGTGCTCATCACACAAATAAATTCCTACCCTACCCGGGACCTCCGGCTTCGTAGGCAGGGTCACAACCAACTAGGCTACAGTGGTCGTCAACTTAAAAACAAAAAGGACTTATTATCGCGTATAGTTGAACTTGACGTTATAATATAATATAAATAATGTTAGGCACGAGTCATTATCAATTATTTGAACTTGAGATTAGTTTTAAGTGATTGTTATACACATGTTATGGAAGAGTGAGATCACCTGTCACAGCGACATACTTACACATTTACTAGAAGCATACTTACTAGAACATCAAAGGTAATATACACAATGGATGGGTCCACCTTTGATGTTTAAAACTCATTTTCAATATCATATCATTATGCTTTTTGAGTTTTGCTGGACTTGAAGAAGAATATTTACTATTATATTTTTATTTTATGTTAAAGTAATGAGCCAGGAGATCTTGCAATTCCATTCAAGCGTTTAGTAAACCAGTCAATGACAGCAAAAGGCACCATGCAGCAATGGCGGAGCGCCCATACAAGCCGATTCCCACCGGCTTGCCTAAAATTTCTTGTTTTGTATATTAGCAAACTCGTAAATCATCAGCCATTTTATGCTCCGGGTTGTCCAGTGAAAATTCTCACGCACCGCCACTGCCATGCAGTGCCCTCTAGTTTACTGACTCTCTGAATCAAGTGTAAAAATATTTATCGATTTAATTATTTTATAAACTTGCCCTGAAACCTTAATCTGTTGACATAAGAGACTAATTTATGGGTAAGTTGTATGCATCCATATTTTAACCCTTGACTGTACATTATTCAATAACGTAATAAATCATAAATTTATTTCATAAGTAAAAGTACAAATTGCTACTTACATTTTAATATACAAATTTGTATGGTGAAAACCAAAAGTAAGTGTCAACTGACCCCCGTACTAGTTTGCACTGTGTCACGGTGGGTCAGGATTCACCGTCCTTATAAGTGTCACTTAGTTAAATAAGTAATTATGCTATCCTATTACATTTGTTCAGTAAGTATCGTTTTATAACTAAACTAAGTGGGTAGAAAATAAACGAATAAAATACAAGCATTAAGCCAAACAAAAGAATACTCAGGCACTCGTAAGGTAGCTACATGACAAGGTAAGGTAAGGAAAGATAACATTACCATAAAAGTTTTAATAAAATATATACCACAATAAAGTGCGCATTAATCAAGTCAAGTCAAAATTATTAATATTAAAGAATATCGTAATTACAGTTTTGGTTCTAAAGGGTAATTGTACAACATATTCTGCCCGCACACACATATAATCATATCTGACATGACTATATTTCTAGGGTGGTTAGGATGTTTCAGATATTTTTCCCGCTTTATAATGGCAGATATTAACGCTGGAGAGTACACATTTTTAAAAGTACCCTATAAAAATATCGAATTAACGTGGAAGAACAGCATGATCTTTCCATGAAAATCCTTTTTGAACCACATAGCACTATAAACTTCGCATACATAACAAATAATGCTAAAATACTTATTCATAGTTATTTTATTTTAATTAGTTTGAGCTATCCATTATTTTGTCAACTACCTGCACCAACAAGCATTTCTTTTTAGCCCTGTTGTTAGCTGGTAGAGAATACCGTGAGGCATTATATCCGCCTTTTGTACTTTTTGTTTGTGCAATAATGTTTAAATAAATAAATAAATAAAATTATTCTGTAATCACGCCAAAACATTTTTATGGAAATTTCACACAGTTCTTCAAGCTAAAGTAGATTAAACTTAAGACAGTGTCTAGATTCTAGATTTTTAGAACCTTAGCTATGCCAAGGCATGGATTTGTGTACATTTATGCATTGTATTTTACAACACTTGAATTGCCAGGCAATGAAATTTTATAAAAACCCCATGTTATATTTATAACATGGGTACCTGCAAAAAAAATAAGAACATAGAATTTACCTCCTCCAAATCCAGTAGCTCCTCCTTTAGATTCAGCAGATACGAACTGGCCAATAGCAGAGGCCCCTCCATGTGCATTTTCTTGAAATTCTACTTCAGCTACTATAATGTTGTCTTCCAACACAGTTCCGCAGTTTGTGCACACCGCATCTCCGCGAGCGGGGTCTACTTCTATTTCTGAAGAGCCGCAATGCTTGCATTTCTTCCCCGACATTATTAAATCGGCTAAAACATTCAAAATAAAGTTAACAAATGTTTACAAATTTTGCATTACATTTAATGAGATTTCCTTAATAATCATCAATATTTTAAACTCACAGGTATATTGAAACTGTTTATTCGAACAGTTTCTATGTATTTCTTTTTTTAAGTAACTAAAACAGCTGATATCATACTTTTCTTTATAACAATAATACAGTACAGTTAAGTGAACCATGCATTTACTACGACAGCTGACACTGACACTAGTGACACCAAGTGACACTGACAACACAGAGACGTTTTTGTGCCATTAAAACCGAAGATATAAATCCTTACAGAATGTTGGATGACGTCACGGAAAACATAATGCGTACATTTGTTTACCGACTTTAAAAATGGGACTTATATCTTCATTTGTTTTCAATCGGTTACTGTCAGTGTCATTTCCTTCACTACCAAACCAGTATTAAAATAACCGTTTGAGATCTTTTATTAGATGGAAATGGAACAGCGCTCTAAAAATGTGGTTCGAACGAACATCGTTTGTTTTGCAGTAGCGGTAGTAGAAAAACACAAAATAAACGTAGACTGCGTTTCTTTTGGATTTAAGGTGACGTAGGCTCGTAGTCTTCTCTCACTGAGCATAAGCGTGAGCGAGATGGAAGTGCGTGTTCACAAGCGCGGATATCATGTTTTTCAATTTTGTTTTTTGTGCGTTTAAATAAATAAATAAATAATAGCTGAATTCCCTCAAACATGATATTGCCGATTTTGAGAACCAACTTTATTATTTTTAGCTGTTGTGCATAATTAGTAAGGATTTTTTAAAGTTTATTTTATACCTATGTTCGTGATTATTTTCTATCGAGCAGCAAAGCAGTCAAAAACTCAGGATTCGAATAGCTATTGTCCCTCGAGCACAGATAACCTCCAATGTGCCCTCGAGAAAGCCCTCAAGATTGCTAATTAAATTTAGGGCAGCCGCATTACAATCCAAACAAGAACTGTTTTTTTTAATCCTTTTTCGGAGCTTACGTCGCTTTAAAGATAATAATTTATGTCGGATCTATCTAGTACCCATAACAAAAGGCAACCCAAGAATATGTAGGTTCTTTTTCCAGACCAAATTCACTTCTCTTGGTGCCTAGCAAAAGCGATTGTCTTTCATTGTGTAGTCTTATCGCTAATTGATACTGTAAAATAAACGTCGTAAACATCAACACTTTTTCAATCAAAAGGCGGCTTTATGTCTCAAGAAAGAACGTCCACATAAAAAAAAACTACCTACTTGACCATTTTGTATTTAAAAACAACAGATTATTTTAATTTAACTATAGTCACTATTCGAGTAAAGTATTTATTAAACATGTCCTTTTCATTTTGAAGCGTTTGTGGCACGTGGCTTAACAATTTCTTTGTTGGACCGGTGGGTCTTAAGCTTAAGATCCGGTCTAGAAAAAGAATCCGTATATCCTAAAGAAACAATATTCTGCCCAGTGTTTTCTTACTCGTATATTACAAAACGGTTCCACCTCAAAAAGGTTCTATACAAAAATCTTAAGGCTCCTTACGCTATCGCCCATTATTGCTCATCACACAGGACGCATATTTCCCTCTCGTCACTCCACATAACTGCGTCCCGGTCTTGCGCCATGAGGCCTGGATACCAAAGGGAAGGAGGAGATCATTCATCTCTTTCTATCATCAGAATAAATCCTTGTGATTCTTGTCCATACTGTCCATAAGCTACGGATCTTGATTACAATAAGCTTACTTTTTGACCGTAGGCTTCTTTGCCACCGTCGTAGTATAATAGTATTTTTCACAATCGTGTTATAATAGAGAGCTTTTTAGTCGAGTACCGTGTTTAGGCCACGAAGCTTGCTGAGTGGCCTAAGTAAGGTACGAGATTAAAAAGCTTGATTATAACACTATTGTGAACAATACTTTTTGTACGAGTTCATTAAAATTAATTTTCTACGAGTCAACTGAACTAATTAAACAAACTCGATACTGTTGAAACGAAGTGCAGCTCATCGCTCGTACGCTTGTTGATATCTTAAAAGACATCAACAAGCGTACGACATCAAAGCGATTCTATTGGTCCAATTCATTACAGTTCAGTAAAGCAGCCACGTGATTGGTCGAATTTATTTTAGTTGTCTGGAGCGTATCGAAAAGTAGTTATTTCGATTGTTTCGACAGTAACATGGACTACAACTATGAAAAGAGTGACGTTGCAGTATTCTCTATGAAATCTTAATACACATATTTTAATCGTCGAGTACAAAAAACGTATAACTATATTCATAAAATGGGTTTTTACTAATATAATTATTAAGAGCCCATTAGTGATACAATTAGATTATCTCTTGTTGCCGTCATTGAAATTATATTGTAGTTTTTGATGTAATAATACATTTCGATGCTAGTGCGGAAAGTATGTCATTACGTCAGTAGTACCGAGATATCTTGCCACGAGCATTAGGCGAGTGGCAAGACTCGGGAAGAGTGAAGAATGATATTTCCGTACGTGTATCGAACGACATTTTTTAATACAGTTGCGAAAAAACAAGAAAAACAAAAAGGAAGGAAGAAATGTATTAAAATAGTTATTTATGATACAAGTGCGGAAAGTAGGTACTTAATTCCCAACGAGTGTCGATGGCCAAAAACACGACCGTGAGGGAGTGTTTTTGATCAAAACGAGCTGGGAATTTCCTATCCGCACGTGTATCATACTAGTACATTATGATACAAGTGAGGTATGTTGATCATTATGTTAGAGGCGGAATTGTCACGCGAACCGCAGGTGAGCGTGATAATAGAGCCGAGGATGTAATTATCAAAGCTCACGCGTGTCATACGACGTTTTTCAACACTATTGCGAGGAAAAAAACCTTTTCATAAAATGAACATGTTACAGGCTCCTAAGTTGTTTCCTTTAGTTATTGATGACAACAGGTTTTTACTCACATATTTGTACATCTCCAAGAATGTACAGTGGCGTCAAATCTATTTATCACTTTTCTATTCACTACGAGACAACATTTTTAACAATAACCAAACACGCATCATCAATGTTTACAAATATTTGTGAAATTACCTATAATGGCGCGCAACAATTTTTTTTCGTGAAGTTCGCGCAGTGCGGCCGCAGCGAGGCTTATACTCCAGGCAAAATACGGTTTTGAAAAACATTAATTTATAATAGCGTTTTTTTTCTGTATATCATTTTAAAACATTGATCTAAGATGCTTTATTCAAGAATCCAACAAACTTTCCATCCGGAAGTATTTATATACTTAGATTTAAAAAAAGAATGAATTGTTTTTTTTTAATTATTTATCTTGAATATTATAGAGCAAATGTAAATGAACCAAAATAAAGATAAAACCATTTATTAATATTTTTTCTGACTTTTCAGAAGCTAGTTAAGTTATAATTTTGTTGATGTCTGAAATTTTGTTGGATTTTGTCACTAAGTAACTATTTAATTGATAATATATCCATTACATAAAAAAAATCGGCTATTATAAATTATTTCCAAATTTGACATATTTTCCATACAAGCTGTCAGTTCATTGCCTGGACTATTAGATGAAATCTCTAAACAGCCAATACAAAATAAAATAAATATTTTCTTATTCAATATAAATTCATGTAAAATGTTATCAAAAGTAAATAGTTTTACTAAATGAAATGTTCCTATATCATATCCAACAAGAAATAATCAATTAATCCACAAGAAGGATTTAATTTGTTTAGTCGAGTAAGAATCCATTTGCCGAGAATAAAAAACAAACCTGTATAACCCGGTCAATTTAAGAATGCGCCGAGTCCATACATACACCTTGCTGCAAGGTGCTAACGTGTCTTAATCGGCATATAAACATAACTACACGAGTGTCGTAATGTTATTAAACACGCGTGTTTAATACCCAGGATTATGAGCCCAAAAGCGGCACAATAAGAGGCACGTTACGAGCAAATGTGTTGAAAAATATATTATTGAACAACTTCATTATTTTTCAACTGTATTACAATGATGTTACAGAATTAATAATATAAAAGATTCGAATTCATGTTGTTTTTCTTATTTTTTCACAACTGTATTAAAAAACGTTGTTCGATATACGTAGAAAAGTGAAAAGCACTAGTTTGCGAAAACCAACTTTCCGCACGCTAAACAGCTACCTACGTAAAGTAGCACTTTTTGAGCAACTGTATTAAAAAAATATGTTTCTTGAATAATTCAGGTTAGTCTTGCTTAGTGCTTAGTCTTACTTAAATATTATTACACCTTAAATAATAACTGACGGAATCCTCACCACATAATTCCGTTTCAAAGCTATCTATTTTTTGTTATCAAACGAACCAACAAAACGATGATAGCATTCAAAACGCAAAGACGATATGACGTCAGAGCAACACTGCTTCGCTATTGGCCAAATATCACGCGATACATCTTTTTATAGACGATGAGATCACCCCTTTTAATTTTTGTTTAGGCTGAAGTCGTAAAGCCGATGCTGCCACACTAAATAACAGCACTTAGGACTTTTACTAACAGAGGGTGAGAAATTCTCAGGAGAGAAGGGCATCCCCAAAGCGACGACGACGTCATCGAAAGATGAGTCATCAATGTTGTGTTCTCGTTCTTGGATAATCTTCCGCGCATTTTGTCTCGAATCGGAACTGTCACAATCACAACTTGCAAGTGAAGTGAACTGTCAGACAGATCAGAATTAGAATAATCAGATTGTAAACGAACGAGATAGTTTTATATTACGCGGAACTAAACTGGTTTGGACTTAACCCCGTCAATTGGCTAATGATAACGCGTTTGTGCATTACGTAAACCGTCTCGTGTCCAAGTTGTGCCTTTTGTGAAGACTATGACGATGAAGCTTGATATGAGTGATAGCCAGTCGAACCATTCTGAGGTGTCCAACGACAGCCAGAGTTCGCAGGGCTCCAGCAATGATTACATGTCGACGATACAGGCCTCCAGATCGCTTCTTACGGTGAGTAGAACAAGGAATCAATTCAAGGTTACATCTTTGTTTATCAGCTATTCCTACGCTGTTAAAAACCTACTAAAAACTAATGGAATGTGCCTCAGTTGTGTTTCAACTTGAACTAACCTCAATGTTACTTCTCTTGCAATAAATAATAGGAATCTATATTGTTTTGAATAGTAGAATTCAATTGTTTGTTCGTATTATCAATTAAGTGTATTATGTTGGAATTCTGTGCTGTTTTCACAGTACTTCCTGTAACCACAAGATTATATGTTTGTCTTTGTTTGGTTTCATATCAAAGTACAAAATACTTGAACCAGGAATAAACAAGCAATAACACATGATCGTTTTACTATTTTCTGAGTAACACTAATAACTTTTCTGGGGATCATAGAGGATTTTTTCTTAGGTTGTTGACTTGGCAATATTGCATCATTATTACATTTTGTGATTTCTACACAGCTGAGGAAAATAGAAACACATCTCAAGGAAATACAGCAATGGTTACTACCATCCTCATGACTTGATAAAACGCTCAATGGTCAGTGTTACAAACAAGCACACAATTCTACCATGTCACCTTTCCTGTTGTTTACCGAAAGAAAGGAATGACGAAATGGTTTCAGTACTTCCAACGTGCTTGGCTAGTCAGATTGAAAACTCTTTAAGGGGTGGTATGGACATGGTGAGTGGAGGGGTGAAAGTCATATAGCAAGTAGGGTATAGCCGAGAAATCAAGCATTTATTTAAAATTGACAGTTCAATGTAATAAACTTGCATGATCATATCAGGTTGGGTGTAAGAGAAGAGAAGTAGTCTCGGGACAAAGTGGATGGACTGTTCGAGAGACAATATGAATTGGAAGGATGCAAGTGAGAAGGTGATGGGCTATAGAGTCATGAAAAAAAAGATATGAAACACCAATTCGAAGTATGGAAAGCAAATGAAATTTAATGACTTGGGACTTCCCTCATTTTACATACTCTACAGTCCGATACGCAAAAGTATTCTATTACTGTTCTCATTGTGTTCCAATCCATCTTCTCAAATTTAGTTTCATATCTATAATAATATTTTTACAAATTTCGTATAACAGTTACCTAATAAAAGTAGATAAGATATACCTTATCAATTATGCCTAATGGGGATGTTAGTCACCAAATCACTATCTTATCTGAAATGCAAATAAAATTTATGCTTATTATAGTTTTATGAAAGCTTATTGTTTTCTAAATTCTATATATAGTGTGAGTCTTTATGATATGCACATAGCAAAATGGGAGAAACTAAGCCCAAATTTATCAACGCAAAAATTTTTACTTTTTTCTTGCCTATTTTGAATTTTTTAATGATTTTTTTACACAAAATAAAAACAAAAATTATCATTAATAAAGGCACTAAAATGATAATTGTCGAAAAAAATCACCCCAATTTATTATTACGAGGTTTTTCATAAAATTGTGTTTATTTTTCCTACTTTTTTTTCAAAAATGTAAAATGACTCAATAAAATGTGCCATTTACCTTTTTTATTATTTCATTTTATTCTACACCATTATTGGCTTTCTAACATTAAAATTAGCATGTTTATGACTGAGATACAACTTTTGTTATCAGCGGTACTATTATACACCATATTAGCTTTCTAACTGTAAAATTACCATGTTAATGACTGAGATACAAATTTTGCTATGTGCACATTATAAGGACTCATACTGTATAAATCTTACCAGACAACCTACCAATGTAAAGGCACTGTTAGACTGCCAGTAGTGCCAGTAGAAGCATAATGGACCAAGTGTATCATGCCAACTTGACAATTGGCATTAAGACAATGACAATTCAACGTAGTGCTGGGTCAATAAGTAAGGATGGTGTTGTACGTTAGTGTACTTCTTGACCCAGAAATAAATAAAAAATATTTTGGAGACAATCTTACATACATGCTTTGTGTAATTCAATGTAGTGCTGGGTCAATAAGTAAGGATGGTGTTGTACGTTAGTGTACTTCTTGACCCAGAAATAAACAAAAAATATTTTGGAGACAATCTTACATACATGCTTTGTGTAATTCAATGTAGTGCTGGGTCAATAAGTAAGGATGGTGTTGTACGTTAGTGTACTTCTTGACCCAGAAATAAATAAAAAATATTTTGGAGACAATCTTACATACATGCTTTGTGTAATTCAATGTAGTGCTGGGTCAATAAGTAAGGATGGTGTTGTACGTTAGTGTACTTCTTGACCCAGAAATAAATAAAAAATATTTTGGAGACAATCTTACATACATGCTTTGTGTAATTCAATGTAGTGCTGGGTCAATAAGTAAGGATGGTGTTGTATGTTAGTGTACTTCTTGACCCAGAAATAAATAAAAAATATTTTGGAGACAATCTTACATACATGCTTTGTGTAATTCAATGTAGTGCTGGGTCAATAAGTAAGGATGGTGTTGTACGTTAGTGTACTTCTTGACCCAGAAATAAATAAAAAATATTTTGGAGACAATCTTACATACATGCTTTGTGTAATTCAATGTAGTGCTGGGTCAATAAGTAAGGATGGTGTTGTACGTTAGTGTACTTCTTGACCCAGAAATAAATAAAAAATATTTTGGAGACAATCTTACATACATGCTTTGTGTAACCTAGTCCCAAGCTAAGCAAAGCTTTTATTATGGGTACTAGACAACAATATACAAACTTATGTAAATAAATACATACTTGACTAGGTAGTAGCATTAATTGTAAGTTTTAGAATCGGTTATTAGTAACAATCAGCCAATATGACAATATACCTTACATTATACCTTATTGAATAATTTTTAATTTAATTTATTTTATTTATTTCAGACTCAGGGTCCATATAAATGTTAGTGCTTAGGTAGGTAATTACAATACACATACTTACAATCTAGAGGTTAGTACAAATTATACATCAAAAACAAACAAGAAAATGAATATAGCAATGTCAATATAAAAAATAATACATAATAATAATATTTTTGCGAATGTCAATTTGTTTATAGCTAAAAAAATTAAACATTCTTGAACAATTACTTTTATTATTTATTATTTAATGTCAAATATTTTAGGCCTATCACCCATGTGAATGGAGTTCCAGTGCCTCACTACAGGGCAGTCGAACCTGTCCAGCACAACACTCAGAAGGCTGTTGGTACTGGCTCGCACTCTGCTCATCACAGAGGCAACACGTTTCCTCAATATTGTTTTAAAGCCATCCGTGTTAGCCTCTGCAAACATACCAGAAGCGCTGCACCAGCGAGGCAGTCCCAACAGCATCCTAAAAGCGTTATTGTACTGAACGCGTAGACTGTTGTACGTTAAAATCACTTATGTACTTTTCCTGGTGTGTAAATTATAATGTATGCATTTACCATTATTTAATATAATTTTCTTTCCCTTTGGTTATAAAATCCTTGTAGACTCAATTTGTGGTTCCAATATTAGCCAATAACATATTAACAAGTATTAAATATATAGGTACAGTCGCCATCACATACATCGGAGCAAACAAGCAGCTCACAAACATCGGAACATACCTCTATTTTCAAGGCATTATTTAGGTGCATGTGCCAATATATTTGAACACCTATAGTGATGGCGACTGTATTTGAAATTATTTGAGTTGGCCGAATTTCATCAAAGCAGTCCATTCAAAAAAGCAACTCTACCATCTAAGGTAGAAGATTTCAATTGCAGACAGTTTTATAAAAAAAACGGCCACATTAAATAATTTCGACCATACATTAAATGTTGCTTGATTGAATAAGGAAGTATTTAAAAGATGTTATTGTTGTTTTAGTTTGAAGCAGGGATTTCCCAAGAAACTAAACTAACACTAATTAATTAAAACTACATGTGTACTGTAAATAAATTAATAGCTATTTGTGCAAACTATTATTGAATACTCATATCATAGTAAAACAACTGTAGACTGACTTCATGTAAATTAATTGTTAGTTAATAAACCTCCCAGTAAAGTTTTTTTTCCATAAGTAATATATGTATATATTTGAGCAATTAATACGAAAAGGGATTAAGACGTATAAATTTCATAAAATTCTCAGTTTTTAGGGTTCCGTAGCCAAATGGCAAAAAACGGAACCCTTATAGATTCGTCATGTCTGTCTGTCTGTCTGTCCGTCCGTATGTCACAGCCACTTTTTTCCGAAACTATAAGAGCTATACTGTTGAAATTTAGTAAGTAGATGTATTCTGTAAACCGCATTAAGATTTTCACACAAAAATATAAAAAAAAACAATAAATATTGGGGTTCCCCATACTAAGAACTGAAACTCAAAAAAAATTTGTTATCAAACCCTGTGTGGGGTATCTATGGATAGGTTTTCAAAAATGGACGTAGTTACGCGAAAACGTTCCAACCCACAGCGACCCCATTTTGAGATAAACGCAATTTTGTGTTTTAGCGGTACACTTTTTCCCTGTAATTATTTCAGGCAAATACTATTGGTTTTACTGTGGAATGCCAAACTGGTTATTGAATGATATGCATATTTTTTGTAAATACATAATACAAGGGGCATATAAATAGGTAAAACGAGTTTGAAACGTTTTTGCTAAATTTAATTTTGTATGAACCTTGTTAAATAGCAATTATGCATAAACGTTCCAAAACGAATTTAAGTGTATTATAAATATATCTAAAATAAATTTAATATGTAAAATAATAAATAACAATGAGGAACATACAATAACAACCAAAAAAAAATTGAAAATGTATTACAAAAAAAATAGGACGTGATCGTTTGAGCTTAGAACCTACTTATGCCAAAAATTAGCTGCTATGGTTCCAAAAGTTATCAAAAACTTATATTAAACATTCAATCATCATCGTATTCTATGACCTCGAAGTCCGGAACTCCACCAAACCCATCAACATCATCAGTAGCTTCTTCAGAACTGTATGTAGTGGTACATGGATTGTAAGTCCACTAATTTCGCTGGAGCAATCGGTTTGCCATTAGGCCACAATAAACAAAAATCAGATTATTTTATGTATTGCAGTTCTCGCTTTATTCTTTTATCAATTTTCTTTTCATTGAAATCGTCTTCCATCGTAGACCGCATAAAAATAGAAAAAAAATTATCTTTATCCAACTTAATTTCTTTTGTATGTAGCCAACTAACTTTAGATGAGTCTGTAAACTTCTTCCTATTGATAATTTTCTTTTACAGTTTAGTTGTACTAAAAAAATCAGTCTTTGTCATTTTGTAAACTTGAAGAGGTTTAACTTTTTTACAGGTTTTAATAATATTGATGTATTCATCAGGTGTATATACGTGTTGATGGTGCTTGAGTGCGGTTTCAATTTTAGAGAAATCTGTGTCATTTGGTAAGAAAGTATGGCCAGACTCAAGGAATCGGAATGATATGGTTTTCAGGGTTGGATGAGAGCTTAAGATGGCTTTCATCATTAGGACGATTTTGATGTTTCTATTCTGACCACCACAGCAATCACTCCATAGGATTAAATGTTCAGCCGTGGGTTTTAGTTTTTGAATAATATATTTTATTAAGCACGAACCTACTTCCTGTGCACCTCTTCCTGCCTCTCCTTCTACCCATACATAACAATACCCAGTATCATTAGATGCACTATGGATACCACTATTGTATAACCACAACTGCCTTTTGTAAAATGCAATATTCGTCGGAATGCGGGGTAAAGGCAATGTTTTCTCCAAATCAAAGGTTGGCTTGCTCAAAATCTCTCTTCATTTGCTGTCTCAAATGTTCAGCCACGCTTAAATGTTGTATTTTTTCTTCCTCTACTTTTTCGTCGGCACTTTTGGCATCACGAATTCTCATTTGAAATTTATCGCACTTGTTACATGTGTTTTTTTAACGATTTGCATCTTAAATTAAATTTGGTAAGAAATACCTTTTTTACATATTCGAAAGAAACACATTTTGTGCTCATCGTTATATTTAAGTGTAAATTCCTGTATATATATATCGTACATTTTTGCTACTGTCATTCCTGGTTGCAGGTATAAAGCGTCTTTATTTTTATCTCTCCTATAATGAGATTCATATTTAGGAAGTTTGTTGATAATCTCTACAATGAAATCATTATGCTCATCCGATACTTTATTATAGCCACCTGTGCCACCTCTTTCATCTTTTAACGACTCATTGTGGTGATCTGAAATGTTTTTAAAAACATATCGCGACAAACCTGTATACCACTGATTTTATAGACCCGATGGAATTGTTTGGGTTTTTTCTTGTGAGCAGGAACATTAACCATGGTATACGATCGTTTTTTTTGGCTTCCTTCACACATGACCAGATAAAAACTAAGTGGGCAACGTAGGAACCCAGACACACAAATTTACCAAATTCTTCTTTTCTTTTTTCTTCCGAAACCAAAGTAGCACAATCCTTAGAACAAATACATTTATAATTTACAAACACCTTTGGTTTCTTTCTTTTATTTTATTTTATTTATACTCTTTGTTATTATATTTATTATGAAGTCTCTCAGATCTGCTCTGGGGATGTTTACGTTTTCGACCTCGTTTTGGTCTACCCCCGGGTGTGTTAGGTTGAGTTTCTACTATTTCAACCGCTTCTTGTTCTGGATTTAGTACTATTTCTTCTGCTGCATTTGAAATTGACTCTTGATGGGATATCGCTATACTTTCGGCAACAGACGAGCAACTGGTGGACGAGTTGTCTATTATTGTAACCTTGTTTGGTATATTATAATCTGGGTCTCTAACGCTATCGTCGCTGTCAGGTACTTCATCATCTTAAGCATATGTGGATCGTTTATAGCAAAAAATTAGAAAATAATATATTATAATAAAACGTTCCAATTTATTTAGAACAGTCTTCGCAGCTTAAAAAAACAGTATGGATTAATCTAAAAGGTTTCAAATTACATGGAACATTTTTGCAGAAATAAAAAATGTATAAAAATTTTGCAAAAACGTTCCAACCCACATGGATCATTTAAGAAACAATTAAATGTGCATTTTATGAATTTAGTATAATGTTCCAAGACAAGTGGAACATTATAACGATATGTTATTCTATTAAGAGTTTTTAACAATATGTTTCAATATGCATGTAATGTTTTTACTTTATTTTGAGTACACGTCCTTGGCATAATGGTGGGTTGGAACATTTGGGTCAAACTTTATTGATGAAACTAACCTAAAAATACTGGCATCTTTGTGTGCAGAATGATGTATTATGTCATAAATAGTACCCTGGTTATGGTAACTCATTTTCGAGTGACTTGTGGGTTGGAACGTTTTCGCGTAACTACGTCCAAATGATGTTGAGGTTTCTCACATCATTTTTTTCTAAACTGAATAGTTTGCGCGAGAGACACTTTCAAAGTGGTAAAATGTGTGTGTCCCCTGTATCTTCTAAAATAAGAGAATGATAAAAATAAAAAAATATATGATGTGAAATAATTATGTGATACATGCAAACTTCCAACGAAAATTGGTTTGAACGAGATCTAGTGAGTAGTTTTGTTTAAACGTCATAAATCGTAAAAAGCTCTTTATTTAACGGAACTCTTCATGTGCGAGTCCGACTCGCACTTGGCCGCTTTTTTTTACTTTTTTTAATTTTTTTTTTTTTTTTTTTTTTTTTTATTCATATTAAAAGAAAAAAGATACAGTACAAAATTAATAGACGCGTACAGAAACCTGTTTAAGGTTTATGCGTGACGCGAATGTATCGCAACGCTCACAACAGTAATATCATGATCCTAATATAGGTAATTACAATATATTATTATTATGTAGGTATTGTATTTAAACTCCAGCAACTACACCTCGCTGTCTGTTCTCGTTAGATAGAATCTTTTTAATGCGATCTTGCACGACTTTTTGTCTGCAAGGACACTTGTGTGTATATCTTCTGGCATATTATTTAAAAAGTTAGGTAGCATGTACTCCCACGTCCTCTTACCATATACATTTATGTAGTTAGGCATAATATATCTAGTTTGGTAGTCTAATTTACGTAATTGTTTATGCCTACATCGGGTTTTTAACAATTTTATTTTATCATAGTTTTCTAGAACTATTGACATATCAAGCTTGTTAAAAATTGACATTACTTTGCAGTATTTAAATACACTGGACTCGTCCTTAAGTTTATTTTTCATGTATGTAGGTACAATAGTTTTGAGTATGCTCAATTGTAGCTTGTAGATGCAGCCTATGTTGGTTTTATATGTACGCCCATAACTACTTAAGCCATAGCTTATTATTGAATCGGCTAGCGATAAATATAGCAGTCTTAATATATTATACGGTATTTTATATTTTAGTATGTTCATTTTAGCACGTAATGATCTCAACTTGTTACATATATTATCAACATGAGGCTTCCAGTTGAAACTTTTGTCGATGACGAGGCCCAGGTATGTGTGGTGGTCCACCAGCTCAAGCGGTGCGCAAGCGCACGCCGCGGGCCGGCCATGCAAGCAAGTGTGCGAGTGGGCTAGGATTATAGGGCTGTCAGTTTTGATGTATGGGGAGTGTACATGCAGAATTTTGGTTTTTTTTTGCGTTGATAACCAGACCCACATCGTGCGCCCAATTACATAGAATATCGAAATTACATTGCATCATCGCCTCAGCCTCGTTTACATTTTTACCGTATGTGACCAGGCAAGTATCGTCTGCAAATTGAAATACCGAGCCCTCAGTGAAAAGGTTACACATATCGTTCACGTAAATTAAGTATTCGGTAGGGCCCAAAATTGACCCTTGGGCTGTTCCTCGTAGAGTAGGGATAGGGTCACTATCCTGTCCGTTTACGCGTACCACGGTGTTACGATTTGTGTGATAGTTCTGGAACCACTCCAGCAGGGGGCCCCGTATACCAACCTGTTTTAATTTAAAAAAAAGCGTGGAATAGTTTAACGTATCGAACGCCTTGCTGAAGTCAATGAAGACAACCAGCACTTGATTTCTGTTATTCAAGTGCTGGTTACATATCACTTACAGAATATCCAACACGTGATACAAAACCGCAAGATAACATAGAATAAATAAACTTTTTCTTTGTTTGGTATGTTAGGAATTGTCAATGCCTGCTATGGTCATAAAAACCTATTCACTGTAATTAGTTGCCTAAGATGTTAAAATAAATGTTCAAGTATCTAACTTAGGCACACTTGACGGTTTCACTTATGGGTTTGAATTTGAAACCGTTGCTTAAAACATGGGCCAGATACCAAAATGTTTTTTTTTGTAGATTATGGGGTAGGTATTAAATAATTTATAAAGCAGCGGCTGGCAACCTTTTAGCAGCCAAGGGCCACATCAGCAGCTAATGAAACGCGTGCCGCATTTGTTAATAATTTTCGACTAGAACATGCAAAAGGTACCTGTACCTACACATAACAGCCAGGGAGGTTCGCGGGCCGTAATTAAGGGCCTCGCGTGCCTATAAAGCACCCCCCATAAACGCTATACGAGGTGCTAGTACTTACATAATTCGTGATACAAAATAGCAAAATGTGAATCTATCCATGATTGTGAACAAGTTTTACTATGGCACCAACTTTGTATTATGCAAAAAAAAACAGACTGTTCATACATTTTCGTCAGTCTAAAATGAGCTTCTTCTTTAAATTTAAGAGTTATCCTCTTGTCGGTGGAGTATTTTCCACTTCTCTCTGTCGTACGCCATCTCCTTGACTCTCTGATACGACACGGCACCAGCTTTTTCCTTTATTTGGTCCATATAACTGCGCCGTGGTCTTCCCCTGCCTCTCCTTCCTTCTATCTTTCCTTCCATTATGGTTTTAAAGAAGTTGTCGTGCCGTATCAAATGTCCAATCATTTTCCCCCTTCTAGCGCTGATGGTGTTCAGGATCGCTCTCTTCTCTTTTACCCTTCTTAACACGTCCTCATTTGTTACTCTCTCAGTCCAGCTTATGCCTTCCATCCGTGTCCAGCACCACATTTCAAACGCTTCCAGTCTCTCTCGATCCCTTTGTGTCATTGTCCACGCTTCGCTGCCATACAGGGCAATACTCCAAATGTACTCCAAATGTAACTTTTGGTTAAAAGCTTTTTTCGCCATGGCTACTCGCGCGACGATGTCTGGTGTACATCTGGAGTCTCTTGTTATCAGACTGCCTAGATATTTAAAACTATCGACACGTTGTATGGGTATGTTGTTAATAACTATTGGTGGATGTGATTGGATGATTTGTGTTTTGAGGTGGTCATCGTTTTCGTTTTCTTTATGTTGATTCTCAAACCCAATTCGTTAAAAGTTGTATCCATAATTGAAATTAATTCAGTCAACTGATCTGGTGTTTCTGCAAATATGCTAAAATGAGCAAAGTGTATGAAATGGTTGTTTTTTTTTATAGGTCTCATAGTAAAAGTTGTTCAGAATCATGGATAGATTCACATTTTGCTATTTTGTATCGCGAATTAAGTAACACTCTGTATATTGCGTATTTTCAGCTTCCAATCACTTTCTCTCAGCTACCAAGCCTTTTTTTTTATTATTATTATATATTTTTTTATTACTTGGGGAAATGCCTTTACGCATCCCACCTAGCCGAGGAACTAGGATGGGTATGACGGGCTCCCGGGAACCCCACGGACTACCGTCTAAAACCACCAAGGTTATGCCCTCTCTGCCGTGTAGTAGGGGCGTCATGGGATCGCAAACATTTCACCACGACGCCCCTCGGCAACAGCCGCAGCTGCCCTCACTACTGAGGCAAAAGCCCCCCCTCCCGTCGTAAGCGTGCAGGGCGACACCACACACTTCCCGACCCGACCAGAGGACCTCTGCGCCGGGAGAGGGTGATAGACCTCGGATTCACCCTCTCAGGTCCCCTTGTAAATTTTTATAGAGGTTTTCTCCCTCGCAGCCACAACTCGGCCCCGGCCTGACAGTTGCAGCCCCCGCGCCTAACATGAATCCTCTGATAGCAGAGGATTTGTCAGGGTTCCGGGTCCGTTATTTATTATAGAGGCAAACGGCAATGGCCTCTCCCTCAAGCCGCACCTGGGGAATCTTGCGATTCCCTGGGCGGAACCCCCTGACCCCCCCGTGTCGGGTTATTGGTAACACCAGCAAGCGATAACTTAGGGTTCACTAAATTATCACTTGCCGTTGTCTCCAGAGCGCACCGGCCAAGACACTACCCATTCCTGCAGATCAACCGAATCAAGAGGAATCGGTAGAGTCCAGACACTCGAGGAGGTTACCCGACCTAGCACCCCTCAGCTACCAAGCCTTTTTTTTTTTTTTTTTTTTTTTTACTTGGGGAAATGCCTTTACGCATCCCACCTAGCCGAGGTACTAGGATGGGTATGACGGGCTCCCGGGAACCCCCCGGACTACCGTCTAAAACCACCAAGGTATGCCCTCTCTGCCGTGTAGTAGGGGCGTCATGGGATCGCGAACATTTCACCACGACGCCCCTCGGCAACAGCCGCAGCTGCCCTCACTACTGAGGCAAAAGCCCCCCCTCTCGTCGTAAGCGTGCAGGGCGACACCACACGCTTCCCGACCCGACTAAAGGACCTCTACGCCGGGAGAGGGTGATAGACCTCGGATTCACCCTCTCAGGTCCCCTTGTAACTTTTTATAGAGGTTTTCTCCCTCGCAGCCACAACTCGGCCCCGGCCTGGCAGTCGCAGCCCCCGCGCCTAACATGAATCCTCTGATAGCAGAGGATTTGTCAGGGTTCCGGGTCCGTTATTTATTATAGAGGCAAACGGCAATGGCCTCTCCCTCAAGCCGCACCTGGGGAATCTTACGATTCCCTGGGCGGAACCCCCCGATCCCCCCCGTGTCGGGTTATTGGTAACACCAGCAAGCGATAACTTAGGGTTCACTAAATTATCACTTGCCGTTGTCTCCAGGGCGCACCGGCCAAGACACGACCCATTCCTGCGGATCAACCGAATCAAGAGGAATCGGTAGAGTCCAGACACTCGAGGAGGTTACCCGACCTAGCACCCCTCAGCTACCAAGCCTGTCCTAACCTACGGTACGCAAACATGGTCACTCACTGAGAGCCAGAAGTCCAAATTGAAGGTTTGCCAACGCGCTATGGAGCGCAGTATTCTAGGTGTCAAAAGGACGGATCGGCTCCGAAACACCACACTGCGCTCCAAAACACGCATAGCTGATGTGGGTGTAAAAACTGCCAGGCTCAAGTGGGACTGGGCCGGCCACGTCTGTCGCATGCATCCAGATAGGTCGGCTAGTATAGTTGGGTTACTAAATAGTGGGTGCCACATGACGGGCGACGCAGACGGGGCCGACCTAGACGGAGATGGCGGGACGACCTGTAGGTACCCTTATTGTGAGATACAATCGTAACCTAACGTTACGTAACTAATACGAGATCGAATAAACGCGCTTCGAATAGATTTCGATCTCGCTACGGTATTCTTCGATTCGACCCGTCAAACTTGTAACTCACACTGCCGTTGGACTACGAAACCAACTGCAAAACTTTAGTTTTCGATGCGTAATTTAACGTTCGATTCGTACTACCATTCGGTAGTGTGAGACATTTCGAATCGAAGAATACCGTCGCGACTGTAGTTTACTATTTCACTTGCAAAATGGCCCGTGATATCGTATTATTCCGTCAAGAGTTACCGTAGATCCGATCGAAATTTATCTCAAATTAAAGAACTTATAAAAATAAGGGTTTTGAATTGACAACATATATCCGCAAAATTCGGATTGTCGCGTATTTTGTATTTAAAAATGCAAATAAATGGCCCCCGCGCCGCCATATTGTATCGACAGTCGACACTGTCGACGTCGCGATGCGCGTATTCTGTAATGTCATAACCGATAAACATTTAAATTAAAACGATAAATGCTAGTGATATAAGGTTGAATATTGGAAAATCGTGAACGAACGTGAAGTCGATCGCGAATTAAGTAATGTATAAGTGACTCACGTTACAGTTTGGATTTTTAATTCTATGAGTGACCACCAGCAGGGGCGGTGTATAGACTTTTCATACTAAATCTTGACGATAGGCGGTAGCGTCGATAGTAGACGCGACTCACTTCAATCCCACGCTAAGGGTGAAGATTGAAGTGAGTCGCGTCTACTATCGACGTTACCGCCTATCGTCAAGATTTAGTATGAAAAGTCTATAGTAAGTCTCGTATTAGTTACGTAACGTTAGGTTACGATTGTATCTCACAATAAGGGTACTGGATGTATTCCTCAGCAATTGGGCGGAATAGGCATCTAGTAGGGACGCATGGAGATCGCGGGGAGAGGCCTTTGACACACAACACAGACACTCAACAGGCTCATAAAAAAAACACTTTCTATTGCATGGAATGAAAAGTGTAGCAAAAAGTGGCGGCGCGTGAAAATTTTCCACGGGCAACCCGGATCAGAAAATTTTCCACGGGCAACCCGGAACAGAAAATTTTCCACGGGCAACCCGGAACAGAAAAACTAAGGAAAGGTTTAGTTTAGTTAGAGTATATGACTATAGGCTTGCCTAAAAATAAATATTAAGCAAGCTGGTGGGGATCGGCTTGTATGGGCGCTCCGCCACTGTTGGACATATACATATATAACTTTATAAGTGGGATATCCCCAGTAGATACTACTAGATATTTACCACAAAAACAATTGGTATTTTTCTCCCAGTAGTTACTACCACTTTGGGAATGTCCCCTTGTGGCTATGAACCATATTATGAGACTCCAGCATGGTCGACTCAAGTCGGCTATCCCTACAAACGTATTTTGCTTCTCATTTTAAAACATAAATACTAAGACATTTAAGGCATACTAGAATAACATGAAACTTTTTATACACACTGATCTGCCCTAAAGTCTGGCCAGGGAAAGATGAGCTAATATTATTCTCATTAATCATAATCAATATTATTTTAACGCGTTATACTTACACAGTGTTACTAGACGCTGTTTATTTTTTTTTAAATGTCTCTCTTTGTATGTTCCCTGTTCGTATGTATGTAAATATGTAAGTTGTCCGTCAAAATTAGCAATCCATTTTTCAGTCACTTCCCGTTATCCGATTGAGCTGAAATTTTGCATGCATAATGTATATCGCATGACAATGCAATATTCTGATGACATGGAGCTGATCTAACGCTGGAGCTGGAAGTTGGCCATGGGAACTTCGCAATAAAACGACACAACCCCATCGAGTTTGGGCTCGTTAGAATCGTCTCAATGAGTAAGTAGTTGATGATGGTAGGCAGAAAAGTCCAGTCGGCAATAAAAGCTTGTACCAAAAAGGAATTTTTTGACAGAAACTTATCTAGGCCTAGGGTCATCTTTCATTAGCCAGACTCGACGTTCTATCCCGTATAACTCTGATATTCACCCCTAATCGGTACAATTTAACATACAGACACGCTCGCCTTACATTCGCATGGGTGTGTAGTGTATGTACCTATAGGTACATACATTTTGTGTTTGTTACAGTAGACGGCAAACTTCGTGCGCAAATGAGGGGAAGTGGGGGGGCAGCTTGCACGTACAATTCGCCTTTGCGCAGGCAAGGTCATTTGCGCACGAAGTTTGCCGTCTACTGTAGCAAGCAGGGTCTCGCAAACCGCCGTGCGGCCGTGACGTCATTTTCGAGGAAATCGCTAGGCCACACGTCGCAAACAACGCTCGTCCTAATAACTTGATTGCCGCCTGACGGACAGGCTACAATATGAATTGATGTTGAATTAGCAAACAATGGTCGCGTTTAAAGTGATTTTATATTCAGTTAAAATAGACACACGTGCTTCATTTCAATTTTTACACGACTGCCCCTAAACAGGAGTGTAATGCTTTCAGGGTTCATGTAGGACCGATTTAGGTGTTTAAGGTATCGCTAGAATCTTTACGTTATCTTGGGTGATTTAGGGTATATGTGAGATTATAATTGGCAGTCGTTCTTGTTATCTATACAAATATTATAAAGGCTGGAATTCACAACAACGCTTACCTATGTACCTACCTACATTATGTAGGTAGGTACATAGGTATCCTTAGGATAATAAGATTTAATTTCATTTTGCTGTGTAAAATATTTTTTCACTATCCCAAGTCCCAGTCATCATCATCATCATCAAATACGTCCACTGCCTCCCCCAAAGAGTGCCACAATGACCGTTACTGCGCCACCAGCATCCAGCGGACTCTCGCGACCTTTACCAGGTCATCAGTCCACCTGCGAGTCCCAGTGCGATATTGAATTTGGATTTTGGACTCTTCGTTAATTCCGTTACAGTTCGGAACTCGATTTTAGTTTGTTATTTTACAACTTCGTGGGGACTACGAGGTTATACTTTTACGAACCAATTTAATTACCGCCAATATATTATATTATAATCTGACCTCCGGTTATGCTTAACTGAGTCGAAAGTCAAGTTATATAAGGGTCGCGTCACATCGAGTAGTGAGGTGAGGCGTGACAGGTCGTGAATCCTGTGTACCTAAATATTTATAATCTTCAGCTTTATTATATGTATAGATATACATTGACTCGTTATTCAGAAAGATTCGAAAACATGTAAAATGCATGGAAATGGCGACTCAAAAATTACACGACGCACGTGTGACAGTGACGAGTAATATTGACCTTTATTTTCGTCTGTTTACATATTTCGGTTTATCATTAGTTAGATGTGACACCAACATTACAATTTATGTGGTCGCTGGCTACTAATTGTGTAAACTTGTGACATAGGCAAAGCGAAATCAAACCTCATGTCAATGGGGAAGGCAACTGTCGAACTGACAACACCAATAATGGTCCTTAAAAAAGCTAAATTTGTATGGCGGGAAGTAGTTTTTAGGGTTCCGTAGCCAAATGGCAAAAAACGGAATCCTTAAGGATTCGTTAAGTCTGTCTGTCCGTCCGTATGTCACAGCCACTTTATACTTAAAACTGAAACTCAAAAATTTTTTTTTTTTATCTAACCCGTACGTGTGGGGGGGTATCTATGGATAGGTCTTAAAAAATGATATTGACGTTTCCAATATAATTTTTTTCTAAACTGAATACTTTGCGCGAGAGACACTTCCAAAGTGGTAAAATGTGTGTAATGTAACTTCTAAAATAAGAGAATGATAAAACTAAAACAAATATATGATGTATTTGAACGAGATCTAGCTAGCAGTTTTATTTTTAATACGTCATAAATCGTAAACCGCAATTTATTATACGGAACTCTTCATGGGCGAGTCCGACTCGCACTTGGCCGCTTTTTATTTATTTATGCGACTGACTGAAATTACTTTGTTTCGTCCCGAATTGCTCCGAAGGGGGAACCCACCGTTTTCCGAAATAGACTAAAAATAAAGGGTTCTGGATTAAGGCCATGGGGAACATTTTTGCTTAAGAACTGTATATGGTTTCATTACATAGTTAGGTACAATCGGTCTTCTGTCTCTCTCTCTCATCGTATGGAATCTAGAAAAGCGCCATCTATACAAATAGCCTTCCCCATTGTAACAAGTTTGAGTTAGAAACATAAATTCGGAAGCTCATTTGTCGTAATCAGAGTGTATGACAACATTGTTTTTTTTTACTACAAAGGCCAGCCTGCAAGGCCTATGGCCTATGGCATTTAATATTCAATCCACCTTCTGTTCGATTTTATGCCAGTTTAGTTGCAAGCTTATATACCAACAATGCCCACTCACCCATTAGCATGTCCCGTGTAGCCTCGTTACCAAGTTTCCAAGAACTACACCATAAATCCTAGTTCGTTTCACCTTTCCAGCCAGTTTTCCAGAAACAAACAAAAGAATGGCCGTGAACTTCGGTCCTTAATGACCTCTATTATGATTCAGCATTTCAGCGATAACATTTTGCCGTAGTATAAAATGACGTATATGACTTCAGTCTCGTAATTCGATACTCTCTTTAGTACGAACGGAACAGAATTGTGTACAGCGATCTAGTCACGTAAAGTTATATCGATAGGTTTATGTGGGTAGGTATAAATCACGTTTTGTTTTACGAAATACTGAATGAATCATTAGTAAACTCTTTCTAGTTGAACTAATTGAGTGGTTAATGGTTGTTTAAAGTCACTTAGTAAACACAAAAAATACCGATTAGAAAAATGGATGACATGACTTACGTCTCTAGTTCAACGTATGGTTAAAGGTAGCCGACTTTTTTTTTAACTGTCATTGAAATTTGAATTTTCTAGCTTGGATGGTAGAGTAGCTTTTTAATGGACTCATCATCATCATCATCATATCAGCCGAAAGACGTCCACTGCTGGATATAGGCCTCCCCCAAAGAGTGCCACAATGGCCGGTCCTGCGCCACCCCACCCAGCGGACTCCCGCGACCTTTACCAGGTCATCAGTCCACCAAGTTTGACCAGTGTGTGTTTAATGGACTACTTTCATGCAATTCGGACAACCAAATAATGTCAAGTATACGTCACAACTGACCGCCTGTAATCGAACGGAAGCGTCGAACAGTCTGAGGGGTACGGCTGTTTTTCAATAGAGGAAAAACTTTTGTCGTTTGGCTTATACAGTAGAGACAGTGTGAGCATGCCACAAACGTATGCTTCGGAGAAATTTTTTTCTGTAATTCAGTATTAGTCACTAATTTACATGCCATATTTGTTCACAAAAGGCTCGAATAAAGCATATTACCATCTAATTAATTTTACTTTGAACTTACCTTTTTAAAATTTGTACATGGGAACATAGTTATATGGGAATATAGTTAGTCATTTCGTCATAGTTAAGGTGGTTCGATTGCCATACAAAGCGTTATTTGACATTCGCAGGCTAACGGCGTGATATTTTAAGAAACTTATGTAACAAACTTTCATCAATTGGCTTCCCATTTGCGCCAAATTCCCCCTTTCCTAGAATAAACTTGTATAAACTAGATTAATTTGAGAAAAATAGTTTTCCCAAAATATCACGTGACAAACCAATTTCTCAAATTAATCTAGTTTATGCAAGTTTATTCTAGGAAAGGGGGAATTTGGCGCAAATAGGAAGCCAATTTATGAAAGTTTGTTACATAAGTTTCTTAAAATATAACGCCGTTAGCCTACGAATGTCAAATAACGTTTTGTATGGCAATCGAACCACCTTAATAAGTCAAAATCAAAAAATCTAAATCAAACATTTATTCTGCAAGTAGGCCACAAGGGCACTATGTCAATCAATAATTTATAATAAAAATCTAAATTAATATAATCTTACATCAATAATTATTTGAGAGTTGCAGTTTAACAAAACTAAATGTCACTAAATGAAAACAATATTACAAAAAAATATCCATTACATTAGATAGACCTCTCTCAGAATTAACAAGAAGTTTATGATATCATTTAATACGAGTATCCCACAGATGTATAAGGTCTCTGAGCGTCCAGATACAATTAATAATAATTATTCTAATGATCTTAGAGATGTATGTATACACAGTTTCTAAGCGTCAAAACTCAAAAAACTAAAATAGGTACATTAGTAATACTCGTATTGTCAGAGATGTGGAGGGTCAATAACAATAAAACCAGTCAAGAACAGGATGATGTCTCCCATCGTTACAATAGTAGATTGTTAACCAAGGGTTGAAAGTGACCCATTACACCCGAGATATTTCTGGCGCTCGAACGAAGTGAGAGCGCCAATAGTTCGAGGGCGAAATGGGTCACTTTCACCCGAGTTAAACACTCTACTTTTCATTTCGACTGTGAGGAAAATTAATTATTCGATTTTAGATATACCTAAGTAAAATAATTAAAACTATATCCAACCTCTAACCTCTTTGCACTGGCAACTTGCCACGGTTTGTAATCGAGTAGGCCGCGACGCAACTAATCTAGAGGGCCATGCCGACACGTGAAAAAACAAACAAAACAAAAACAAACAGAACAAAAAACCAAACAAACTTACAAAAAAACTGAAACAAACAAACAAACAACAAAAAAAAACAAAAAAACTAAAGAAATCAAAACGAAATCAAACAAAAAAAACATACGTAAAAAAAAACAAATAAAACGAATAAAAAAACAAAAAACGAAGAACTAAAAAAAAATAGAACAAAACAGAAAAACAAGATAAACAAAAAAACAAAACAAAACGAAAAAAAAAAAAAAAAAAACAAACTTACAAAAAACAAAAAAAAAACAACAAAAATCAAACAAAACGAAAACAAAAAACAAAAAAAAAACGAAAAAAAACTTTAAAAAAACAGAAAATAAAAAAAATGACAAAAACAAGAAACAAAAAAGGAAAAAAAAACAAACGAAACAACAAAACACGAACAAAAAACGAACAAAAAAAAGAACAAAAGAAATAAAAAAACGAACGCCAAAAAAAAAATAAACAAAAAAAATATTTACTAGATTTTATGGTATTTTTACAATACGCAAAAATTACTAGGGGAGAAAACGCTATTTTCCACCCGGCTATATGCCCATGAAAAGTCAACTTTCAGAACAGGAGAGATGAACAAAATAATAATAACACTCGTATTTAAGCAGTTACTATGCCCATACAGGCATGAACAGACCGGTCTCCACAAACAGCACCCAATCACGAGTATGACGCGTCAGCCATCTCCTCCCTCAACCATATGTTAGGGAAGGTGGTGAACGTCATGTAGTCAAGAGGTTAATGTAAGACGAGGGTGCCGAGGCTTATGATAGATCCATGGTATAAGAAAATGTTTTCTTATAGATACCATGGGTAGATCAAGCTCAAGATCACCATTAGAGTCCATAGGCCACCACCGTAGATGGTTCAATCCCAGCGATCGGTATTTCTGTTCTATATTTGCCAATGATACCTATGTTGTGAAGTTGCCATTTCATAAGTCAAATTGGTGTCGTTTGGTGCCAATCACATTACATTTAATGGACGTAAATCACAACTTAACAAAGCGAGTTCCTGTAGGTATTGTGATTCCCAAATTGCCTGCCCACCGTTTTGAGGTCCTAGGTTCAATTGCCGGCAATTTGACAATCGTTCGGGGAATTGCTCTCACAAAAGACAAGGAAACATTATAAGGAATTCTAGCAAAATTTCAAAAAATAGGGAAAACCGGACATCGATTTGCTATGCTCATGATTGATAAGATTGCACTTATCAATCATGAGTTTTTGAGTGATGTAAACATTTCCAGTAATATCAATAAAGATATGGATCATGACGTCAGATCGTAATATGTTAGCTTACATCACAACTACTCGTAGTACGGTGATCGATTTCAATGATTGGTTAACCTTAAACTTTAGCGGGAGGAAATTCCAATGAAATCACACCAACATATGCCTATCTAACTTTCGCTGGTTACATTTACCTTACAAGCTGCGGGTTAGATATATAATATTAATTGTTAAATGTATGTGTCGTTCCGGGGCAAAAGGCACCGCTTTGTCGGTAGCCCATAAGGCGAGGAAAATCCCCCTTCCTGACTAAGAGGAGACGTAAAAAAATTATTCACCGCGGGCGGTAATAAAGAAAGACAGATCGAACCTTTGGCTCAGATGTCAAATACCTGCTATTTGAGACATTCTTTGGTTTACCTCCCTAAGCAACTAATATACTATTGACAGCCTACTAAGAAACCTGGGAACGTATTTAAGAATAGTACTTAAACAAATATAAGTAATAATAAGCCAGGTTTGTGTTGACCATCGTTTATCATTACGTTGCAGTAAAATGACTGTTTATAACCTACTTATTTATTGTTAACATTATACCTACGACGCACATAATACAAATGAGGACAAATTTAAGTCAAGAAGGAACACATTTACTTTGTTTTTAGGCCTATACTTGAAGTTATACGGTCAGTGATCTGCGCTGTAAGGAAAACGCCTACTTAGGTACCTACACCCATTACCCATTTATGTACATATTATTTAGTTAGGTTAGGACATATACATGTATGTCACCGTTAGATTGTGAACACCGTCAGTTTATAATCTTACTCGCGATATTATACTGTCGAAAAAATGTGAACTGTCAAAACCGTTCACGATTTAACGCAATATTTTTCGTTAGTTCAAACTCAAAACATTCTTTATTCAGGTAGGCCTAGTACAAGCACTTTCGAATCGTCAATATTTTGAAACATATGTACTTAATCTTAAACTATTTTTTTAGAGCAATTAATTGTTTTGCGTCAAATATTTTGAATTTATATGTACAGTGTAGGTGCCAAAATAATTAATAATAATTTCACAATAAGATCGTCACAATGTAAAAAAGAAATTATATAAAATACTAGTCTAGAATGTTTCTAGGAAAAAAAACGAATGTCAAAACGAAATACAACCAAATTAATACTTAAATTAAAAGCTCAAATGTCATAATCAATTCCAAATAAAAAAATAAAAATCTGGTACAATTAATCCCACGCTGTTTTATCATTCATGTAGTCTTGTGTGCCATAATAAGCTTTCGAAATAAGTTTACGCTTCACATGGTTCTTGAATTTATTAATAGACATTTCAGTAACGTTTCCTGGAAGTTTGTTATAAAACCTTTTTTGGAGCCTAGTGGTGGGCACCACAAGCTTATGCTCATTTCTAGTATTAATATTATGTACATCACAGTTTTTCCTAAAATTTACAATGTTATTTATGTACATCATACACAATATTGTCATAGATGTATTGACAATGTAATCCCATTATATTTTAATGTCTTTAAACTTATCTCTAAGTGAGTATATAGGTTCAATTTATATATCGCCCGAATAGCCCTCTTCTGCAGAACAAAAATCGTATGAATCTCCGAAGCACTGCCCCACAATAAAATACCATATGACATAATGCTATGGAAGTAGCTAAAATATACTTAATCGAGCTGTATTCACGTCTGTTAAGTGACGGATCTTGCTCACTGCAAATGCTGCAGAACTCAGTCTATTCGAGAGATTAGCAATATGGGGACCCCATTGAAGCTTGGAATCTAACATTATACCAAGAAAAACAGTACTATCAAATAGTTCCAATTCCTCATATTTCACAATGGCACTTGCTTGCTCGTGCTTCACGTGATTCGTAACAAACTTAATACATTTAGTCTTTTTCTCATTTAACAATAAATTATTAACATGAAACCAATTTACGACTTTAGAAATAGCATTGTTTACATCATTACAAGCTTGTTGCTGTCGTATGAGTTTGAAAATAAGTGAGGTGTCATCTGCAAACAATACTATATCATTGTGGGTCTTTACGAGGTATGGCAAGTCATTTATGTAGATGAGGGAGGAACAGGAAAGGTCCCAATATTGAGCCCTGCGGTACACCCCAGTTTATAAACTATTAATGTCGAATCGTCAAATTATGAACTGAGATCAAATCGGCTTGCTACGGAACGTACACAAAGACTAGGTAGGTTAGGTTAGATAGGTATCTTCAGTTGCCCGAAGGGCAAACCGCCCAGTAATAGGAGCCCCGCGCTCATCTAATGTCAATTCTCATAATACACTTCACTGGGGAATCCAATATTCCCTATATAAATTGTGTAATTTTGTGAACGGTATATCTGTAAGTAAAGTACACCGAATCATGGCGGTACATACTGCGAGCTAGTTTACAAAATCTGTTGAAAGATGATCTACATTTCTTTAGGTAGTACAGTTCAATTAATCATTGAGAGTCCAATTACAGGTACACGACACGACGTTACGATATTACGAATATAATTGTGATGGAGACCAGGCCCCGTAGCATGGATGGCGTTATCACGCGATAAGTGATAGGATAAGCGCGTCGTCTCGTTCTATCGAACGGTGTCAGCCATGGACGGATGCTCTATCCTGTCACTTATCGCGTGATAACGCCATCCATGCTACGCTCCCAGCTCTGGTAAATACGAGGTCGAGACCAATTTGTGAATTTCCTAACTGGTCATAACAGAATTCACCAATAGGAATGGTGACACCAAATAAAATAATCAATAATGTTGAATTTTCTCGGATTCAAAATATAGCCACATGGAGAAAAAAGCAACACAAGACAATAAATAATCACAAAGTTACAAGTGTCTAAAGTTTTAATAGGGGGTATTGCCTACCTACTCTGCCCCTTGTCCGCAAAACGCACCTTCACCTGAGCTAGAACCACGAACTTAGAATCTCGAACTTCGTATATCTCCGTCTCTATTGCACTTATGGTTTATGGTACTCGAGCGACGGAGACGGAGATAGACGAAGTTCGAGATTCGAAGTTCGTGGTACCGCCGCTGAAACCATTGTCATTTACTATGACGCTTGAGACCCGTGACCTCACGGGTCTCAAGCATTTTCTCTCTCTATCAAGCCATACGGTTGTATCTTCGTAATTTTTTGAGATATTTGAATAGGATTATCGTCACTAGGCATATTTTTTGCCTTCATTCTTTTGAAGTAATAATAAAGTTAGAGTCTACAACCCTATTTCTTTCTTTAGGGCGACAGTAGTACATGGAGTACTAACTGTCGTCCTAAAGAAGGATATGACCAACATGCGCTCAACATCACTAGAAGTGGAACTAAAATCAGCGAACTCAGGTTGTAAATGGTAATCGTTCCGATCGAGAAACTGGTAAGTAGATAGGAAACCGGGATAAGTAATTTATTGCTGCGGCAGCTGCAAACATTCGTGTCCCCGGCCCGTTACGGTTGAGTTGGAGATACAAAATATGGATAGACCAACCAATCTACGATTTCATTCCGATTCACTGCATCCGCGAAGCTCTGTGGGACGATAAAATAAACGAACCTAGAACTCGAGATTCCAATTTACTATTGCTTGCCATACAGAAATTGTTCGTAATAAATATTAACAAACCGTAAAGCCTTGATATTTTTATTCAATGCTAGAGGATTTCACCAAATATGAAAATTACGGATATTCGGTCTATTCTCTATTATGCCGAACGATTCGGATCCACACAATGTCCTCTAGATACCTTTAGTTTTCCTAATCCGCATCTAATCATAATCATCATACTAGTAGAACGACCGAGCGTACGGTCCTCGGGTGAAATCCCATTAAGTAAAGGGAAATAGATGTGTGACGAGCATGATTTTTTTTCCGAGTCTTGGATGCTTTATAAGAATTTTTAATATCTACACAAAAAGTGCTCCTTTACGCAGCTGTTTAGCGTGCGGAAAGTTGGTTTTCGCGAACTAGTGCTTTTCACTTTTCCACGTATATCGAACGACGTTTTTTAATACAGTTGCGAAAAAATAAGAAAAACAACAAGTAAGGAATTCGAAACTTTTATTATTAATTCTGTAACATCGTTGTAATACAGTTGAAATATAATGGAGTTGTTCAAAAATATTTTTTTTAATACAGTTCTTCCTTACTTGTTGTTTTTCATATTTTTTCGCAACTGTATTAAAAAAACGTCGTTCGATACACGTGCGGAAATGTCATTCTTCACTCGTGGCGTAATGACATACTTTCCGCACTAGCATCGAAATGTACTATTAAGTACCCATACTCAAGCCTCACTATGAAAAGTATGAAACTAGTTCGATTTGTGTAAGATTCCCTAATATTGTTATTTGTATTAGTTGCAATGGATCTCCATACTAAACCAACTGCTGCATTGCTTGAAGCTGCATTGCCAACTCAATAAATCGTATTATAATTAGGTGTCACAGTTTACTAGAAAGTGTAATGCCAAAGACAAATGAAGTAAAAGATAAGAAACAATAGTATTTCTATCCGTAACTAACACAGTATCGAATAGACGAATATATTTTGGCTACTATGAAACTAAAGACTAGTTCCCGTCAAGGATATTTAATCGTTGTAAATAATATGTGCATAAATTTGAATTTGAACACGAGTCGGATATGAAATGTATGTATCGTTTTCATTCAGACATTCACCTTTGGTCTATTAGACAGCTAACTTGCAGTTTGCACCAGTGGTGTAATTTATTGGCTTATATTATACTATCTGGCACGCACAGCTTCCCCTCGTATTTAGGCAGAAGCGGCAAGCGAAGCCGCGGTATGAAATATAGCCTATGTCTATTCCGAAGGTCTATCTGTTCTATATACTGGTGTAAGTTATTTTTTTAATCGGATGAGTATTTCCGGATATCTCCCCAATTACAAACTTACAACACCTCAGGCTCAGACTCCTCTTTACTAGAGAATATTCTTACTATACTTAGTATAAACGGAACAACAATACAATATATTATAGGGGCGCTTATTCGAGTGCTTCACGTATTTCCAAATAGCTGATTTTGTAACATCTCGATGATCAAAAAATTTAACATATTATATTAATCGTCGCGACGTTGACATCTTTAACGCTTTTAACGAAATTCTTCTTTACAACTTTTTTCCGGTTTTTTTTACTTTAAACGGGATTTGTGGTACAGTCGAGTTCTGCAATATCTGTACAGACAACCGTTCAAAAACATCTATACACAGTCTTTATTGTTACTGACATAAGACTCATGTGTAGATATTTTTGAAAGGCTGTCTGTATAGACATTGGAGAACTCGACTGTACATACAGTACGAGTAGCTTTTGTTTTTACATTAAGTACATAATACAATAGTTTTCATATTTGTTTTCCTTAATTGTACAGGGTAAGTCTGTTTTTCCTGGCTCAACATCCTTTACGTTAAATGAATGCATTTCGCTTAAAATAATTGCTGTAACTTGTGAGTGGGTAGTTATTTGCGATTTATGCCTATTGCCGCTTTGTTTTACGAGTTCAAATGGCATTAATAAAACTTCTTCATTTTCTCTTATCTTATGAAGCATGATTGCCAAAACATCCTAACGATTCAGTTCCCCGAACACGCTTAGTTCAGAACTGCAGATAGATTGAACAGCTGCCAACTTTTAGCCACCAGCTCGATCGTAACGTAACCTTCATTCAGTAAAAGTCGATATCACAGTTTTATGCCAAAATATACAGCAGTTTGTCACTGAAATTCACGATTCACAGAATCTACACGGTTCAAAGATTCTGAAAAAACATTTGGCTCTGCGCGCGAATTGTTGGAATAGTTCGGAGTTATGACATTTCGATTCTGGATCGCAAACCGCGCGTGCGCGGTGCCGCGACCGGCCATACAAAACCGACGGCGGACCGCGGGCTGACTCAGTCTGATACTATTACACACACTAGAAGCCCGTGCGCGCTTGATACAGCCTTCGTATGAGTCATACCTTATCTCTGTGACTGTAACTTAGAAAACTTTTGCATTGAGTGATAACTGTTTGTTTTGGACGGTTTCTGCTAAATCGGCTTCATGTCTCAGCGGGTGCCGATGCCGTACTACTTCAGCGAGCAGGACGACAGCAGTCTTATGTTCGCGACCATGTTCGATTACCAAAATGATGAATACGGCAAGCCAATGGTGAGTTTCTATCTATCTATCTATTCTCTATTTCTCAAGGATTAAAATAAAATTGGTTTGTATAAAAAAAAAAACTTTTTTACGAACTTATTTCCGTACGCTGATCTAACTCAGTCAATCGTATCTTAATTTAAAGTTAAATACTTAATCAGTATTTTTTCGAGACAGAAGATTTTGTCATAGCCTCATTAGAATTTTAAATTTCGCGTCTACGCGATTTCCAAACGTTTCGCAATACTTTAAAAGTTTCGTGCAACTTTTCTAACGCTCGCGGTTGTTTTTGTTATCCGTCTAGAAACTCTAGGATATAATTATATCGTAATATACCTAGGAATTGAGCGTAGCATTGTTTGCGTAATACATTAATGGTGTCGAAAACAAGAACACTTGTGGACTAATAAATGTTTAATAGTTCCACCAATGGTGTTCGCATTATGGGCTGTCATTTCGAGTTCTTGACGCTATTGGTTCCGAGCGTGTGTGATAAGGATAAGAACAATATGCATGTTTCTTTCTGGGCGTGACGTCATCGGCCCATTTTTTCTCGGAAAACGGTCGAAGACCTTGTGTTTTCAACCGTCGTTTTTATGTACATTCATGTAATTTATAACGTTTTACGTGGAATATGTTAACCTTCCAAGCATTTTATTTTCCTTGGTCTTAATTTTACAAAAGCTTCATCGTTATTCTCATAGATGGCGTTACGTTTGCCATACGTCGGTTTCATGTTGATCAAAACATGCGCAATGTTTTTTTTACCTTCAAACTTATCGGTTTTAGCGATATCGCTGTCTTATACAAGATTAGCTTGTGTTGTTTACACTTCTAATCTGTAGTCTTGAAAACCATGGAATATTTTTCTAGAACATTTTATATTCAATCTACACATTTCACTTGAACCAATAGGTTTACAAGTTCACGGGACATGTTAGCACTTGTCGGGTTTTGTCACTTTCTCTCTCGCTGCTCACGCCATCAGACGTCACAGTGACGTCAATGCGTCCCCACTCCCCACCAGCCGAGCGGAGCGTATTTCCTCGAACTCATCTTGACCTCAATCGTTAACTTAAGTTTTGGAAATTTGCGTTGATTACTTTCCTTATGTGAAAAGTTCAGTTATTCGCCTTTTAAAATTGCAAGATTTACCTTTTGGTTGCATCAGTTGAGAAGGTAATGTTTTGCTTGCGCAACTCTTGTCTTGATTGGGCCACGTTTAATTACTCTTGTCTCACGGCTTAATACTGCGGTGTTATAAAGTAAAATGTTGTATGTGCATGATCCATATCGTTGTAGTCCTTTTTTAGACTGTAAATGAATATGTGGGGGGACGAAGATATTCCCTTATGTGGATACTTGAAGAAGCATCAAAGAGGTGATAGGTAGGTAAGGCTGTATCAGCACAAAATAATAGGGAATAGAAGGTCCACTGCCTTAGTGACAAAAGCTGTAAAAATTGCCAAAATACTACTAGAGGGATGTCGACAGATCAAATCAACAATCAATGAAATTCGTTTTTTCTTGATGGTTTAGATCTTGTTTTAGGTCGTGAACATTTTGTGCCAGGCCACAGCATTAATACCTACCATAAATAGTTTCGGTTTACCTTTTATTGTTAATCTCCTTTTAATAGACTCGTATCAGTTGTGGTTCGCCAAATGATTCAGCTTTGTTTGTCAATGCTACTTGCCGCCATAATGGGCGTCCAATTCCAATATACATAAGCGCACTACTTCCCATTTAAAAGGGCGTGGCTGCAGTAGAAGTCATATATGCATATGTCCTTATTCAAGTTATTGCTCCGCACTAGTTAGTAATACGAAAACAGGATCATTGTTTTTATTTGCGTCATTGACCACAATGATGATTTGCGTAAACCAGTTGTTATTGCAAAGTATGAATGAAATCCTTGGGTTTTACCAGTATTTTCCAGCCTCGTAGTATAAAAAAAATCCCTGTCCATTATAAAGGGTTTACCTCATTACAAGGTAAACTGTCCCTTGCAGCTGCTAAAGCTCTTTCATTATAATCACCAGTCAGTATTAATAACCACTAGTAAAGCCTTACAGATCTCGACAAAGCTCTTAAATCTGTCTGGAATGCTCCCTAGAATTGCATATTGTCTGAGCCTGATCTTTTTAACGATCTGATAAACGAGACTTGCGCAAGAGTAACCGGATTCGCCGGCCGGCGCCGGCGTCGGCAGCCGCCGCTAACCTTTGCTGCGAAACGTTAAGTCCGGCTAACTTGACCCACTTTGGTATTGTGCAATTTCTCCTATATCCGCGCGCTCGCTTCTACGAACTCCTTGATGTTGGGGAATCCCCACACGCAACGCGGTCGGATGCACGTCCTCCATTGAGCGTAAATTTGATGCTTCAAATAGGTGTAGCTCTGTTACTAGCCTCCTTGCTTATTCCATCATGTTATATACAATAGTTGGAGCAATATCGGCGCTGAATTTCTCAAGAACGTTGACTTGCGATCGATTGTTTTCTGAGGAATAGTTAGTTTATAGTGGTGCCGAAGTTGGGGAAAAAATAAAATGTTCTCGCGAGTATAGTACGACTCTTCTCAGGTGAATTTTTCGCTCCGAGCCCTAATCTTTCAAACAAAGGTCTTTGCCCCTATTATCGCATATCCCCTATCTACCGAGTAAGCACGTGCCACTACAACATTCATGTTGAAAAACAAACGGTATCGTATTAAGGTTCAAATTTAATGTCACTGATATTCTAGATATTACGTTTTGGTAGTGTAGGACGATAGACTGCCCCGAAGCAATACGGCACTCACATTATGTTGATACTTTGTGGTGGTTTTTTATAATCCTTAAACCTGAACCCATCACCAATGATTTTGTAGCATAAATAGGTACATTCCATGAACACAAGCGTACTACGACAAAGTTGAATGATGTATGTACATTTGTTGTATATGTTGCCTATTGAAACGTTAAACAGATTTAAGTATAATGATTGACCTCCCCGACTCGGCAGATGTTTGATTGCTCGACACCTATTAAATGATTCCAGTTAATACGGCCCGGATGTAGACAATTTGCTCTAGTTACATACCTAATTGACCGTTGTTGGCTGATATGGAACCAAGGAGACGTCTTTTGATAGGTCACAATTTCTTGGAAATGAATTGACTGCTTTGCATTGTTAGAAAATGTACCTGATATAGGATTATATCTTAAGACTATAGACTACATTAAGACTTGTGATTGCGTAAATGATAATCGGAATTCTGAGAACAAGATGAGTCATCGCCTAGAGCATCGGAAGTAAATCGTTAGCGAATACAAAACAACGATGATACAGAACGATGTAATGACCGGTTTATTGGCCTGCCAACTTGTGCACCTGTCACTAATTCCAGTTGAGATTTGACAGCGATTCATAATATTTTATTTAAATATTATACTTCTTCAACATACGAGGAACTAGTGTCATATGTTGGTAATGCTGGGACATGAGCTACCGTTTCGAAAGCTTTGTTCAAACGCAAACGGCTTGTATTTTTCTGCAATCTCTCAATGTATTTTGATTTTACTAAAATGCCTAGTGATTTGCGTTGCAACTCTGTATTGCTTAAAGAATCGTCTTAAGAACAATGTCGCCAGACTGCCTCTAGTTATTTCACAAAACAAAAGTGGTAACTGGTAGCTCCTTAACCCGAACAGTAAGCTTAAATCAGCTTTCACGCAAACTTACAGTAGTAAAGTTCCGAGTGACTTCTTTATGGCCACTCGGTGAGATAACCGCAGCAACGGTATCTCTCAGACCATTACGTAAAGTGTTCCTATTGTCTACAATGCATTACCTACTGTCATCGGACATGCATTTATCTGTGACGATAACTTTTTTAGGAAATAATTAGGTAGTCGTATGGAAAATATTGTGGGGAAAGAATTTTAACAGCGCTTCTAGTAGCGACATACCAGCATGTCAACTTTTTGTATCGCTTTTTGTGTCTTGAAAACTGAGACAAAATGCTTTTGGATTTTATCATCGATAAATATTAATCATTAAAAGTTGAGGATTAGGGTTGTTATCCGCTCCGTAGCTCTCTAAAGGAGGAAAAAAGGAACAAAAGGTGCACTACTAAACAGAATGACAGGCCTCATTTGTCTATCTCTGTACTGAAAACATCAGTCGTGTCCCGACAATGCAGCTAACAAAAGGCGTGTCTAGGAAGAAAGTTGAACCCAGTTACGCCTTTTTACGTCTAGGGCTGAAAGTGTCGGTAAATCGTAATTCCGAGCCGTAGCTTTGTTGGTGGTGGTAGGTAGCACTATGTCACCGCGCCTGCGCGCTGTCTCCTGTCAAACCATAACCAACCTCCCACGTTGACGAACATTATCGCCATGCTGATTTCCCTTGTAATTCGCTTCTTTATTGCCCTTTGCCAGTTCTCCGTTTTGCTTTCATCATTTTTTATTGGCGTGTTGAATTGGATTTTCAACGCTGCGCTGTTCTAAGATAAATGTCAAAATGTTTATGCTTTTATGGCACGAATTTATTTTAGTTAGAGCAGGGTTTCTTAAAGTGTGGACCATGGACCACTTAGGGGTCCGTGACATGATTGCTAGGGGTCCACAGCCACTTCGTTCACTCTTAACGCGGGTAGGTATTAGACACATGACACATGCGTTTTTTTCCTCATTTTCTTCAACAGGGGTCCGCGGTATTTTTGAAATTCTGAAAGTGGTCCATGCCTAACAAAAGTTTAAGAACCACTGAGTCAGAGGATATCCTGTAAAAGCCGAAAACAATTCATGAATCAGTAATACCATCCTATAATGTGGAATATTGGCATTAGTTATTAATTATTTCGGAAAATAAACAGAAATTATTTGGAATTGTGACGTGTTTTATAGCTATGCTAGTAATTTAAATGTAACGCTGTAAATAATACAATATCATTTACGGAAAAAGCTTCCTGTTTATTCCGTCCAATCGAACATTTAGTATGTATAAATGTTTATATTTATCACTGTCGGTCAGAATCATGCTGTATAATGTTTAAATTATCATCGAGTGAGAGAATAATAGGTCACTCCGATACACATTCCGAATGTAAATCAGTGGAAAGTAAAATTACTAAAAGGTCAAAAAATTGTCTTTGATTGATGCACGGTCCGAGAGGGCGTACCTACCTTTAGTTACGCTCGCTTACAGCACAGCCGACAAATATGTAGATGCAATTTTGTTCAAGATTGTTTAAATACGATCTGTAACGGCTCTTTTATCTCCCATTGTAACATTATTCTCGGTACTAAACTCGCCCATCGCCGCATCATTTCCCAAACACCAATTTCGGGACCCATCTCTCAATAATACAAAGACCGAAAGTATAGCTGTGGCTTTTTGTCGGGAATTCACAAAAGTGTCCCAAAGGTTGAAACAGTACTCCATATTGCATCGTCGGCTTCCGAAAAGACGGGTCGACTGGGAGGTCCGTTAGGGTCCGAAGCTTGCCGACCTGGGCGACGACGGTGACTCATCATATCGGCTCGTTCTGCATTCCACGTTACACCGGACATTCTACACGTGCCTTTTTACTGTACCTATATCTCCACCCAGTTAATTAGAACACCTGGTATTATTTTATTATAATTTAACAAATATTATTTAGCAAATATTAAACAATCTATTATGCGCCGTTAAAACAAAGGCAGGGTTACCACAGTATTAAAGCTAACTTAATTTTCTTTGTTTCACGAAGCAATAATAATTACGTCACAGTAATAAGCATGGAGCTGATATTTACAGCAGCTGCTAAGTCCTTGTTCCGATTATGGTCAAGAATCGTGCCAGCGGCTCTTTGGATTACTAACATTTTCTGTTTCCGCCTTGACTGCCTTATTAAAAGATGTCATGCTCGCACGTGCATTACATCATTCACATAAAATGTAACAAGGACTACGTTTGTTTAACTGCATACTGATGTGATTGGTAATGTAATGTGGCTAACAGTTTTTTTTTGCTTTTCATAAAGCTGTGCGTTACGCTTTAACACAAAAGATTACATGCGTTTTATATTGAGTATCTAGACATTCTAGACAATAACCAATGTGTTTGATGTTATTAATATCTGACGTAACATACTAATATAGAACGTACATGTTTTAATATATAGTGTCCAAGGTGTTTCTGCTTCAATGTGAAAACAATAACTGTTCTTGGAATTCGATCATTATATTATCCACCATCCATAACCATATCATTGCGCGGTTCACATTCTACGAGCCATCAGGTCGATCCGAGCATGACACGTTTAAAATGTTTATCAAGAGTAAGATCGATTTGGCTCGTCTGCCTAATCCCCAGCTTACAAAGAGCATACGCTTGGATTGAATGAAGCCTGTACCCGCCTACTACAAAAATTGTGATAGACGGCACAATAACCTCACTTCCAATACCGAAGCTATTATTTAATGAACCCTCGTCAGATGAAAAGGTCAAATTGTTTGAAAAGATTAATCTCATAATAAATGTTGGCCTAACATAGCAGACACCAGATTTTTCGGGTGATGTTGAGTTATGTGACACAAATATAAATATTTTAACGTACACAATGGACGGCGAACTAAGTTTTTTATAGCCTGCTCAATCATCTGGTACTGTAAAGGGTTTTGATTGTGATTTTATGTGTCGGAGAATATAATGCGGGAGGTAAATTAAGAGGAATCGCAGGACAGAGTAATTCTTTCGTGCCGCATAAATTGTTCGGTTGAGGCATCATTTGCACGAGCATGCCAGTTCGTTGAGAGTAATGCACTCGTAAACATTTACGACTGCGGCTGCGTTTTCAACTTCAATGTTATTTGAATATTTTTTCCAGGTCCCTCCGATACGCCATCACGTGGGTTTTTGCGATGCCATTTTTATTGACGTGCGATATTTCAACTTAACGACATTCCTTTGCGTGGAATTTTGTAACGTGGAAAGTCACTGTTGTTTGATGCGTGCAACAATATCATTGCTTGGGTTTATTGTTAACTGTAAATCATTAATTTCACATTTACTTATCATTAAAATTCACCTTAACTGGACAGGTATTAAGAATTACATGTTATGGTCATTAGGTTAGTAGTTATTTACTTATCGTTGATACAGGGTGTCTAAGTTTTTAAGCATAAATATCTATTATTTAGAAAATGAGAGAGCCATTACAATAGGTGTTTTGTTATTTTGTACATTGCGGATTTTTTATCCACTATGAAACGTGAGTTAGGAGAATCTAGTTTTTACGCTATTAATGATTAAAGTGACCTACTGAAATTAGGTAAACGGAATCTACTCAATGAAATAATTCAGCCCTTTATTGTTTCTAAGCGTAAGTCGTTACTGAGATCTTGACAATTCGAGAATAATGCATGAAAGTCTATTGCGGAGCCAAAAAGTTAACTTTTGGGGTGCAATTTTAGACCAGTTTGACCCAATTTTCTTCTTCAAGTGCAGCGGGCTCTTATCGATTATGAAAGAATATGCTTAATGCAAACCATTTTTAGACAACACGTTGAAGGGTGACTCTTTCTTTAATCGAATGCTTTCAATAAGATGATGCCACTTCCCACACATCCATGATTGCAGGAGCCTTCATTGATTGCAGTAAGGGCATTTCTGAAAAATTCCAAACTCTCGTCTCGTCCCCTGGCCATTATGAAATGTCGTAATCTCAATGCATATAGCGTTTTATCGATCTCTTTCAAAGATTGCGTCTAAACAATTTTGGATGAGAATACTGTAGAGTTGAAGGAACACATCCGACTTCAAGTAAACGGGATTTTCAGCTCGGCGCTTTACAAAAAACTTAAGTGACGTTTCAGGCGTGCGTACAAAAATGTGTTCATCATTTAGAAATAGTTATTATTAAAAAACGGAATCCGCATTTGTCTTCGTTTAATCGTAATAAATAATTTTGTTCTATACCTCTTAGTTTTTTTTTATTAATTATCAAAATATTAAATCTGCTACCAGCCAGACACCCTGTACATTCTCTGTCAGCCTATAAGTGTCGGGTTGTTGGGGCCAATGAGCATCGAAATTAATGTGTTACGAATGGCCGCGTGTTCGCCATTCTTGGAAACCAATTTTGTATTTTACCACTCCTACGCACTTCGTAAATCAAAAGAAACGGATGAAAGGTCACTTCAATTTATATTAACTCCCATTAGTTATTGTACATCAATAATCTCGAATTACACTCTTATTTAGTCACCACTATTACTACTAGATTATTTAAGTAGCATTTGTTGATGGTTATAGTCGATTTTAGGAAATTATTTAACGAGTTAGCGAAGCGAACGTAGTTCTCTGTTTCAGCTTGGGCCAAAATTCTTTCGTATATCCGGATGTCCAGATGTCCGGCTGTTCTCATCTACAGGTCGCATTTAAGTAGGTTTATTTATTTTTTTAACCCCAGGCGGAAAAAGAGTGTTGTTATAAGTTTGACATGTCTGTGTGTCTGTCTGTGGCACCGTAGCTCCTAAACGAATGGACTGATATGATTTTTTATCCGAAAGCTGACGTGATCAAGATGGTTAGGCTAGGTCTCAAAATCGGTTCGGCCGTTTTTGAGATATTGAACTTTGAAATGAAAATATCGGGGGATTTTCCACTTTTCTAAGTTGTTAATCTTTTGTCGATTCAGTTTCTTGATTATTATGTTTTAATGATAGCCACTAGTAATATAGTTATCAGAAGATACACGAATATAATATGTTGTTAAATGTCCACTTAATAGATTAAGTGATAAGTTTTCCTCAATCGCTCTCTGTCGTCTCCGCTGCGGTCGAGCGGACTTGTTTGCACATGCGACTTGCTGTTCCAGTATTTTTTCCTTTCGCATTGTATTATTGGAAACGAAAGCCATGTGATGATATAATCAATTAGTGTGGCTTAATATTGTGAGGGAAAATTTTCAAGGAAAGTATTGCAAGTAATGTGTGTAGGCATGAGAGGGGGTTTTCTCTTGAACGAGTAATAAAACAAAAATTAATAGGTAATTGTAGTAAACAAAATGCGGGCTCCTATATGAGCACATGAAAGAAACTCCCCTTTTATGTTCAAGTCGTTAAAAAGTTAGTATTGACTGTTTTGGTTTAGTCAGCCCGAACAACTTAGGTTAGGACCGCTGCAGTGGTTTTACAACACAAAGCAGCTAGTTTATGGGCAGTAACTCTCAAACTGTGGTTTTCAAGGAGCTCCCGCTTTCGTTTTGTGGTTTTAAGCAAGAGGCAGTTGAGTTCGGTATTGAGAAAAGCCTCAGTGGGGCGATAGCAATTACCCTATTTCGAAACTGCTTCATAGGTGGGCACGGGCCAGGCCTGGCGGCTGCTCGTGCCCGACAAGCCCGCACTAATTCAATTATTCCGTTTATGTGGTGAGCGGATCGCGTTGCATATTGAATTTCTGCTGGCCGCGCGAACCCAATTAGGAGGATACTAAAAAGGTTCAGCGTTTGTTTGCGCCTCATTGTTCTCTTAGGTATCTGGGCTGCCGTTTCGAAACCGCGTTTGTTTCCTCGTCTCTTTAAGGAGTGGAAAGTTGTTGATTTTGTTGCAGTTTTGATATTGCGTAGGTGCATCGAGCGCGGGGGCCCGTCTGGTGGCAAGGGTGTTCTCGGTGCAGCGGCGCCGAGTGGGGGCGTAGGCGTCGCCAGGGGGGCGTCGCGCCAGGCTTATCAGACGGCGGCGGGGCCGGCGCGCGAGCCTCACTCCACGGTCTACCGCTGACCGCGCGCCTGTGTTCGCCCGCTGACACGGCTTTAGATAACAAAAACCTTTGTCCGGTCGAGCCATAATATTTACACGCCGCGTCCTCTGCACCGCGTAGTTTCCGAGGGGTTTTCCGACGCCGACCGACATCTGTCACTCGATTGTTTTCGTTGCGCGCACGCGTACCGTTTGTTTGTATCAAGTTTCGACAAGTTTTGTGAAGTTTTTTTTATACTGAAGGTGTATACATAGTGATTTGTGGTGCTTTTTGGGATTGCATTTGAAGGAATTTGGTGAGTTTCAATAATCCAAAAATAACTGCTGTCTTCAAAACAGATTTTGTATTTATTATTGAGTGGGACTTCCCCATGCGGAGTTGTTGTTTTCCTTTATTTTAGTTTGCACGAGAATTGCATCATTATTTAAAAACATTTTTTTAGCCTATAAATTAATTAGTAACATGTTGTTATCGGTCACCTGACTTTATCAAAATATTTGCTAATGTGTTTTCATCACGTATGAGGCGAAGTATATTTTTTATAGCTTGACAGTTGCTATCCTATCGAGTTTTCATGATATGTTTACGATCGAAGGAGCTGACGACACCTGTCACTCACAAAATAATTGATTGGAAAATCCCGCCTAAAATAAAACGGCTCTCTTGATATACGGAAGCGATACATTTCGAAGTCCTCTCGTTTTGGGTGGTTTGGTCGGCGCGGGCGCACATGTGATGCGCCGCGACGCCGCACCGTGTCATCGCTCGCGGTCAGTTGAACGAACCCCGCGCCGACGTCAACCTTGCCATAATCGCAATTATTTGCATCGCTATTGTACGACGGCGACGTGGGCTCAAACGCGACTCTAATTGTCACATTTGCTAGATGGATGAACCTGGCAAATAAGCTGGAGGTAAAGTGGTTTGTTCCGTGACATAGTTAAGGTCTGGACTCCATCGTGTCAATAGAGAAGCTGATAACATACACTGATCCCTTTCATTTGGATTGTAGTGGCAGCGTAAGAAAGAGTAAGTTTGCGTCACTCGGCTACTGACACGAATTGCTGGCCAGACTAGCTCTTGTTGATCTGTATACGTACACAGTATATCAATATATCGTTATCTATTAGATGCTCTGAATCTAAACTGGAGACTAGAAAGGTAGGGAATAAGCCCCTCCCCTTTGCTTCTTGGTAAATGTCTTAGACTTTCTTTTTCTAAATGAATTATCGGTTTTTGACTTACCTACGTCGTCGTTGCATCCACGATAAAGCGCATCGACGCATTGAATGCAACTTGGCACCCCGCCGTTTAAAATGCACTTACAATAACATGTCTGATTATCTGATTGATAATAATGAATGTTATATTTAGGTCACATATGTATTAACAATTTATGATATACGAGTAGGTGAATTGTTATGATACAAAGACAGGTTTTTCATGTTTGTGTATCTATAGTTAAAATGATCTATTTTGCGCGTTGCACGTAGAACTGATGACCGTTGGGGCGGAAAGGTTCTCGAGTGGCGACCACGTACCGGAAGGCGCGGCGTTGGTAGGCCTCCCACAAGGTGGACTGATGACCTGGTAAAGGTCGCGGGAGTTCGCTGGATGCGGGTGGCGCAGGACCGGTCACTTTGGAACTCTTTGGAGGAGGCCTATGTCCAGCAGTCTTTCGGCTGATATGATGATGATGATGATATTAAAGGATGAATTGTCAACCTATTTCCATCCCCTCACCTCCATCAAATTTGTAATCCTCTTAACGCTAGCTCCCATTGGGCCCTTAGTAGGTTAGCTACTTAACAACTCAACAGGTTATACATTTTGCTTATTAACAAGTCATTCTTATGCCTCGGACACACACGGAGGACCAAGATCCTTGGGCATAATGCCAAACTGGCGACAGCGTTGAAGCGTTGCCGGAAACGAGATTTCGTTTAATTTACCTATTCGACCTTCACGCACCAGCAAAGTTAATTATTGTACTCTACTGGAAAGTTTATTGTGATAATGTCCAGGTAATTTCTTTGGGCCGGTTGTGAAATGTTTCGCGATAACTCCAAGTGTTTGCGGACGGTTTCATGGAAGCGATAACGGTCGGTGCGATGTCAAACAATTCGGATGCCGCTATCTATCGCCGATAAGGGCAGGGAACGCCCTGTTCCACTAAAAGTTTCACACGTTTACTCAAATTTAGCGAGTTTCTCGAGCGAAAGCGCTAACGTTAACGTTTTATCAGTTAATTAGGCAAACTTCACGTATAGTCGTTAGTTGCGCGATATAAATTACGAAACTTTTTGTTTTGGGTTTATGGGTCAAAATCATCTTTTTGTGTGAGTTAGTGTTCAGTTTTTCATGTGGGCACATCCCAATTTCAGGGTCAAAATTTTCTGCACCCATACAGGTAAAAATGCGCGTAACTATTGTATTACCTATATAATTGGTCCTTATCTTTAATTAATTATATTTGACATATGTAACATGTGTTATGGTCGCAGGTAAATGATGGGTTTTACCACAAAATGAAAGTCAGGTGTCTGTGTTAATATATTGTCGTATGTGCATTATATTACCTAATAATAGTTACTCAACTACAAACTGTCACTCCTAAAAAACTATTTTATTGGTTCAACTTCCCGCAAACGGGAAAGTCAAGTTAACCCACAGGACATCACGAGTCACGAGCCCAGCAAGCGGGTTATCGACGCCTCTAATGCACATTAAACAGTTTCATAAATAATGGCGCCAATTTTCTCGTAGCAATCCCAAGTTACTGGTATATTTAACTATGAACATGATTGTTGCCCCACGGTTTCCTACTGCGCCCAAATACCCGGAAACAGCATAGCAACGGGTTTCCCCAACACTTGGCTCCGGCTGGGGGTTATCTCGTGCTAGGCGGTGCCGCTGGCCTGCGCGGGCGTCGATAAACAGTGTGCGGAGTTAAAATACATATAAATTTCCAACATACTCAAACTCAAATATTTGTTCTATAAGGCCTCAAAAACTTGACGAATGATGACTTCAAGTAAGAAGAAGCAGCTCCGAGAAAATTATCAGAAATGGGTACCTACTAGCCTTCAATTTCCGAATCTTAATCTGAAGCCATGAAGTCGAGTTTACTTATATAGGTACCTACTACCTACTCTACTCACTTCGTTGGTTTAACGACTCAAAGTGAGTCTTGACCTCAGATTCCCAACTCTCAAACTTATTTTTTTTGAATGAATATCACTTGTAGGTACCTATGCCATGATACCTCACACCTTAGTGACGTTTTGATCCTGGTAGGTAAGAGAGTTTATTCTAAGATTAGTCCGTACAATTTTGACGTTGAGAAGAGTACGATGAAAATTCTTCTTTTTAGTACATATTTCCATGAATGAATGTATTTGAGAATGCCATTTGGCTTAAGCTCGCCATTTGTACTCTTTTTTTGTATTTTCTGCAATATAGTTTAAATAAATAAATAAATAAATATTTATGATACTAAAAAACAAGAAAATCTTGTCAGTAGCCACCATTGAAGTTGCAAAATCTAAAAAAACATGCCCATAAACGCGTATAAACGATATTTTTTTCTTAGAAGTCAAAGCAGGTATATAGGTATAATGTCTACCCCGCAAAGGAAGGTCGGATCGAGGCTGAAAAGAAATTAGCATAAGCGCCGTCAAACACCCGCCGAGACAATGCCTTTGTCTGTTCGTCTGTCTCTTGTAACTGTACATTAACAATGTAAGCTTAAGTAGGCGCGGACAAAGTGCACGTATATACATAAATATAAAATTGACACCGAAACTGCCAATTACGTGTTAGTTTCGCTTCACGTGTCATGTCATGATGAGATGGTGTTTTTGTTTGTTTAAAATCCTTGTTATTCACACTTGATACTGTTGGCCCTAATTTGATTTTCAGATTACCTAGGGTACTGATTATTTGTGTTTCGATACTATGGATGGACTGAAACGTTTTAGACAAAACGTAACGCACAAAATCTGTGCCGTTGTTTTCAAGTTTTGGGAAATATTCGAATGTGTATCTGTTTCAGATATGGCGGGTTTAGGTAGAACAAGTAACTCTATGGAACCAAACAGACTTCTTGTAAACTTGGAAACGGTCCTTTAAATGAGAACGTAAGTGCCATCATAAAAAAGCCAATCATCGCATTTGGATAAATTTAACCCCAAATGGTCTCAATATGCGAAAGCAACTTAAACGATCGATCTCGAGGTCTATCTGCCTGAAAGTTTTTGTATGATACTGGTTTGACATTGGTCGTACAGTCTCGCTTACACGCGTACAGTCACCGGCATCAATATATGATGAATCAAAGGCCGCAAAAATATCTGACACGCTCTTACGGCTCTAGGAATAGAGTTGTCATCAGATATTTTTGCTGCCTTTGTTCCATCATATATTTATGCCGGTGACTGTACCAACACCAACCTTCAATCATCATGTGCCAGAACGAGAACACGCAACGAATGTCGTATCAGTATCATATTAATACGTCGTTTCGAACAGACCTTGTCGCCGACGGCCCGAACATTTCCGAAAACACCCGAGCCACTGATGTGGGTGACGCAATTAAAAAAGTTAAATAAAACAAAGTAACAAGTGCGTGGGCATCGAACTGGTGGGGCCCAGGATAATTCCACGCCAGCTCTGTGCTGCACCAATCAGTGCTAACATGGGTCTAATAGCCACGGAAAATGATACAAAGGTCGACGACTTTGCCACTATATTGTATGCACTTATAATCTTTGGAGTTAAACTCTAAACCACGATTCACGATAACGCAGGTCGTTTAAAATAAAGTAACATTCGCATAACTTGTGAATATTTATATTGCAATGATTTTGTAATTGCGACACAAGTCAGCTAATTTATTCGAGATAATGCACATGTACGTAATCTGACCATACGGAGAGGCGTAGACGCAGTAAAGCAGCGATGTAATTTGCATGACCGTTTAACGCGTCCGGATTGTACCTCTTTGTTCTGCCGCAGCGCAGCTGTTATTGTTTCTTATCGCAACAGAACAATAAATACCGATTTAAAACACTTCTCGGTAAAGATAACCCTTACCCTACGCTCCGGCCGCTTTCAATCATAATTGTATCAATCTTATTAGTTTGCGTTGCGGTGCAGATGCAAAACCCCTCGTAATCCTGCTTTATACTGCGCGCATCGCTTTATCCCGCTGCCAACACAAACAACTCGAGCAAATAACGTTCTAACGTTACTAAACACTTGACTATTCAATAGCAAAAAATGTTTGCTATTGTTGCTATACAAAAACGAAATGATTTGTTTTTTTTAATTCGGTGAAGTCTGCGGTTGGCGCGGCGCCTCGCGGAATGCCCGACATTTCCGGACGATATCCGGTCCGCGCCGCGGCGCCTTGCGGCTTTAGATAACTCTATCTGATTTTTGCTACATATGCCGTCTTGTGATATAAATCTTATGATTACAATTTCCATAATCAAATCGTCTAAGTATCTGAGTTTTCCGATGTTTACCAGTTTTTCCAGTTCTCTTGGCATTTCCTTCCTTCTTGACTTTAGCCTTCAGAATCAGATACACGATTTTATCTAATCGTTTAACGATGTTCAAAGTACTTTAAATTATATTTGTACAATTGAATAGTATATAGAATTCATTCTAGTATAACTTGTGTAATTAAATTATTCGCTCGCGAAATTGAATTTGGCTCGTCAACCACTTAGCTTTCAGCGGCGTCGTACAAAGTGAAATTTTCTGTGTCGCTGATTCATAGCTAGTTCATTATGAATCATTCAACGTAATCGAGTTTTTGAATCGCGCCGGCCGAATGTAAATACTGCCGTAGTGACCCGCGATACAGGCGAGCGCCGCGCGCGCGGTGACTCAGAGGGTTTTCCGAGAAAACAGAATGAAGCAGTTTTCACGAACACGAAGGTCGTTCGACCAACTGCCTCCCAGTAACTGCCAGCGGCCAATTTTCTCTCTCAGATGAGATGACTCATTTCGGTGAAATCATTTCCTAAAACTTCACTAATGATCTTGAACGTTCGAAGAAAACTTAATTTTCTCGGCGTCTCGAGTTTCACTGTAAATTTTAATAAACCGTGGGGGAAACTTGCGAAATTATGGAGGGGTGATATATGGCAGCGAAAAGTGCAAGGGCATTGACTGCATTCGATACGACTGGCGACTTTATGGTCTTCCGTCGCGGTAAGTACATTGCTGTTTTTAGAGGAAATGTGGCGTCGCATAGTGCTAGTTTGTGCAGTAATGGTCGGGGTGCATGATTTAGTGTCGAGCAATAAAGGTGAGGTGAAGGGCTGTTGGCGCGGTGCCAGGCGACGATTTGTTTTATTATTCGCAGTGTGGCGGTCAATGTCGCGCCTGCTAGTCGCGGCGCCTCCTTCACTTTACACACATGTGTTTCTACATCCTACTCTTATTGTAAAATCAAAATAGAATCTCGCATCACAGCTTTTATTAAATCAAACTGTACTCGTTTCGCCCCTTTTGTACAAAGAACACAAAATTGAAGAAATGTAATCCGTTGCAGTAAACATTGAAACATTCTCGAGCCTTGTAACATATACAAAGGCGCCCTTTAAATTCAAACGATAAGTTAATGAACGGAAACCTTGACGGTCTGTTACCTACTTGAGAACCGAGCGAAGGGGTTTTTTGCAAGGCGATTGTAATTTATTCTAACTTTACAATAATCCAACATTACAATACAATGCAAATTCTCTTTATTACATTATTTTAGAATTTTACCTACCATTGTTATTTGACAAGTGTATCGCTTCTTGGAATGGTAACCTGACATCCCGTGCGCTATTAGAACTCGGTACAGGCAATTAGCGATGCGTTAATGAGTTGCGTAGAACCGACCAGATACAATGGTCGGCCATCGCCTGCGCCCATATCGGCATTAGTGACCACTTCAACTCGACGACCTAATCGGCTGGGAGTATTTTATGACGCCACTAGCCTCTTGAATGTGTTCTCTATTCTCCTCGGTATTGAGGTCGGTTTGCCACCGCACGTGGCGGTCGTCGTAAAGGCATGGGAAGAATTTAACGCTACCGACTCGTTCCGAGTAACCATTAAACGCTCAGAAACGCTTACGTTCCCATGTTTTGACGACGTTTTAGAATATTCACACCCACTTTAGAAGATCTAAGGGAGGCGATGTTTACTTGTTGGTTTAGACGCCTTTGAGCCCGTGGAAGTGTTAGCCGCGACATTATTTTCTGGCGGTAAAACTACTTAAACTTTTGATGTCATCGATCATTAACATAAATACATTAGTTTGCCAATAAATTTCAATGAAAAATTAGATAATTTATATATAGCAGTCCTTTTTTGTCCTTATGCAGTTTCAAGTTTAGATAATATCTTTTGGCGTTTTTATTGTGTGCAATAACAAAGTCATCAATCGCTGGTGTAATAAGAACCATTAAAGTTGTTTGTTTTGTTAGCTCCCGGGTGGTCGTCTCACCTGTCGCCTGCGCAGATTCGCTGCACGTTTCGTGTCAAAAACTGTGCAATTCATTTCAAATAACAACTTGCTTACAACGGCAACACTTGCCTACCATACTAATCCGGCGTGTGTTGACCGAAGGTTAAGGAACCTCTCGGCTCGGTGTCAATGTTTTCGTTTTATAGAGCTTTGACGTGTCAATACTTTGAATAGTTAATGTCTTTGACAGTTATGAAGTCATTAGTTTAATTATGATATCATTTTCCGAAGAACGAGATCGATGTCATATGCAATAAATAGCCTAAAAGTTCATTAATAGCGTGGGGATGGTTTGTTTTCGATTTGTTGGTGGACGGATGCCAACATTTAACAGTAATTTGAATAACTTAGTAGTCCAGAAATATTTGTTAATTGTATTTAGGAATATCAGTTTGTTATCGCCATCGGGCAATGTTCCCGGAAAATAAAAGGTATATTGTCGTCATAAGTCTGTTATCGATGATGTAATTTAAGGAACACTGTATGTTTATTTAATCTCTTTCCTGGATTATTGATTAAAACTGTTTAAAACCGAGTACCTAGTTACCTACCCATATCAGCGCTGTTTGTTTTGAACTTTTATAGGAATATCGCCACCAATCCTCATATTAGCATTAAACCCGAGTTGCAACCTAAAAGCTTCTGCATGGAGCTTGGAGTCCGCTTGAATATCGTCCTAAATTTCCTTTGTAAATAATTGACGTCGCGCGTCGCCCCCGTGTTTTAACATCACCCATGAACAAAGGGTCCGGCAAAGTCCACGGCAGTAGATATAAATGTAGATCCAAACTCACATGTGCACGTTGTTGTTTAACCAGCGTGGACTATCGCACTCCTGACGTGACGTTCAACAACTTGTCATATTGTATTTGTATTATTATCTATATCATGACAGTATCGCATGGATACAAATTTCCGCGAAATATCCACGTGTAGTATAGGGATATAAGGCATGTATATTCGTAGTCGTATTTACGTATTTGTTAACAATCCGATAGATAACCATAGGCTTTGTTTGTGCGTGGGCGCTCACACGTGCGGATAACGGGCGGCTTTATCTGGCTCGTACAATACTTATTGCTAAATTGTATTTTGTGTTTCGACCAGAGTATAACCCTTTTGGATTTGGCTTGTTAAGGTTCTTAAGTTATTTCAAACGGTTTGCTATGTGCGGTAACATTTATGGCAACATTTTAATTTAATGTGTCTCTAATATTAGTAAATATTGTAAATTTAATATTTGCCTTTGCTGGCGAGAACCGCGACCACGATTCTCACTTGTTTGTTACATTTCGACCGATATAATAATATGATATCCATAATAAATAACCCATTAAATGTGGAACAAGGAGCTCTATTTAGTCAATCTTAACCAGCAATCGCGTAGCCTACGCTAATGACCCTCATTCTTAAGTATTGTCTTATCATTATCTACCTATTACAAGCGATTTTAAAAATTTCCAGCGCGATACTAAACAATAAAGATGTCAGACGTATCCGTGGGAGTTATCACGAAAACCACTGCCCTTCGCGTACTGTACGTCACAAATAGTTATAGAGGTGATCTCACGGCGGGTGCGAGAGTTCAGTTACAGCGGCGAACAGGGACTTGAGGAAACTTTAACATGTCAATAATTATGGTAATAATGTCAATGTAAGTTTGAGCCTTCCTCTTTGTGACAAAAACCACAAAGCAACTGATAGATGCGGAAAAACGCTAAAACTTCACCGGACAATATGGAATTGTATGGTGTATAGTCGACGTCAGAAACATCATTATATTTTTGCATTTTATTGCTTGTTAATAAGGCGAACGTTTACATATCTTTGACGTTGACTGTACCATTACACACAATATTAATTATTTAGACAATATAGTTTTTTGGAAGATACAGGGATTACTGTTAGTTGTTTGCCTTTATGACACACAAGATAAAATACAAACATATATAAAATGTACATATTTACAGCACGTTGAATTGGTCAAACTATGTCAATTTAAAGGTTTGTTTAATATCTAATCTACGTAACGTTCATTGCACTTATGTTAAATATATTGTTTTCTAAGTATTTACTGATTGTCTTGTCAAATGTATTCCAACAATTCTGCTACAAATAAAAGTTACCGAGAATCCAATAGTAAGGATAATTCGGTTTACGCAACCTAGGCCGTCTATTCTGGAAAACAATTACGAAATGAATGCCAGTACGTTACATAAAGTTATTTGCTACGTATGCACCGTAACCAATTAACGCACGTGGTCGTCAGTTGAGACGAATTTCATTTGAGCAATTGATGTAATTGACCGTTCGCGCGCCTTCCGGACCGCTTTGTCTCCTCATAAAAGCTTAATCAAGTTTAAACAAGTTAACCGGTTAATAAAGCTCTAGAAATTTTCCTGCGATTAACACGTTAAGCTCCTAATAGCTAGGCCTTATATGGCGGTATTGACGGCTAAGTAACCAGCATCTTCGCCCACTGGGTAATACGGCCTTGTGGCAAGGTTCGACCGAGCCTCCAGCCCGGCCCACTCACGACGGCACAACACTGTGAATCAGAAGGAATAGACCTCGCCTATACTTTACCTAAAGCGATAACGTAAGGTGCGGTGTCAATTGTAGTACTCCAGTTTAGTGTTTGTTTACTGATTGTATTATAGAACGCGCGCCTGGTAATATACTTTTGGAGGTTCAAGAAATGGTTTCGCTGAGCGCTCGAGCTCGGCTTCAGGGCTCCTTTCCCCATCAGCGTTCATTACCTCAGATAACTAGCCACCGCCACATGCAATGCGAAATGACGCGAAATATTTCCGGAGTTAGAGGAGTGTTCTATAAATAAATGATTCTACGTCGGTCGTGGGCGAAGATTTCGGGCTTGGTCGTCGCGGCGATCAGTAGCGCGCGAGAATCCGCGGCCGCCGGCGCGCGCGCAACGAACGAACGACCCGCACTCCCGCGCACCGCGCGACAACGACAAACTACCGAGCCAGAAAACCAAACGGAAAACAATCGACAAACGATAAAACTACCGGTCCAGCTCAGTAGTTAGAGAGTACGGATTAACGAACAAATCGACTAACAAACTCGAACGCACGAAGGTGTCGCGTCGCAAAAAGCGCAGCACAATAGAGTAAGCTTCTAATTATAACGTGGCAGCACTCGAGATGCAGAACATCGATCCGCTGGAGTTTGCCAACATCCTGGCCACCGAGCTGTGGTGCCAACAGGTATACCGACCCGACCCCTGACCCTGTCTCCGACGCGACATGTCCCTCCAGTATTGGCATGCAATCAGCTACTACACAATGCATGGTGCCTTGTCACTTGTCAGTGACAGGTGCTGTTCTAGCAAGATCGCACATGTCTGATAGTAACGAATTTTCTTATTTTATTCCTGAAAATTACAATTAATCTTTTAACAGCGGCTGTCGAGTAATAAAAGATGCCTCTTTAGACGGTTTAGTGGTATAACGATTGTTTTGTTTATCGTGCCTAGAGATCTGGCGGAGTGATTTATAGTTTGCTTTCAGTGTAGTTAATTAATCCTACGATGTACTTTAGCCTCTATAATTCAGTGGAATGTTTTCCATTTCGCCCCCGGATTTTCAGGCATGGGTCTTATACATAATATACATATTTAGGGCATACCTACATACAGCTTGAAGTTAGGACACAAGAGTAAAGTCACGTTTGTTAGTTCGTGGGTGTTATTGCAAAATATTACAAAATGTAAACCTATATATTGCAAAACAATAAGATAAATTTTGCAATATTTCGGGTATTTTTAACCAGTACCATACTTAGATAAGATTCCTGTCAATAAAAAGTATATTTAAGCCATAATAATATTAAATTAAATACACAAGTAAATACAAATATGATTTTGTTTAAGTTTATTGATATTTGTTGCAACAACACGTTGAGATTGGAATGTGGAAGCATCTGCAGCCGAATAAAATAATAAATAAACATTGTATAACAATTTCACAACACCAGCGCGACGTGCACGTATCGAGAACAAAAGTTTCCAATTGCACCGAATAACTCGTTTAATATAGGTTACTATTACTATACCATTCTTCTAAGTAAACGACTAACTTGATTTTTATTCACTTGTGTTGGTGCACTGTTTCGATAATCCAGTTATAATATAAATATTAAATAGCGGCAATTTACAGCTCAATTGGTAATTTCTGCAGTAGGGAAGGAAATATATTGTTTGTTAACTACCTGAATTTAGTACGGAAAACCAAACCAACGAAACTGGAAAATTTGAATATCCTTAATTCGAAATTCGAATATGTTTATATTACATTTTAAAGTTGAATTATGTTTGCTAGGTATATTAAATAGTAAACTTCCTGTGGGGAAAAATATTTATCCTGCCGTTCTATACGTTGGTAAATAGCTTGTCTCTAGGGAGTCGTTTTAGTACACCATAATTGTTTTCGCAATAATAAGTCTTATTAGTTATTAATGTAGTCTTGTTTAAAAAAATATCATTTGGAGTTTATTTCGGTTTACAATGTCAAAATCTTTAATATTTGATTTCTCATCAAGTCGAGATCGTTAAAAAAAGAGCCCTCCTAGTTTCTATACTATACTTACTAACAAGAGTGTTCTTATAATGTCCCGGTTAGCGCGTGATTAAAACAAAATAAGTGTTTTTCTATCCGTACCTACTTGATAGAAATATGCTCTGTTTTTGTATATTGCTATCAATATCTTCAGAAGTCTCACAAACACATACTGATTTTGTCTTTTCTTTATTTACAGTTGGCAAATCTCGAGGGCCTCCAGTCGGGGGTCCCAACCCGCACTACGGCGACCATCACGCCCACCCAGATGCGCAACTTCGAGCAGACGTACATCGAGTTGAACAACTGCCACAGCGAGCAGGCCCACCACGCGGGGTTCGTGCCGCCGTCCGTCGCGCACGCCAATAGCTACGGTACGTCTTGTGTTATGGTGCCCTGGTACATCATCCCATAACCCTAGCCTAGAAGCCCTACACGTGACCTCCGGGTGGTGCTAAAAGAACAACAAACTCGGCAGCTGCACTGTTCCTTCTGAACCTCGCAGCGCACACTGGAACTCTATCAGCGACATCGATACGAATACATATATACCAGTGTGTAACCGCTATACGATAAATAAATAAATAATCCCAGCTAAGTGGCAATTTGACCAACCAATCCTTGTTTGGTCCAAACAGACTTGAAGTTTTGTCGCAGATGAAGCTATTATTCCATTAAGGATTTGGATTTGGTTGCGATTTGACCGTTGAATCTCTGTCCGACAAAGTTACACGATACTCGCGAAAACAATTCGCGCGTATTATTCCCACGGCACATTGCAATTATCTAACAATACACCTTTCACGATTACAGGCATCCTGAATCAAGGGGGCTACTGCGACGCGGGCCCGACGACGGCGCTGCATGTGTCGCCGGGCCCGCTCTCCGCCAGCGACAGCAGCTGCAGCCCCGGGCCCGCGCCCAAGCGCCGCATGGGCGGCCGCCGACCCGGCAAGGCCCCACATGACATCTCCCCAGAAGAGGAAGAACGCAGGAAGGTCAGGAGGGAACGCAACAAGATGGCTGCCGCCCGCTGCAGGAAACGCAGGCTCGATCACACTAATGAACTCCAAGATGAAACTGACAAGCTTGAAGAAAAGAAGCAGTCGCTGCAGGAAGAAATCAGAAAACTTAATTCCGATAGGGATCAACTGCAATCGATCTTGCAAACTCATCTCAGGACGTGTAGGCTTGCGAAACGCACCCCGAGTCCTCCAGACGTGAAGCCCTTTCAAGAGTACCCTTACGTAGAGGAGGGAGTCAGGGTTAAAGAGGAGGTGGTGGACCCCGCGCATGATCACAGGCTGGCGCTGGACAATGACGTCATGTTCACATCGCCGACACCGGACAAAAGGTGAAAACTAAGATGATAAAGCTATCAATCAATCAAGCGGTGTCAAAACCGTTTATTTATTATCATGTATCAGTTTCTTGACGACGATTTATTGACGGCGTTGACAGTTGATAGGACAACGTTAACGATACAATTTGAGAATTTTATCATTATAAACCAACAAATCTCTAATTCAAGAACCATCACCAAATATCTCATGATTCTGGTTCGGGATTTAGGAATTTAACTGCCAATCTATTCTGCACAAGGCGTCACTAATACATTAATTTAACATCTTAATCCTTAAAAATGGGAATTTATCGCGATACACCCTGTTCCATGAATATAATAGCTAGCCAGCACTACGGACTGCTTAAAATATTTTACTGTCTCTATTGAATTTACTGCCTGTCATTCTCATAAAGCCTCCAATCAGTGTGGATTTGACTTAAGAGTTCGCAGTAAGCTCGATTCTCCATACAAACGTAGTTACGCTCTCATTTTAAAACTACGTGTTGGATTATAACGAAACTTTGCAAATACAATGAAATAAGGTATATCTATGTCTGAAATTAGTTTATATGGCTTCAGATACCATAGGGAAAAAAATACAGCGAATTTAAATTTTTCATACAAAACTTGTTTTTGCTGCATTTCATTTGTTTTTTAAAGTGGAGCCATATAAACTAATTTCAGACTTAGATGTACCTCATGTCATTGTATATGCAAAGTTTCGGTACAATCCAACACGTAGTTTTAAAATGAGAGCGTAACTCCGTTTGTATGGGAAGGTGTAATTCGGCCTAGCTTACTGCGGCCTCTTAAGTGGGTGCATTGGAAATTATCGTGTGCTTTGAAACGCCGTTCTGACTAGATTAAGGTCTGATTTTCAGATATATGATTCTTGACTATGTGATTGTTTATCTGATTTAATCGATACATGATTGCCTAAAACTTCCTCGATTGAAAAAAAATCCAAAGTTGGATTTATTTCCTTTTTTTTCCTCAGCCTACTCAATCAATACATTATTTTACGACACATCAAGTTAATACTATAGTATTTTATTTCATCTAAACTCTCACTTAATGAAATATGAATAAAACTTCACTAAGTTAGGTATTTATCGAAATTTGTCCAAAAAAGCAAAGTATTTTGTATCTCCTTTTCTCGTGCGCGGAAGGCATAACCGTGTCTCTGTCAAGGGGGCCTGGGTTTCGCGAATCGACCCCAATCAAGGCATCCCCTTAACTAGCAGTTCGAGTATGACCAGTGGTGTCGCAATAAAAAAGTGAAATGCATAGCGACGTGCCAGGAGTACCTATTATTATTATTTATTTATTTAAGTCAACTGGGGTCCACAGTGGTGTTAGTATATAAGTGTACTTATCCTAGGTTAGTTATCTTATAAATTAACTTAAATTAAAATACAATGGTTGGAGCAAGTTCATTGTATCAACTAAGCAAATGTTTAGTTGACACAATAAACCTACTCAGAGTGAGGGTTTATTATTGCCGACACCCAGTATCTTTGTAAAGGACTGTCGTGTCTGTCGCCCAACATTTTTAGTATGGTGTTGGGACTGCTCTGGATTCTGCTTCGGATTGACACGATTTTTTTGCACATTATGGCGTGGAACGTGACGCGCTACAGAACCTAGGCAGTCCCATAAGCACCCTGAACATGTTGTTATAGAGGACCCGCAAGGCGTTGATTGTTCGTCGAGTGTAACTGACAAGACGGCACACACCTATTAGAAGACACTTACGTATAACAGACAAGTATAGGATGTAAAATATTTGCCATATAAAGACATTCGACAAAAAATGCTCGTCGTAAGGACGACCTATGAAGCTGAAGGTCCTGGGTTCGAGTCCCGGTAAGGGCAAACATTTGTGTGATGAGCATAAACATTTGTTTCTGAGTCTTGGATGTTTTCTATGTATTTAAGTATTTATGTCTATTGAATATAGCGTCGTCTAGTACCCATAACATAACACAAGCCTTATTGAGCTTACTATGGGGCTAGTTCGATGTGTGTAAGATTGTCCCTTTTTTATGAGTCTATTGTGTGTCCCACTGCTGGGCAAAGGCCTCTCCCCGTGATCTCCATGCGTCCCTACTAGATGCCTCTTCCGCCTAATTGCTGAGGAATACATCCAGGTCGTCCCGCCATCTCCGTCTAGGTCGGCCCCGTCTGCGTCGCCCGTCATGTGGCACCCACTTGTTAGCTATACTAGCCCAGATAGGTAGGCATGCGACATACGTACGAGTATTTAATATGTATTATTATAGTAACTGTTGTGTTGTTTGTTGCAGGATAATGTTGTCGGCGAGCAGCCCCGGCATGTGCCTGTCGCTGGACACGCCGCCCGTGCCCGCGCGCCCGTCGCGCCCCAACTTCCTGCAGGTGCCGGTCTTTGTCACTCCCGCGCAGGTTATTACATGCCCATACTGGCGAGGTGGCTCGAGTGTTTGCTTAGGCCCGGTTTTATAAAGATGCGTAGCCAAATGTTAGATCTAATCTTAGGGCCTGCAGACTGCGTTTTTTAAGCGCGCCGTAGACGTGCGTTTGTGTCAATTTACTTATGATTTGAACACGCGCGTCGACGTCGCGCTTCATAAACGTAGTCTGCATATATATAGGCCCTTAAACGCTGTAATTTTTTTTGGCATTACTTACCGACAAGGGTTAACAGATCTTTATAAAACCGGTAGTTAGTGTGACAGCTTGCTTTGGGGTTTGACGAGTATGAGGACGGCCGAGTTGCTCAGACCCTCTTTTATATGAGTTGAGATCAGTAGAGGGGTTATTGGCTGAGTTGGACGGCCGAGCCTAACAAAAATTACTCAAAAAATGACTCGTCCAAAAACTCTTTATTGTTTGTTAGATAATGCGCAATTTTCTGTACATAGCTTGCTGTTTAACTTTTTGTTTTTTTGCACAGTAGATGTTGTTTTATTCACATTTGTTTTATTATATCCATGCACATTGAAGCTTGCGTAGATAGTGTCGATATGTATAAATACATGCACTTCAGTCATTTTATGAACTCGAGCCACGTGTTTTGAGTTTTTTTTTACTGAAAAAGTCGCTAGTAATTGGGCTTAACACTCCACAATCAGTTTTGGCTTTTAACACATTCACTGCCAAAAATCGCTACGCTCGTAGCCGATCCCGTGGTTTTCCTCTTATATAACGGAAAGCGACTACGGCGTAGGTACTCGCTAGTCGGGTTCCCGGCACTGAATGTGTTAATTTGTAAATACATCCTTGACACTTAACAGTAATTCAGCACTTATATACAGTACTTATATTACATTGAGAATTAAATATACCGGAGCATTAAAAGTGTTAACTAAAGTTGCATTATAACAAAGTTGGGTTTAGAACGAACGTGCACGCATTTTTTTTCGAAAATTTTACCGTACCGAAATGCAATACTTTTTCGTTCGGTCTGAATCCAGCATAATTAATTAGATTCTAGCACGATTCTGTACTGGTTAAGAATATAAATATTGTCTTAACATAAACTGATTAAACTTTAATAAAGCGAAATCGCCTTAGTTAGAAGGACGACGGACGAGTCGAAAGCCGAGGCCTTCTATAGTACCTACTCAGCATGCATTCATCGTTACATGTGAGATACTTTTACAAAAACTGAATAGTTTCTGACACAATTTTCCAGCTCCGATATGTCAAATTCTAGAGCTACCTCTCTCTCTTAACGAATTATCTAATAAAGCATTCCCTTTCCAGATCCACACCAACAAAGCGCTCGCGAACAGCAACAAGATCGCCGGCATCGAGATCAGCACGCCCAGCAACGGCATCCCGTTCAACTTCGACAGCCTCATGGAGGGCGGCACCGGCCTCACGCCCGTGCATCCGCATCCGCATCCGCATCCGTGCGCGCAGCAGCAGCGCGTGCAGCCCGACGTGAACGAGCCTGACCACGGCAGCCTCGTCAGCCTCTGAGGAATGGACCTGCTCTGCTTCCTGGAGATAGATTTCTAGACTACACTCGGCAATAGCCCGGACTACCGCTAGGAGCTCTCTCTCGGTGGTCACTAGTTTAATCCTTGCCTCGAAATGCACTGTTTTAAACACCGTTTTGTTGTTGAATGAAGCTATCTCAGGCATTTCTGTCTCAGACTGTTTTATTTACGACAAAATTCGGTATTTTACAAAAGTCAAATCAGCTTCTTTTTATGACACGTCATAAACGCTCCGTTAGTATGGAAGTATTGTGACGTCACAATCAAACAACGTCCTTATTGTTCGTTTTTATGAATTTAAAAATCTTAAAACAGCAAACATGAATGAAAGCTTTACTTTCCGAGTATTTTTGTAATGTTTATCTGTATCTAATGAAAAAACAATTTATTTTCATTGATGTTTTGACAATCCAATTGTAATATTTATGCTTCAAAAGTGCATTTTAAGGTTATAAGGCGAATTACGTGATATATAAAAAAACTAAAAGAAAGAGCAAGATAACCTAGCGGTGTTAACGAGCATACACGTTACATAGCCAGTGAGGTGGGGTGCTCCTGTGAGTGGAGCAGAAAGCAGTACTTGAATATCGCTTTTACATTGACTGCGCCTTGAGCGGTTGTCGGCGTTAGACGCCACTGAACCAAGTTCGCGTTCGAGTTTCTATCCAGAATACTATTTATTCTATGTAACTCTTCCCTTTCTAAATCTATTTTTTCTTGTAACGTCCTATTTGTTAGTTCGGCTGCCGCAGTCAGCGATCGCTCCGCGAGGAGCGCTTAGTAACTAATTGCTCACGACGTGCTTTGTAATTATACCGTAGTGTTGTTAAAGTCGAGTCAATTCACGAGCTGTTCTAGTATTCTAAAGGAGAATATTTTTATAAATAGATTTGTATTTCCGCAGAAGTAATATAGAAATTGTGATTTAAAATAAAACAGAGTTTTATTTGAAGCATTTCAGGGAATAATTTCGAGTTGTGCTTAAATCTAGCGAGGCTAGACGGTGCGTTTATATTGTAAGTTAACGTTAACGTAAAAGATCTCTTTTACACGTTGGTTAATTTTGGAACGGCACAAACTTGTGTATTTATAAAAATCCTCGAAGTATCTTGTCATAATACACCTCGTGCCATTCGCTCTACTCTCAATACAATTACGACTACGAAATATTTAGTTAACCATAAACTAACAGCAATACTACTTAAAGAATATTAATATATTGTATGTAAGTTAGCTCAATATTGGTGTAACGTTAACCGTTCCATTGGTTAGGTACTGGTAGTGTAGCATATTATTAAGGCATTTGTGATATGTCCAGTGATGCGGTCCGGGGGACTAGTGACGTGCGCTTTATTGCAAACTCGTTCAGTATAATACTGCCTTATTAACTTAATGTGGGCGGCTGTTTACGTCCCATTTTCTTCATTATCGACCTTATTGTTTATCTGTTTAGAACTAACTTCGAATGGGTTTCATCTATTATAAACCACGTGTTATTTATAATTAGATACTTACTAACGAGTTTGCAGTAACGCCTGTGTGTTTTTATTGTGTATTTGACTCATGCCATATTTTTTCTCTTTCAATTCATGTTAACCCGTTCCTGTCCAATTTCCAATGTAAGCAAATTGGTTACATAATTGTGTCACCTTTGTTGAAATTGGACTAAAATGAGGCTTGTTTCGTGGATGTTACGATCGGCTCGCTGGTTGTGTTGGTCACCTTTGTTAGATGATTGTTATAAATTGATGCTGTGGAAAACTTTGTTTTGTACCGATTTGCTTCGTTAAGTCCCAAACTCATGTAAAATAGGGTTATATACGTGTTAATGCAGTGGCATGAGTTGGTACAACGTACCGATAAAGACCACTGGAATAAAATACGATAGTTTAAGGCAATAATTAGATTAAAGGCACTTAATTAACACTTTATTATATTCATAACTTAGACCAAATTATTACTTTTACGTGCTTTATCATAGTTTTAATTAAAATCTAAGCCAAATATTGATTTTATCGTTACTGTAAGTTAGGTTACTTCTGTTTACGTGAAAGTATTAGCCGACGCGCCAAGTATTTATTTAGTTACTCCGACGAGTATACCCGAAACTAGCGCTAGCGAATATCTCCTGACATTTCTATTAAAAAATAGCATTCGACATATGGTACGCATAATATGAACATCTAGTTGTATAAGAGAGATGTAATTTTTTCTAGAACTATTTTCTAAACGCAATTGTAGAATACTTTTGTATTTTTTCAAGAAAATTAGCAAAGCAATATAATATTTGATAAAATTATTTGGAAAATCTAGCCGGATGTAGTGAAATATATATGTAAATCAGAAAATATAAATTTGTTTACATACACCTGAATTGGGATTTTTATTAATAGTTAAATAATCTTCATAATATCCTACCCTAACCTCCTAATAACAATCAGGGATTTTCGGGCCGCTGGACAGCGGGGCAGCGAGTGGCGTTCATACATTCGAGGTATATAATAAAACGAACCTGAAGTAAAATACAATTTATTGTTTTAAGTACGTGAAAGTAGATTAACGATATTATAGATCAAGTGAAGCAGTTTCTAATTATCGATGACGTTAAAGCAGAAAGTACAAGCTTCACCGAATAAGGGTCGTTGCACCAACTTACGATTACAGAACGATCAACGTTAAATATCGCGCCGGCAGCTGTCATTCCATACAAACTTGCCAAACTTTCTTTACATTCAAATTCGAATCTGAGGCTCTAGTATAAGTTTTATCCATACAATACGTTTTCGGACGCGTTTGTGTTTAGTCTCAATAGGGAACATTACGCAAAACTCTTCGTAGGTGGCGACACTAGCAGCGTTGACATTGTATCTCGTTCCCACTTGCGGTATTGTCTATGCAAGCATCCTTGTCACTCATTTGACAATCAATTATGCATGTGTCCCTAGTGTAGTGCTGCCTCTGACCATTGCAGTAATGTTCCCTATTTGTATGGCATCGCGTAGTTCCTAATAGTTACCACTAGAGGCGCTGTTCGCGTTGAAATATAAATTGAAACTAAACGCAAACACGTTCGAAAACGTATTGTATGGATAAAACTTATACTAGAGCCTCTGAATGTAAGGACACCGCTTACGTTTACAAACGGTTTCGTGCAACCCAACTGCAGATTAACTTTTTCATGGCTTTAGTGCTACAAATAATGTAATTGACGACTGTTGTAGTCTAGTTGGTAGTGGCCCTGCCAATGAAGGTCGGGGTTCGAATCCCGGTAAGGGCATTCATTTGTGTGATGAGCAAGATTATTATTGTTCCTGAGTCATGGATGTTTTCTATGTATTTAAGTATTTATTTATCTATATGTTTATCGTTGCCTAGTACCCATATAGTAGAAGCTTCGCTTAGTTTGGGACTAGGCCGATTTGTGTAAAATTTTGCGCAAAAAAAAAAGTTGTGCAATGCATTATTGTGCAATAACTTAGACTTAACAGTGCATAATAACTTTACATTAGAATTATATTATAGCACAAAATTTTATAGGTAATAATACTAATAATATTTATTCTGCAACTATTAGGCATCAAGGTTTCACACGATTTGGCTAGGTACTAATCCTAAAAAAAGAAAATCGCGATAAGGTTGGGGTTGAAAGTGACTGCTATCCCATTACCAAAACTATCGCAAGCGAATAATCTGCTAAATAAATAAAATATCTTTATTTTCAGACAACATGGTCCATAGTAAGCAAAAGGAAAAAAAAAAAACTTAATGACCTATGTTAGTAGAGCAAAACATTATTTTGTTTATAATTTAAAAGCCAGACTTGGCAGCCTCAACGCCCAGGGGCCTACTGAAAGGACTCATTTCGTAAACACACTCAGGGCTAATCACGACACACGTGCGTCAGAAAACTACGGGCGCTTTTCGCTACATATGGAGATTAAGGTGGTTCGATTGCCATACAAAGCGTTATTTGACATTCGCAGGCTAACGGCGTGATATTTTAAGAAACTTATGTAACAAACTTTCATAAATTGGCTTCCCATTTGCGCCAAATTCCCCCTTTCCTAGAATAAACTTGTATAAACTAGATTAATTTGAGAAAAATGGTTTTCCCAAAATATCACGTCCGAAATCAATTTCTCAAATTAATCTAGTTTATACAAGTTTATTCTAGGAAAGGGGGAATTTGGCGCAAATGGGAAGCCAATTTATGAAAGTTTGTTACATAAGTTTCTAAAAATATCACGCCCTTAGTCTGCGAATGTCAAATAACGTTTTGTATGGCAATCGAACCACCTTAAGCTGCTACGAGCGTAGCTTAGCAGCGAATGAGTTAAAGGCATTTAAATGATTTTCTATTGGAACAGTTGAGTTTTTTGATACAAATTCAACGACGACGATTCAAAATGCAACTCTTTTTTTTCAACGTTATTTGTATCGTATGGACGCCTTTAGGAGGATAATATAAGGAGTCTGTGAAAGCTTCGCTAGAGTCTAATATTACTGTACCAAGTGCACTAGTCACTAGGTAGCCCTGTAATGCTGCACCTGCCGCTCTAGCGCGCGCCGCAGCCGTTTACGGAGGTAGTTGTGCACCGCCTTGCGCGTGTAGAACAACATCTCAAGCACGCTCACGACACTCACGCCCATGCACAGACCGAATATGCCACCGAGGTTAGCTGGAAAAATATATAGAGTAGAGATAGTAAGAAGAAAGAAAGAAAGATATACATTTATTCACTAACACACAGGACAAAACACATAAAACATGAAACAAGTGAGTCTCTGCGGCAGTGAACCGGACTGGGGTTTCAGACTCACGGAAACGTCATATAATTATGAGTTGGCAGGGTATTATGGAATGTCATCTCTCATATTTGGAGCAGTCAACTGGGGCAACTGGGGCCTTATAGAAGACCGCAGCCATTATAACACCAAACACCACTACCTGCATTCTGGGCAGGGCCGGCCCGAGGGTAGAGCGGAGGGAGTGGCCGCTCAAGAAGGCGCCAGATGTCATTTATTTTCTATTACTGGTTGTCCTCATCATCATTAGCATATCAGCCGAAATACGTCCACTGCTGGACATAGGCCTCCCCCAAAGAGTGCCACAATGACCGGTCCTGCGCCACCCGCATCCAGCGGACTCCCGCGACCTTTACCAGGTCATCAGTCCACCTTGTGGGGGCCTACCCACGCCTCGCCTGATGTCAGGGGTCGTCAAAATAAGGCAGGAAAAAAACAAGCGAAAAATTGGTTGTCTATAAAGTCGGTTTACGGACGATATAATTTACGTGATAACGTCATAAAGCCGAACGCTCGGCTCAGGTGGAACGGGACACGAGTCATACTTTTACGTGCGTGCTGCCGGTGTTCATCGATTTATAATGTCATGTCGTTATCACGTCAAACAAATTATTATGTGAGGTCAGCGTCAAAGGGCGGCCAAAGACCACCTCGCTTCACCATAGGGCCCTAGCCCTCAAATAGTTGAGGGCTAGGGCCCACCGGCCACCGGCTGTTTGGTGTTGTGTTGAGAGTGTCGGATGTTGGTCTCTTTACTAGCTATAAACACGACGAATACTCAAATTTTTCTGGTGTCGCAAGTGTCCATAGGCAACGTGATCTGCTTACCAGAGAGGCCGTATGTTTGTTTGTCACCGTATCTATCTATCTATACATATAATAAAGCTGAAGAGGGTCGAAAGTCTGTACATGGAAGATATTCGAAAAAAAATTGGCTAGGGATACTTAGAATCGATAACAGAACACGTTCCAACAGTTTTTAGAATTTTTGTCTGTTTGTCTGTTTGTCTGTTTATCTGTTTATCTGTTTGTCTGTTTATGTGACCGCGCATCACATGAAAACGGCTTAACCGATTAAGATGAAATTTAGTATAGAGATAGTTTGAGTCCTGGGGAAGGACTTAGGGTAGTTTTTATCCTGGAAATCAACCCCTAAGGGGATGAAATGGGGGGTGGAAATTTGTATGGAGCTACTTAAACCGCTGCACCGATTTGGATAAAATTTGGTATATAATTAGTTTAAGTCCTGGGGGAAGGTCAAAGGATAGGTTTTATCCCGAAAATCTTCCCTTTAGGGGGTAAATTGGAGGGGTGAAAATTTGGATGTAACCCATTTTGATACAATTTGGTTTAGAGGTAATTTAAGTTCTGGGGAATGACATTGGATAGTTTTTATTCTGGAAATCTTCCCCTAAGGGGGTGAAATGGGGGGTGAAATTTTGGAAGGACTCCGTTTAGACCAAATTTGGTAAGTATAGATATAGTTTGAGTCCCGGAGAATTACAATGCATAGTTTGAATCCCGAAAATCATCCCCCAAGGGGATGAAATAGCGATGAAAATGTGGATAAATCCCATTTAGTTAAAATTTAGTAAAGAGATAGAAGGGAGTCCCATGGAAGGACAATGCATAGTTTTTATCCTGAAAAATCATCTCCTGAGGGGGTGAAATGAGGGGTGAAAATTTGGATAGAACCGATTTAGAAGAAATTTGGTATGGAGATAGTAAAGAGTCCTGGGGAAGGACTTAAAATAATTTTTAGTCCAGAAATCATCTCCTAAGGGGATGAAATGGGGTATGAAAATTTGGATGAACCCATTTACGGTATAGCGAGTTGGAGTCTTGAAGAAGGACATAGGATAGTTTACTCCCGAAAATCATCCCCTAACGGGGTGTAATTGGGGGTAAAATTTGTTTGTGACCCATTTTGATGAAATTTGGTTGAACGATAGTTTGAGTCCCGGAGTATGACAACGGATAGTTGTTATCCTGAAAAATCATTTCCTGAGGTGGTGAAATGAGGGTTGAAGATTTCGATAGAACCCATTCAGATGAAATTTGGTATAGAGGGAGGTCTCACTCCAAGGAAAGAACACAGAATAATTTTTATTCCGGAATACATGAAAGGAGGAAATCATCCCCTAAGGGGGTGAGAAATGGAGGATGAAAATTTGGATTGTACCCATTTACGGTATATCGATAGTTAAGGAAGGACAAAGGATAGTTTTATCCCGAAAATTATCCCCTAAGGGGGTGTAATTGGGGGTGGAAATTTGTTTGTGAGACATTTTGATAAAATTTGGTTGAAAGATAGTTTGAGTCCTGGAAAAGGACATATGATAGTTTATATTCCGGAAATCATCCCCTAAGGGGGTGAAATGGGGGTGAAAATTTGGATGTAGCCCATTTATATGAAATTTGGTATAAGTAGAGATAGTTTGAGTCCTGGAGAATGACAACGGATAGTTTTTATAAGGAGGTGAAATAGGGGGTGAAATATTGGATGGAACCTATTTACGGTATAGCGGTAGTTGGGAGTCCTGGGGAATAGGAACATTACATAGGTAAATATATGTATGTGACGTTCCAAGGGTCACAGGTATACCTTATGGCGGTAGTTTCGAAGATGTTTTCTAAAACGGGGTAAAAAAGACGTTTTATTATGGCTATTTTGAAAATTATTAGATGTAACATTTTGTTGACGTATCTTTATTTTTAATATAAAATATTTAAATTACAAGTCAGTTAATTTAGTCCTACGGTTTACTAGAAAAGGTCCTTACGGCCGTGTGATATGAAAATATGCAAAATAAAACTGAAAAAAGCCTACATGCATCTATTATGGTTAGGCGGATCATAAAAAACAAGTTTGCGGCGGAGTCTATTTTGTAAAAAAAGGCGTTCGGAGTAAGGTAATCTATAAAATCATGCAACTCAGCCATAATGACCCTTTCCTTTATACAATCCATACTAATATTACAAATGCGAAAGTAACCCTGTCTGTCTGTTACCTTTTTATGCTTAAACCGCTGAACCGATTGAGATGAAATTTGGTATAGAGATATTTTGAATTCCGGGGTCTTCCCAAAGAGTCCTTACTAAAGATAGTTTTTATCTGGCAAATCATCACCTAAGGGGGTGAAAAGGGGGGAGAAAGTTACGATATAAACGAGTTCCGCGCGGACGAAGTCGCGGGCAAAAGCTAGTAAATAAATAAGGTAGCTTTCGTTCATGAGTTGATGTTAATACACAGGGTTGACAGCGACAGCCGAATTAGACAGCGGACAGGTCATGTTTCGTCGTATTTTTTCAACCGCGATGATTTTCGGAATGGAATGGCTCTCAGTTCATATAAAACTGTCATATCGAATCCCATTCTAATTTCGGCTTGATAATAAGTAACATCAAGAGACCTAAGGGTTGTTTTCTTGAGTTACTTTTTAGGGTCCCGTACCAAAAAGGTAAAAAAGGAACCCTTATGGTGCGACGACTCTGTCCGTCTGTCCGTCTGTTAGCACAACGTTAAATATCTCAGGAAATAATTACATATGAATATATATACTAGAGCCTCGGAATGGAAAATGAAATTTTTTAATAGTATACATTTTTATTTTCTGTGTAAATAACGAATATGAGTGGGATTAAAAAATCAAAGTCTAGTAAATAGATCAAGTGGGGCATATATGAAAGGGCTTGAGTTGCACTTTCTAAAACCGTTTTAATTTTTTTTCTACAGTGGTTACATTTTGATTTATTAAGCAAAATGTAGAAAAAAATACCATTCCCCTCCTTATCTTCGAAGTTTACCAAGACAAAATTTTCAAATAATTACATATGATTAAAAGTAACATAAGTAATACAGGAAAAATAAAACGATATCTCTATCTAGCGTATTTTTTTTCATTTCTCAAAAATGATTTCTTAGTCAAATTTGTAATTTACTTACTTTTGTATATATACTACTCAAAAGAAAATAGGGGCCACTAAGTATTTTGATTGCTACGTGAAAAATATAGTAAACAGTAATGTATATTTATTAAAATAACATGTAACAAGGCTTTTGTTTAAACTTATGCTAATAACCATTTAATTGTGTAGTCAATTGTTTCACTTATTTCAATTAACATGAAATTAGTCCATTGTCAACAGCAAAAACTAAACAGAAACTCTTTGCAAAACAAAACAAAAACTGACACAAAATGTTTTTTTTAATGCTTTAGTAACGGGTGTGTCCTCCTCTCCTGTTTTCACACTCCTGGAGCCTTGAATGCATACTCTCGATTAAGTTTCTGATGTTTTCATCAGGTATCTCTTCCCACGCACGTTTCAGAGCATCCATAAGCTGTTGCTGGTTGTGAACCTCTTGCTCATGCTCCCTAACCCTTCGTTTTAATTGGTCCCATATGCTCTATTGGATTTAAATCCGGACTATACGCTGGCCATGGTAGGACACGAATATGGGAGTCATCCAGTACAGTCTGAGTGGCCCGAGCTGTGTGTGGGCGGGCATTGTCATGCATTAACCAAAACCCTGGCCCCACTCTCTGTGAGAATGGAATCACATGAGGCCTGATGACTTCATCGATGTACCGTTGTGCAGTTACTGTGCCTTGATTTAAGAAAACCAGCTCAGTTTTGCCTTGTAAGCTAATCCCAGCCCAAACCATCACACTAGGACCTCCAAAGCGGTCAATTTCCTTGATGCAGACATCGGAAAATCTCTCACCCTGTCGTCTCCATACTCTAATCCGCCGATCATCACTACAAAGCTTCACTTTACACTCATCTGTGAAGAGCACCCATTGATTCATGCTCCAATCTGAATGTTCGCGGCAAAAACTTAAACGATTTCCACGTTGAACCCTAGATAAAGGAATTCGTACTACTCGGCGTCTGGACCTTTGCTGGTCTTCATGCAGTCGATTACGTATCGTTTGGTCACTAACACGAGTCCCCGTTGTCAACCGTAGGCGATTTTGTAACTTACGTGCCGTCACAGAGCGCTCTCGACGGGCACTCAATCGGATGTAGCGATCCTCTTGTGCCGTAGTCGCTCGCACCCTGCCCGATCCAGGCCTTCTTGCAACACTGCCAGTCTCTTGGAACAGATCCCACACATTTTGGATGGCTCGGCGAGAGAAACCCAACGAAAAAGCTACAGACCGCTGTGAATGACCTTCAGCAATCAATGTAACGGCTCTGGTGGCAGTAATGGTATCCATATGCCTTCGTTGACGTGACATTATTAACAAAATATGTTAAAAGAAGCAAAAGATGGACAGAAATAGTTTTTTAACAGAATAAAATTGTGATTCCATCTGAAAGGAATTTGACCTGAAACTCGTTTTTTTTATTTGCTTCAATTTCTGGCCAGCTGTAAGACTTAAACACCAGCATTAAAGAGGTTGGATACTGAAGGAGGCCGGACATCATTAATTAGTCACTTATTAATTAGTTTACATTTAGAAAATTACTCAAAAACAGAAATATGTAAGTGGCCCTTATTTTCTTTTGAGTAGTATAATTTTATATCTTGTAATTCCTATCAGATTATCGTTAAAGTCCCTTCTTTCAAATAAAAAATAAATAGATAATCGAAATCGGTAAGTACGCGTGATAAAAAGCTATCGCTGATACACAAACATACTAGGTTGTATGTTGTTAGTACCAAAATGCAGATGGCGCTTTGCAACGGTAACTTCTACTATGAGCTGTTTAAGATTGTTCAAGAATGAATGGGGTCCTGACTGGCGCGAGTCAGACTCGTACTTAAATGGGTTTACTCATTTTCACCACTATTTTCTATTACTGGTTGTCCTCATCATCATTATCATATCAGCCGAAAGACGTCCACTGCTGGACATAGGCCTCCCCCAAAGAATGCCAAAATGATCGGTCCTGAGCCACCCGTATCCAGCGGACTCCCGCGACCTTTACAACACCTTGTTGGGGCCTACCCACGCCTCGCTTTCCGGTACGTGGTCGCCACTCGATAACCTTTCCGCCCCAACGGTCATCGGTTCTATGTGCATTGTGCCCCGCCCACTGCCACTTAAGTTTAGCGATTCGGAGGGCTATATCGGTTACCTTGGTTCTGTTGCGGATAGCCTCATTTCTGATGCGATCACGCAGAGAAACTCCCAACATAGCCCTCTCCATTGCCCTTTGGGTGACTTTGAGCCTTCTTATGAGGCCCATTGTAAGCGACTACGTTTCAGTGCTATATATGTCATCACTGGCAACACACACTGGTCAAACACTCTCGTCTTGAGACACTGCGGAATATTGGACGAAAATATGTGCCGTAGCTTCCCGAACGCTGCCCAGCCGAGTCGGATTCGACGATTGACCTCTTTCTCGAAGTTGTCCTTTGTCCTTGTTGATTCAAATTCCACTAGAAAGTAACGTAAGGCCCTTCGCTGACTTGAGCGGGTGCACGCCTATTGAAAAATATTATGGGCAGCACTGGCTGGCTGCCCGTACTATTTTTCAATATAGGCGTGCACCCGCAGGCGTGCACCCGCTCAAGGCGAAGGGCCTATTACGAGTAGGACTCACAAGCCAAGCTGATTAGTGACATGACAGTCTCCTGCTTCTTCTTCACATAAACGGAGCTGGGGAAGAAGAACTGCATTATTGTTGTGGTTTCATTGAACTTGATGTTAGAACTGGAACAATTAAATAAAATCTTAAAAAGAAGAGGTAGAATTTTGAGTGGGCAACGAATTGAAGGTAGGTATTGCAATTGAAACGAAATCCGCTTAGGAACTAAGGACCTTTTAAATACTTGTGTATGGCGACAGGCGATTATGGAAACGTTCACAAATATGTCTGTGTTTGGGTGACTTCCGATGCGCACGCTTTGCTTGTCCCTGGATGCGGCCTAGGCACGTTCTCCTCTTAAGCTGCGTACGGACAGCGCGTACATTGGCACGCGTAGTCGGTTACGCGTGTCCTGAAACACCATGTCCGTACTTGCAGCTACGCGTACACTCTAGGGGAACGCGTGCCTCGCGAACCGGCTCGTGCACGAGCCGCCGGCAGTGGATCGTGGCGGTCCGTCCAGATCCGATGTACGCGTAAACACACGCGTAACCGACTACGCGTAGCAGAGGGTACGGGCAGTCCGTACGCAGCTTTACACGCATGTCAAGCAATATCGCTACCTGTAGGTACATAACGTAATACATATAACAAACAAGGACTCACTAGGGGTTGAAGGTCATGTGGCGCAGCCCCCTAATGTTCCCAAGGCTGAGGTCGACCAGATCGTCCGTGACTCGCAGTCACGCACGCAGCCGCACTCTCGTGCTGCCGTCGGGAGTATGTCCAAAAGGGTATCTAGTAAATTGTGATATTGTTTGTATAACGACTGAGGACACTTACTAGGGGTTGAAGGTCATGTGGCGTAGCCCCCGAAGGTTCCCAAGGATCAGGTCGACCGCGTACGTCCGTGAATCGCAGTCACGCGGGCAGTCACAGTCCGAGCTGCCGTCGGGATTTGGCAGGTCTATTCAAAAGGGGATACGGTCACTGGCGTCAATATATGATGGAACAAAGGCTTTAATCTATCATATATTGATGCCGGTGCCTTGTTGTCATTTAGATCACAAAAAAGGAATCAAAATATTAGGTACTAGCTTTTGCCCGCGACTTCGTCCGCGCGGAACTCGTTTATATCGTAACTTTCTCCCCCCTTTTCACCCCCTTAGGTGATGATTTGCCAGATAAAAACTATCTTTAGTAAGGACTCTTTGGGAAGACCCCGGAATTCAAAATATCTCTATACCAAATTTCATCTCAATCGGTTCAGCGGTTTAAGCATAAAAAGGTAACAGACAGACAGGGTTACTTTCGCATTTGTAATATTAGTATGGATTGTATAAAGGAAAGGGTCATTATGGCTGAGTTGCATGATTTTATAGATTACCTTACTCCGAACGCCTTTTTTTACAAAATAGACTCCGCCGCAAACTTGTTTTTTATGATCCGCCTAACCATAATAGATGCATGTAGGCTTTTTTCAGTTTTATTTTGCATATTTTCATATCACACGGCCGTAAGGACCTTTTCTAGTAAACCGTAGGACTAAATTAACTGACTTGTAATTTAAATATTTTATATTAAAAATAAAGATACGTCAACAAAATGTTACATCTAATAATTTTCAAAATAGCCATAATAAAACGTCTTTTTTACCCCGTTTTAGAAAACATCTTCGAAACTACCGCCATAAGGTATACCTGTGACCCTTGGAACGTCACATACATATATTTACCTATGTAATGTTCCTATTCCCCAGGACTCCCAACTACCGCTATACCGTAAATAGGTTCCATCCAATATTTCACCCCCTATTTCACCTCCTTATAAAAACTATCCGTTGTCATTCTCCAGGACTCAAACTATCTCTACTTATACCAAATTTCATATAAATGGGCTACATCCAAATTTTCACCCCCATTTCACCCCCTTAGGGGATGATTTCCGGAATATAAACTATCATATGTCCTTTTCCAGGACTCAAACTATCTTTCAACCAAATTTTATCAAAATGTCTCACAAACAAATTTCCACCCCCAATTACACCCCCTTAGGGGATAATTTTCGGGATAAAACTATCCTTTGTCCTTCCTTAACTATCGATATACCGTAAATGGGTACAATCCAAATTTTCATCCTCCATTTCTCACCCCCTTAGGGGATGATTTCCTCCTTTCATGTATTCCGGAATAAAAATTATTCTGTGTTCTTTCCTTGGAGTGAGACCTCCCTCTATACCAAATTTCATCTGAATGGGTTCTATCGAAATCTTCAACCCTCATTTCACCACCTCAGGAAATGATTTTTCAGGATAACAACTATCCGTTGTCATACTCCGGGACTCAAACTATCGTTCAACCAAATTTCATCAAAATGGGTCACAAACAAATTTTACCCCCAATTACACCCCGTTAGGGGATGATTTTCGGGAGTAAACTATCCTATGTCCTTCTTCAAGACTCCAACTCGCTATACCGTAAATGGGTTCATCCAAATTTTCATACCCCATTTCATCCCCTTAGGAGATGATTTCTGGACTAAAAATTATTTTAAGTCCTTCCCCAGGACTCTTTACTATCTCCATACCAAATTTCTTCTAAATCGGTTCTATCCAAATTTTCACCCCTCATTTCACCCCCTCAGGAGATGATTTTTCAGGATAAAAACTATGCATTGTCCTTCCATGGGACTCCTTCTATCTCTTTACTAAATTTTAACTAAATGGGATTTATCCACATTTTCATCGCTATTTCATCCCCTTGGGGGATGATTTTCGGGATTCAAACTATGCATTGTAATTCTCCGGGACTCAAACTATATCTATACTTACCAAATTTGGTCTAAACGGAGTCCTTCCAAAATTTCACCCCCCATTTCACCCCCTTAGGGGAAGATTTCCAGAATAAAAACTATCCAATGTCATTCCCCAGAACTTAAATTACCTCTAAACCAAATTGTATCAAAATGGGTTACATCCAAATTTTCACCCCTCCAATTTACCCCCTAAAGGGAAGATTTTCGGGATAAAACCTATCCTTTGACCTTCCCCAGGACTTAAACTAATTATATACCAAATTTTATCCAAATCGGTGCAGCGGTTTAAGTAGCTCCATACAAATTTCCACCCCCCATTTCATCCCCTTAGGGGTTGATTTCCAGGATAAAAACTACCCTAAGTCCTTCCCCAGGACTCAAACTATCTCTATACTAAATTTCATCTTAATCGGTTAAGCCGTTTTCATGTGATGCGCGGTCACATAAACAGACAAACAGATAAACAGATAAACAGACAAACAGACAAACAGACAAAAATTCTAAAAACTGTTGGAACGTGTTCTGTTATCGATTCTAAGTATCCCTAGCCAATTTTTTTTCGAATATCTTCCATGTACAGACTTTCGACCCTCTTCAGCTTTATTATATGTATAGATAGATAGATGCTTAGCAACAGGCTACCTGCTCTACGTCCACGGTACAGATTTGTCGTGTACAGTCAGCAGCAAAGGTAGCTGGGGGCCGGGTGTTCAAATAGACCTGCACACGAACACGACTCGAGGTAATTTTGAACACCCGGCCCGCTTAGCTACTTCTGCTGCTGACTGTGCCTGCTAGAGGTATATACGAAGGGACAAGTGGAGCTCGAAATGCGAAAACTTAAGGCGCTGTCAACACCAAAAACGCGCACACTGTCTATTTGTATCGGAGTAAACGAGAGCGAGTGTTACTTGAGCGGCCAGGTTTTAGACGAAAATAATGAATAAATATTGAAATAAAAAAAAGTGTGGATTATTTGTAAAATATGGCTCGTCTACGGTTTAGGTATGAATATGTGGACTTCGTGTTTTTAATTGCAGACCCATACGTCAACAAAATAAGAACATAGAACCGTTTAAGATGATTTTAAGACCAATCTTTGCAATTATTTTCTATCGAGCCGATTTCATCCAATTATGTTTCGAGTCCGTCTACGGTCTTGGAAATATGATGAAAATTAACTTGTATTGTTTTTGATGTGCTAGAACAAATAGTTTTCCTTATACAACTGCTCAAATAATATCAATTTCAACAAGTTTGGTCTTGTCAGCCTCTTAAACCATGATACTACTCATAAGTCTCTTAAAATAGTGCTGCTATGGTAAGCCCATAAGCGATAAATATTTTGGGTTACGACTGGGCAGTGTTACCTTTGACCTGGTTGATGCATTGTATCTGGGTGACGTCACAAGCCTTCGAGGTCCCGACATGGGGCACGTACAGTGGCTGGCAACGGCAGTGCCGCTCCACAGCATGGATATAGCATACATGGTGGCAGTCCGAGTTGTGATACTTGGAGAAGGACTGGAGCGGTCGTTCGCTGGCGAAAAGGCATTCGCGACTAGAAAAATAAATAAGTAGGTACCTAGGAAACTCCAATTGCTGATAAGGTCAGCTATTACATCGCAATCAACAAAGTCAAAAATGTAACCCAACGACTGATCATGTGGTTCAATCGAAGTCACAGTTATGTTCTTATTTTTTTTGCCTGCTACAAAAGTGTAGGAGCGCTTGTACTCGTACTCGTACACACACCGTGTATACATAGATAGGTACCGTAATAAGGGTGAGTATACGCCAGAGCTGTGCGACGTTGCGAGGCGAAGCCAATACCAAGCGATGCGCGAGCTCAGCCTGCCTCGCTATTGGTGGATTTTTTCCATGCTCACCGCCTCGCAAACTCGGACAGTTTCGGTGGATTCTCACTGTAACACGGTCTTCAGTACCTCACCGTCAGTGGAGCACTGTATTGCCCACCGCACAAACGGTGCAACACCCGTGTTGTTCACCAACTCTGTAAAAATATCTATGAAATGAAAAATGAAATGAAATGAAAATAATTCAATCCAGAACAAGTCCATATAAGCATCAGAATAAACAAAATAAATTAAATGATACGAGATAACATGATGATGACGACTGTACCTCCAAGGAGGCAGGCTGGCGACCTCATCAGAACAGTAAGTGTAGGTGCCGTGGATAGCGAGGAACGCTTCCACGCGCGGGTACACGAGCTTGGCCTGGTCTTCAGAAGGAAACTCCGTCCAGTCCGAAAAATATACCTGGTGGGAATAAAATATGTCATTCTAATTTTGATTTTTCACCGACGAGGCGAAGAGAGGATTTACTACACGGTGCTTGCGTTGCCTTTCCCTTCCCGTTCCACGTCTATAACATATTTAAGGCTTTATCTAAGCCAGCTGGCAGCGGAGCGACGAGCGGCAGTTTTATTTGAAAGACTTCAATTTATGCTTGATCGTACACGGCTTTCATTCTAACTATACGGCTTACAAAATGTCAAAAACAGGGTGCTTTTCTAAAGATAAAAATGTACAACAAATTACCTTTTGAAATAACATCATTGCCAATTCATAGTTTTAAGAAGAAAATATCACACTATTTCAGGAAACATGCCTTTTACTCCGTATCAGAATATTTAACAAGGAATATTAGCTTACAAACATTTTGAACTATGTTATTAGCTATAAGTATCATTTTGATTTTATTGTAATTTATTTCTTTTATTTTTACAAATTGTTACTGACATACCATGTAATGCACATATTACTTTATGGTGAAATAAATAAATACTAAAATACTATATCAAATTGTTGTGACATATGGCTAGGGAGGCACGAGGGTGTAAGGGCTCTATCGGTTCAGCCACGAATTCGACGGGTGGCGGCAGCGGCAGTAGTGCATCATAAGTTTCAGCGAGAGATCAGAACGAGGCCTCTCAGTTCCACCTAAGCATCGCTACCGATTTGAGCCTCGAAGGCTCTCTAAAGAAGGTCTCTAAGAGTTTTCTTAAGGCAGGTTGCACCAACTTACGATTACAGACCGATCAACGTTAAATGGATCCATATCTTAGATCATATTGACTATATTTCAAAAAAACTCGCAAAAGCTTGTTACTCGATAAAATCGATGGCCAAAATTGCAGATGCCAATACACTTAAAATCATTTATTTTTCCTATGTAGAAAGTCTCATTAGGTATGGCATAGAAGTATGGGGCAACAGCACTAGTGTCAATAAAATTCTTCTTATACAAAAAAAGTGTCTTCGATTTATAAAGAGATGTTTCCCCGTTACACATAGACCACTTTTCACGAAGCATTGTATCAATACGGTTATTGCATTGTATATTTATCAAATATCCATTTATGTCTACAAAAACAAAAGTTCTTACACGACAGTTCACCAAACACAAAGATACGCGTTAAGAAGAAATTCTGATTTGGCACTACCTATGTTTAACTTCATGCAATACAAAAAGAGTATTCATTATGTAGCTGTTCAGATATACAATCATCTTCCAAACCACATAAAACAGTCGGAAAGATTGAGCGTTTTCTCAAACCAACTCAAGACATACTTAGGTCAGAGACCATTTTACAGCCTCAACGAATTTATTGCTAAACTAGCTGTTGCCCGCGACTTCATCCGCGTATAACATGTTATCGTCTAAATGTTTGTTGAATGACTGAATTTAAAAAAAAAAACATTGAAATTAATTTTGTACCTAGTCTTTTAGAAAACAATCTAAAACCGAAGTTACAAATTTCTTACTTTCAAAATCTCTTGCTCTCTATACAAACTAAGAACCCTCTCTGAACCCTCATAGTAAACAGTCTGAAACCGTAGTTACAAATTTCTTACTTTAAAAATGTCTTGGTCTCTATACAAAGTTCGAACCCCCTTTTAACCTTCTTAGGCGATGAATTAAAAAAAACGCTAAAATAAGTTTTGTAGTATTTTAGCAAACAGTCTAAAACCGAAGTTACAAATCCCTTACTTTAAAAATATCTTGCTCTCCATACAAACTTTGAACACCCTTATAGCCACACCCCTTTAGGGGATATATTAAAAAAAATGCTAAAATAAGTTTTGTAGTCTAAACAGGCTAAGATCGAAGTTACAAATATCATACTTTAAAATTTTCTTGCTCTCCATACAAACTTTGAACGCTTTTCAGGGAAAAAATAAAAATAAAACACTCAGTTTTTTTATTGTACAAGGTAAGTATTTTTTCTACTAACTATCAAGTCTCTAGCTAAAAAAAAGTGTTTCCTATACGAACCTTGCACCCCTTTTTAACCCCTTAAGGGGTGAAATTTTCCAAAACCCTGGCAGTAGGTATTTTTTTGTATTTTAATAAGTAGGTACTTAATCTTTCTACAGAGTTTTAAGTTTCTACCTAAAAAAAAGTTTTCTTATCCCTCTCTTAGCGGGTGGAAATTTTCAAACCACTAAAAGTAATTTACCTATATATTTGTATTCTAATAAATAATCTTTCTACACAATTTCAAGTCTCTAGCTCAAAAAAAAAAAGTTTCCTCCATACAAATTTTCACCCGTTTTAATCAACCTTAGGGGTGGAATTTTCCAAAACGCTGAAAGTTCTATATTTGTATTGTTATAAGTATTCTTTCAACAAAGGTTTGTCGCTTGCTAAAAAAATATATTTACAAACGTTGCACCCCCTTATACACCCTAAGGGGTGGAATTTTCTAAAACGCTGAAAGTTTTTTATTTTATTTTATTATGTAATCTTTTTAAAAAGGTTTGAGAGTCTAGCTCAAAAAAATCCCCTTTACCAACATTGTACCCCTTTTTCATACCCTTAGGGGTGGAATTTTCCAAAACACTGTTTTTTTATTTGTATTGTAATAAATAATATTTTACAAACTTTTAAGCTTCTATCTCAAAAAGAAGTTTCGCTCATACAAACTTTGCAACCCTTTTTAACCCCCTAAGAGGCTGAATTTTCCAAAACGCTGACAGTACTTTATTTGTATTCTAATAAGTAAGCTTTCTACAACGTATTGAGTTTCTTGCTAAAATAATAAAGTTTCCCCCCATACAAAATTTGCACCCCTTGTTTACCCCCTTAGGGGCAGAATTTTCCTAAGCGTTGAAAGTACTATATTTGTATTCTAATAAGTAATATTTATACAAAATTTTAAGTCTCTAGCTCAAAAAATAAAGTTTCCCCCGTACAAACTTTGCACCCCAATTTGACCCCTTTAGGGGCAGAATTTCCAATAATCGCTTCTTATCCATTGCCTACGTTGTAAAAGGTAGTTCTGGTGTAAATTTCAACTCTCTAGGCCCAGTAGTTTCGGCTGTGCGTTGATGAGTGAGTGGGTGAGTCAGTGAGGACATAGGCATTTATATGTAGGTATAGATAGATAGAAGATGACGAAAATCCCATTCAAATATCTCAAAACCGTTTTAATGTCGCTTGTTAGAGTGAGAAAACGATCGGGGACTGTGACATCAAGATCCTCGAGCGTCATAGTAAAAAACAATCGTTTCATATGAAGGTGCGTTTTGTGGAAAAGGTAGAACATAAAACTTTGGAACTTAGTGATTACCTATACCTAAATACATATAAGCTCTTGCGTTGATTTTTTCTCTATTATCCTTTCTTCGAGAAAATACATTATGATTATTTTATTTAGTGTCTACCTACAGCCGGGTCCGCTGCACCAATGTTTTCCAAGTTTTTAAACATCTAACATGTTTTCCGTCAGGTTCGGCACACAAATAGGGTTTTGTTTTGATTGGCAAAACATGTTTGACGTTTAAAAACCACGAAAACATGGCGCAGCGGACGCGGCTTACGGGGTGTAGTTTCGATTCCTGAGCTACCACGAACTTCGGAATTCGAAAATATTCGGGTATCTCTATCTCTATCGCACTAACATTACTCGAGTGACAGGGATGCAGTTATACGAACTTCGAGTTTCGGTTTTCGTGGTAGCGCCGCAGGCACTTTGGCAGAATGCGCAAAGAGCGCGTGCCATTGCCATTAAAAAAAAACAAATTCGTGTTAATTATATTGCTCAAATTTGTTGATACATTTATAGAAGTTACGCCATAGTGCGACGTTTGCACATATAAGTTCTCATATCACAATCGAATATTTTTTTATGGTTTAACTTTTGGCATGTGTATCGTAAAGGTCTATCGTAGACCGGATTAAAATTATTAATAAGTGAAATGCAAAGCAATTCCGCCATTTTGACGAACATTTGACGTTTCTTATAGCTGACAGTTGGAGCAGCGTTTGATTTCAATAAAAATAAATGAAAAATTAAATGAAGTCGCATATTTCGGAAAATTAATTAATTTTCGCAGTCGGATAAAAACTATCCTAAGTTGCAGCTAGAATAATAATGTACCTATATAAAATGTTTCATATTTTTCCATACATGGGATGCTGAGAACATTCGTAACACACAAAGCTTAGTTTCAAACTATCTGATTCTTTTTTTAATTTAGAGATTTATTATAAGTGGAGATTATTGGACTGAATATTATCAATTGTTTTTTTATTTATGTTAATTTGCTACCTGACATGTCTGTTTTGTTGATGTTGTTTTTATAATTTTAAAATGTAACGTGTCTAACATACCTACACAATGGTTTTATGTTATTTGTAAATAATTGCTAAGTTGCCCAAAGATATTTTATTATTGTATGGTTGTTATGTTGACTCTATATATTTATATTTTATTTTTCTTGGTTTTTGTTCTATGTGTGTGTGTTTTGATGTATACAATTTTTGCATGGTATTTATTGTTTAATAAGGCAAAATAAAGATCAATCAATCAATCAATCAAATATGGCGCCAGCAGCTGCCATTCCACATAAACTTGTCAAACTTTCCATATATTCAGATTTTAACGAGCACCGCGCTTACGATTGTAGACGGTTTGGTACAATCCACCCTATAAGCACTAACGGTATTACCTCAGAGCATAGAATACTAAAGAGAGGACAAGCCGCCGGCGGCCGCGTCGCAGTTGTTAGCTCAATGGGCATACTCTGCCGCTAGTTCACCGTCCGTTGTTACCGAGTGTGCACGCGTGCTGATCGCAGAGAATATTACGTTTCTTCCCAAAATACCTGATATGATGCGCCTGTATTGTCCAATAAGAGCGTAGGTATACAAGTGTGTGTGCTTCAGATGTGTGCGTGCTTTGTCTTGTCAATTACTTGTGTTTTGTGTGGGTTAATGAACTTGCGATAGGCGTACTCAATACAAATCGGCCGGCATGTCCGATCTCCTTATATTCATACATCTGTGGGTATTACCCTTATGGCGCCGACGTGGAACAAGGTCCGCGGGAGTGCGTCCTCGGGTTGGTAATCCACCAAAACGCGGAGTGCGTCAAGGACACCACGCGTGCTCGCCATGTGTGGTTTGAAGTGTGTGTCTTTTTCGTTCCTGCAAATACCCTCAAATAAATACCGAAAGGACCCGTTGTTGGGCCAAGCAAGACGTGCGAGCGTTCAACTTCCCAGTGCATAAGTTTTAAATTTTATCTCATGTGTTCATAAGGCAAAACGTTCATGATGAAGGGCGGTTTGGCTTAGGACACTCAAAAATAAAGGTGCTATCAACATAGCACTTGGCACAGTTTGCGAATATGACAGTAAAATAACTTGGTGAGAAAGAACCGTGTTATTGGGTATGGGTAACTTACCTACCAACCTATATATCTTCGGCGTACCGTTCAGGCATGGAACTTTCAAACTGGTGCATTTACGAAGAAACTTCAAGGTAATTATAAATCCGCAGCCTACGTTGAGCTATAACGCATTCTCGTGGTCTATTCCCACTTATTTATTATTATCTGCTCTATTGATAGAACTACTCGTATTTCGAATTGTTCTTCCCCGTAGTTATATGGCTAGTTCTGATGCCGGGACGGGAAAACCCTGGACTCCCTCGAACATGGGCCGGGATAACCCTGGACTCCTCTTCTGTCTTCTTACTTTGCGTGGCGTGGCGTGGTCGTGGATTGGTTGGATCGCTGCTGCTGATGAGTGCCATGAAGAGTTTCTTGTTTCTTAAGATGTTGCGTGGTTCGTTAGAGTTGATCGATGCGCTGCGTTGAATGCTTGGCTTAGCTGGGCTCGGGACTGCCTCAAGCAGCCCTACTCGCAAGATCGCTATGATCTGCGTGGAACGCGGCGCGGAATTATTTTATTTTATTATGTAGCGGAACACTTTGAAAATGTCCTGCCAGGCCTGGCAATGTCGCCATGAACTGAAGTATGTTTTAGGTAAATGATAGTCAGGAGTCAGGGATATAAATGAACGCTTAGCTTCAAGAGTATTTAAAGGTTTAACATATATGGCTGTGTGCGTGCTTGGTGACGCACATTGCAGGTGCAAGCCTGGTGTCCATCAAGGAAGCGCTAGATACTATTACATGGTCTCAGGTTTATATGCAATAAAATAGGTTCGTTAATTAAGGAATGTCATGTGTCGTCACACACAGATTCCCCGGCAAGCTCGGTCGAATTTCACCTTCCCATACAAACGGAGTTTCGTTCTCATTTTAAAACGCAACGAAACTTTGCATATACAATGACATGAGGTAGATACAATTAGCTGTAATTAGTTTACATATATGGCTGCATTTGTATGAAAAACTTAAATTCGCTGTATTTTTTTAATTATGGTATCTGAAGCTACATAAACTAATTACAGACCTGACTAAACCTTAACTTATTCTAAGTACAAAGTTTCAGAGCAAACTAGCTAGTCGTTTTAAAATGAGAGCGTAACTACGTTTGTATGGAGAACCGAGATGCCGGAGACTCTTAAAATTCCAAGTAAGTAGTTCCATCACTAGAACAGGAAATAGAGCTAGTGGGAAAAGACCGCCTGTGCGCGCAGAGTGGGGTGGTTCGTAATTGTAAACAGACACAGGGATAATCCATCCGTTTTTGAAAGATATTTTAGTGATTAGTGGAACTTTACTGATGGCTTAGTTTCTCATTAGTCATAGCGTAGTTGTTGCGGAAAGGTTCTCGAGTGGCGACCATATACCGGAAGGCGCGGCGTGGGTAGGCCCCCCACAAGGTGGACTGATGACCTGGTAAAGGTCGCGGGAGTCCGCTGGATGCGGGTGGCGCAGGACCGGCCATTGTGGCACTCTTTGGGGGAGGTCTATGTCCAGCAGTGGACGCTTTTCGGCTGATATGATGATGATGATGATGATAGCGTAGTTAGAACTAAGTAGGGCTAGCCTTCGTGGACTTATAGATTTTTAGACGCTTGTCGGGTTTGTTTCCTTGCCCCTAGCAGTAGAGTAGAAGGGACAAAAAGTTTGTAACTCGCCTTCTTTTATCTTTGAGATAGTAGACGCTATTGAACGCACAGCACAGCCCCTGATGGGTCAGAACCGGGCGGAACAGATCGCGGCACCGGCGCACCTCCATTCTGAAGATGCACATTTTCAGGAAGTCGTCGCAGTCTTGGGGCATCAATGCCATCACTTCTGGCACCTTAAATATATGGAGATGAGATGAAATTAGAAAATTCTCGCCATTGGCTTCCACTCCCTTATAATTTTTTCTTCCTCCGAAAGTCCGAACCTAGCCTCCTGATGTAAGAGTTCAGAAATAAATAGCTACTTTCTGTTTTTCACTGCTTCAGTTTGATACCTACTCTCTTCCATTTTTATCTCCGGAGGTTTTAAATATCGCTCACCCATGCCTAAGATGGGTCTTAGACCTTGTACAATGAAATATCACGAAGAAGAACGAAAGATAGGGAAGGATGGACTTGAAATAAAATAACAAAGAAAGAGGAGATTTACCAGTTTCTACCTAGGCAGCTAGGTATATATGTATAATCATATACACACGTTCATCTACTGTGGTCTGTGGCCCATTTCATAAACGGTCAAATGGTGAGTCGTATTGATCAAGCACCTCAGTGTTACCAATTTTGGCTTGTAAATGTGTAACTTCTAAGTTAGCTTATTGAAATGGGACACTGATTTTTGTTAATAGGGACAGTTAGATATGCCGAAGCAGCACTTACGGAGTATCGGTTATCATCAATGAGTTGCTGAAGACGGCCCAGCTCTTCGTTGTTAATGTTTTTGACACTCGCATAAAATCCCAAGAGTTGTGGCAGAGCGGTGTCTAGGTTCACGGTCGTGTTACCATCACTAGAATAAGGTATTCAACGTTAACGACTGTAGGTATATGTCATGAATATTCTTTGCATTAGCGATCGGAGGCAATCAAAGTAGCTGTGATGCTATTACTTTATAGACTAGGTACTTAGAATAATAACGTATAGTAGATTCATGTAGTTGTGATCAACTCGTATTCACACGCGCCAATACGCACACAAACGCACCAATTTTGTTCTACCGATCGCCGTACTGGGCCATTTATGGCCGAGTTTAGGTGGCCTCACCGTTGCGCGTGAACTGCGTTTCTAGGCGTTATTATTCTAAGACTAGGTACTAAAACACCTGGATCTATCCTTCTCGTACGGCTCGTAACGTCTGACTGGCAACTGACAAGAGAAGAAAACCTGTCAAGTGCGACTGACTCGCATAACGAGGCTACCCGTCACGACCCCATTAAAGGATGACGCACGCTATAACGGGCCGTCTCCAGCCCGGGCCGCTTTCTAAGCAAAACGCCGGCGTTTTTGCGCGGCCAAGACAACTCAAGCGAGGTTCGGAAGCGGCTCGGTGTCGGCGGTCGGTTTGGGTATGGCTCGGCCGCGCAAAAACACCGTCGTTTTTCTGAGAAAACGGCCCGGGCCAGACACGGCGCGTTCTAGCGTGAGTCATCCTTAATTCTGACATAAAAACTGAACAGTAGAATTAATGAGTCTTCTTGAGTCTGGAACTCACATCAAGGTCTTGTTGAAGTGTTTCATAGAGCTGATCGTCATCTGATTAGGTGAACAGATGATGATGGCGGGGTAGGGCAGGGTGGTGAGCGACTCGTACTGGTTCTCGATGGTGATGCGAGTGGGCATCTCGTCGAAGCGGCTGTACAGCAGCCACGTCAGGTTACACGCGAACAAGACTATGCCGATCAGCGTCACCGCCCAGAAACATCTGTATGATTTAAGATGATTTTACGCGCATCCACTCGATCCTCAGTTAGCTAGTTCAGATATTATATTTTCGTCTCTGTCGCAGTCATGACACTCGAGCGACAGTGATGCAAATATACAAACTTCGATGTTTGATTTTCGTGGTAGCGCCGCTGCACAAGCTATAAAACGGGGGGAAAGAGGGTCTGAATGGCCTTTGTTTTCTCGCTCTCCTGCTGGTCTGATACGCAGGACTGAGTGGATGCGGCTTTTTCCTCTCGAGAACTTGACAAATTACTCGTTGTCTGAGCTGACCTTTTCACTGGAGCTCCGTATAGCGATAAAGCAGAAAACGAATGAATTTAACACATTCAAAGTCAATAACTCGCATATAAGCTGCTACAATACCGATCTACACTAGCGATTCCCGCTAGAAAGCGAAAAAATGGTGCAAGGCGCTACGGCGTTTGGTCTTGAAAGGGCATGTAGAGGAAACTTTGTCGAAGCATGGACATGGGCATCGAAAGAGTTAATCGGAAACAACTGTGATGCTTTCCAAAAGAGATCTCCACGGCACACATGGGTCGGACAGAACGCTACGGGCACTTTTCGCTACATATTGAGTTCAAACTGCTACAGACTATGGTGTAGCGCTACGAGTGTAGTGACGCTACTGAGGTCCAGGCACTGACAGCGTTAAGTATACATAATAAAATCAGTATAAATAAATAAATATAAATATTTGTGGACAATCTTACACAAATCGATCTAGTCCCAAACTAAGCAAAGCTTGTACTATGGTACTAGACGACGATAAACATACAACGATATACAGGGTGAAATAATAATGACCGTTCATATTCTCACAGTGGATTCCTTAGCAAAAAATAAAAAAGTACGTGATTTTTCTTTCAGTATCTTTCAATACTAAAATATTGAGACGCAGCTGATAGATATCCTAAAATACCATGCGCTGAGCGTCACTCCGCTCCCGATTATCCACACGTTACTAATTATTTATTCGGACAGCATATTTTATTGTAATTTTTTTACCTAATGATATTTTTTTTAGATATGGTATCTTTTATTGATACCTAATGCCTGGGAAAATTTTATTTATTTATTATTTCACCCATTTATTTGTGTGATGAGCACGAGTTCCTGAGTCATGGATGTTTTCTATGTATTTCAGTATTTATTTATCTATACAGGATGACTGGTAATTCGACCTATTCCTTGAAAGGGGTTATACTAGAGCTAATTTGCAACAATTTATGTCCAGTCAACCAGGGTTCAAAACACGATTTTTTTTTATTTTTCGCATTTTTAGTTTGTTTGAAAAAAAATCGCCTTGTAGCCTTAAAGTGCTGATTGTGACAAAAATGTTTTTTTACCATCCAAATGGAAGTACTTTTGTCACAATCACCAGTTTAAGGCTGCAAGGAGATTTTGTTTCATACAAATTAAAAACTCGAATATCTCGGAAACCAGCGAGTTTCGACCCCTGGTTGACTGGACATAAATTGTTGCAAATTAGCTCTAGTATAACCCCTTTCAAGGAATAGGTCGAATTACCAGTCACCCTGTATAGATAAATAAATACTGAAATACATAGAAATTATCCATGACTCAGGAACAAATATTCGTGCTCATCACACAAATAAATGCCCTTACCGGGATTCGAACCCAGGACCTCCAGCTTCGCAGGCAGCATCACTATCAACTAGGCTAAAGTGGTCGTTGACTCGCCCGTGTGTGCGGGCATGGCCAGGGAATAAAATATAAGCCTACCTTGATACTCTATCTGGATACAAATAAAAATACTTGAGTCCTAACACCGTCCCCTCCAAGCAAAAATGCTTCAGTAATATTCTGGAATCTCCTTCCACTACATTTTTCGCCATTTTCTGTAGAATGTCAGTACCTACTTGTCGAGTTACACTAAATTACTGATGTTTAATTACAGTAGTTCAACATAAAGTAGTTCGTTTTAATTGTGCTCGGTTAAAATTAAAATTTGACATGCATTTTAGTCACGTTAGGTGATTAATAATTAATTGAAATAGATAAAACTAGATTGGCAATAAGTATACCTACAGCCCGTGAGCATTTATGGGATTTGGGGTCTATATTTCTGTTTCGCTTGCTTTTACACGTTCTTATTATATTAACCCATTCAGCGCCAATGACGACACACATGCGTCAGAGCGCTACGAGCGCTTTTCGCTACATACGGAGTTTAAGCTGCTACGAACTACGGCGTAGCACTACTCGGACTGTAGCACTTTCACTGCCAGGAACCCTTCTACGCCGTAGGCGCCCGCCACTTAGCAGAAAAACCACGGCATCGGCTACGAGCGTAGCGCGTAGCGATTCTTGGCAGTGAATGTGTTAGCAGTATATACCAGTTAGGGTTCCGTACCGAAATGGTAAAACGGGACCCTATTACTAAGACTCCGCTGTCCGTCCGTCTCTGTCTGTCACCAGGCTGTATCTCATGAACCGTGATAACAGTTGAAATTTTCACAGATGGTGTATGTCTATTGCTACTATAACAAATAATACTAAAAAACAGAATAAAATAAATATTCTCTCCCATACAAAAAGTGATTTTTTTGCCGTTTTTATAGATAATGGTACGTGCGCGAGTCCGACTCGCACTTGGTGGGTTTTTTAATTTATGAATCATGAAAATATCGAGAGTATACAGATGTATTATTAAAACGGGGCAGTGAGGGAAAATTCGAAACACTACGAGACAAAGAAATTTTCTCAAGAGACAATTTTAGAAAAAAATAAATTTGCATTTAAAGATTTTCATCAACACAAAAAAATATATTATAGCAAAAAAACGAACTCCTATTTTCAGACAGATTTGATCGAGTTCGATTCCCGACCGTGTATGAGGCTTTTTAAAGATCTTTGGATGTAGTTTATATTTTTTCTAAAGTCGGTCACGTGACTCCTGGGAGCAAATTATCCTTATTATATCGTCGGGTGACAAGCAAAACTCACTAAGGTACAAATACCTACTTAAATCAAAGGTCGTATCTCGATATCGACTACGTACCGAGATACGAGATTTCGAAGAGCAGTGACAGTTTTGGTAGTGACTTTTGCTTGTCACCCGACGAATTATGTAGTTTCAGATGTCCCCCATTGCCACGTTTGAATATAACACCCTGTATACAGATCGCGCTTCTCGCCATCAAACTTAATAGTATGGCGAGTAATATACATATGTATATGTAAAATTCATAATGTAACTTTTTTGGAAAAAAAATTGGAAATTAACAGGCGGACGATTTCCGCGGCGCAATTTATCTGCCTGTCTGTGATAGGCACCATAAATTTTGCATTGCCCAGCGGAATTTAGCGGCGGAACTCGGTAGCGGAATTCAGAAGGGAGTGAATAAAACATCATTTAGGAAAAATGTATAAAGTAATTTATTGAGAAACGTATTATATGAGTATTTCAACAATTTCAAAAGTGCCTTTTTTGTTTGAGTATTTTTGGAGCTGTTATAGATACCATTAATACATTACGAAATTATTAAATAGAATTCCAAGTTTAGAAGTCATATTTACTGAATAACTGTTCTGTAACTGCGATCCTATAGTACTATATGTTTATGAAATATATATTGAAGTAGTAGATACTGTAGATAATTAAACAGATAGTTATAGTAATTAGTCATGCTATTTGTACAAGAGTTGTATTTAATTTGAGATATTGTGACAATGATTACTTTCTATGTCAAATGGTGACTACCTGCATTGGTAGCGTGATCGTTTATGTTGGGAAAAAGCAGTGATCGGCAACCTTTTAGCAACCAAGGGCCACATAGTAGTTCACAAAATTGACGCGGGCCGCACTTCTTAAGTGCCCGTTCACACGTGCTCACTAGCGCCACTGGTAAATAATTGAGATTATTTAAATTTAACAATAGATATTTTAAAAAGTAGGCCGCTACACACTGTATTTTGTTTTTAAGTACCTTGTGAATACTTCAAACTAGTTTTTACGTTGCTGGATTCGTTTATATATGCGTCCAAAGTTAAAACGGCCGTTTTTCTTTTGAATTCCTATGAACCACGAACCATCGACATACACCTACATACACGACATAGATCGACGAATCCAGTAACATTAAAACTAGTTTGAACTATTCACAAGGTACTTAAATACAAAATACAGTGTGTAGCGGCCTACTTTTTTAAATATCTATCGTTAAATTTAAATAATCTCAATTATTTACCAGTGGTGCTAGTGAGCACGTAAACGGGCTCTTAATTATTTGTGACTTTAAATTCTGAATTCTATGATCTAATGGGTCAGTCACAAAAACAAAAATTATCTTTCCGGTGGTCAATAGCTTACATTTATATATAATATGTTTTTATCACATATAATTATAGAACGGGCAACGCCGTTTATGCGGATTCAGAGTTGAGCCAAAAATTAGGCTTTATAGCCCTTAACTTTGGCAATGTCCACCGAAGAGACGCGAACCTAAATCTGACAATGACCCTAATACAAAACAGCACGGGAGGGTCGCGGGCCGCCTGTTGCCGACCGCTGGCTAAAGCATTCGTCCCTCCCGCAAATAATGAATAGATTCTAAATGGCAACATTTCTCGCACTATCTCAAACTATGGTGTAGTAGCAATGTGGCGCAAGAAATGTTGCCGTTTTAAACCGACTTCAAAAAAGGAGGAGGTTCTCAAATCGTCGGAATTTTATTTTTTTATCTATATATGTTCCCCGATTACGCCTGGACCGTTTTGTGTTTTTTTTTGTTTGAAACGATATTCTACTCAGATGGTCTCATGGTCATTAGGTCAGGATCTGATGATATGATTCAATTTTTATAGGCACACTTGAAGTGATTCGGGTAAAACTTTGTTTTTAAACTAGAAGGTATATTGTAATATATTCTTTACTGGCACGACTTATACATGGGTATGTGTTAGTGAGTCAAGTGAGGGACGAATGGTTTACCTGCGATATAAACGTAACTACGCTAGCTAAGATGATAATCTCCGTATAAAAAATATTAAATTTCACAATGGCTTTGTCTCCAGTATGTACAACTCGTGCGAGTTAACTTGAGCCCTCGCTCGTACGACGTTAGTACCAGGGCTGTTATTCGCTACGCGTTAATGCGGCTCACCCCGCCGGTCACCCGTTACGAAGCTAGACCTCTACCTACGCTTAATTACTACGCATCGCGGTGTCAAGGTATAATTGTGGGTGAGCGTTGAGGTGAGCTTAAAACAAGTTACAGAATAGGGGGGCTGCTCAAGTCAACTCGCACGGGATATATGGGGAATGGGTGAAAATTTTAGAAGTGCCTGATTTTTTTTCCTCCAACCTTCCTTAACACCATAAAAAGATTGCAGACTGTTCAGGTGCGTCAATTATTTTTGAAAAAATATAAACAGTTTCCTCACTTACGTTTTGGGTTTAGGACGGCAAATGAGACACTTTCCTTGATTCGTCTCATATTACAAAAAATATTTTGAATATCGGACCCTGGCAATGACACATATAGCTGCTCCAGCTGTCAATATCATTGCCAGTGTTTTTAAGATATTTTTTGTAATATCAGACGAATCAAGGAAAATGTCTCATTTGCCGTCCTAAACCCAAAACGTAAGTGAGGAAACTGTTTATATTTTTCAAAAATAATTGACGCACCTTAAAAGTCTGCAATTATTTTATGGTGTTAAAGAAGGTTATTCCTAACACCAAAAAAAAAATCAGGCACTTCTAAAATTTTCATCCATTCCCCATTCAAGAACTAAACTTCATACGAATTGGAACTTAGAACGTTATAAAGTGCCTATACTACATGTATAGGCTATACATGAAATTTTCAGCAAAACTTGTACCAAAACTAACCTATGTCTATACATTTTATAGGGCATATAAGAAATCTCATGGCATCTATTGCTTACGTTATCTACATGTAGAATGACAGATTTAATTCATTAAATATACGATAAATAAAATATGAAAAGTTTTACAACATAATAAAATAGGTATTCGATTTAGGTCAGGTATACTATTTTTGGCTTTGAAGAGTAATACAATATTGAGTATTAAAATAATATTCCCCACTTTTCCTTCACACGGCCCTATTGCTGGCTTCACACTGCACCCAGAGCATCGATATGACGTCACGCGGGCGCAGATATTGTGACCGGATACAGGTACAGGAGGTGACAGCTACCTGTCACCTCCGTTTGGTCTGTCTATAGGTACCTCTGGAGGAAAAGAGGGGAGGTCATTGCCCAGCAGTAGGACACCTACATATGCTATAAAAACATTAATCTCAGTAAGTACCTATATGTTGGTCATAATTTCCATATATTTTGCACAATTTTAACTCCAGACGTATTTAATGTCCCTAATTACTATGAAAGTTTCATAAATTAAATTAAAAAGAAACGCAGGCGGCCAAAATACAATAATTCAGTTTATAGTCACTGCCAACCTTATCTACAGTGGCGACGATCCTGAAAAAGTAACATTAAACGATTTTTCAAGAAAGCCAAAACTTCAAAAAACTGTACACCGGAGCACTACACAAAAAAAAACATACAAATGGTAGCCTGTGTCGCCCAGAACATAATTTCGAATCGATTGACACCTCATTTACCAAAATCGGTTCAGTATCTTAATCGCTACGGTACGATGGAACACACATAAATACATACAGAAACTGCTAAAACATATCCCTTTCGGTTCTGCCGTAGTGGGGCAAAAAGAGTTTCTTGCTAGTAATTTCGATCATCATTAAATTTTGTAGGTATACACGATGATTTTTAATCCGTGAACGGGAATCATTTTTTCTAACTCAGTAATTGATGGGGATTACGTTAAAGTAGTAATTACGTGGAAACAAACTTGTTTTTTTTTTATTCATAATTTTAATTTTGAGTTAAATTTTAACCTTAAATCCTTGTCACTCTACTACCTTATCGGTTTTAATGAGTTTGTAACCTCTTTACAAACTTATTAGCAATTGACAATTTATGAGTAAACCCTGTCCTTGACATTGTCAATCACTTTTGTCCCGCCATACTGGCACTTGACGTATCGTAGTTAAACTTTATTATACTGTAGGATGACCATGTGTTCAATGGTTACTTATTTTAACTATGTTTTCACTTTTAATTAATTAAACAGTGAAGAAATAACGCCAGACCTCGCCGAATAAGTTTAATTCACGGATTAAAAATCATCGTGTATATTTTTTCACGCCTTGTACTTAACAATAGAATAAGGTGCAATAGTCTAACTTCGACCGTACATAAAATACTCGTAATAGTTGGGTTATGTTATAGTCGTAGGCAAATATGATCACTCTGATTTAGTATGGATTATTTTAACCCATTAAAAGGATGACTCACGCTAGTAAATGGGATGAGTCATCATTTAAACGTCAATAATGAAATACATATGCATCAGACGCACGCACGACGTGCTACGGGGAAATGGAGTTTAACCCATTCAGGGCCCATGACGACACATATGCGTCAGAGCATTACGAGCGCTTTTCGCTACATATACGAGGTTTAACCTGCTACGCACTACGGCGCAGCGCTACGAGTTTAGCGTGGCCGTTACACATTCAGTGCCGCGAATCGCTACACGCTACGCTAGTAACCGATCCCGTGGTGGTCCCCGTATGTAGCGGAAAGCGCCTACGACGTAGGCACTGAATGTGTTAACACTTTGACTGCCAGGAACCTGCATAGCGAGTGCCTACACCGTAGTCGCTTTCCGCTACATACGGGGACCACCACGGCATCGGTTACTAGCGTAGCGTGTAGCGATTCGCGGCACTGAATGTGTAATGTAATCACGCAACACATATGCATCAGACGCACGCACAACGCGCTACGAACGCTTTTTGCTACACATGGAGTTTAAGCTGCTACGGCCTACGGCGTAGCGCTACGAGTGTAGCGTAGCATTGGATGAGTTAAAGTTGCTGAGTGTTTTTCAAAAAAAGTGTACAAAACAATTTTTTTTCAAAATACATTTTTTTTGTTTTTCTTTCTCAGAATCTTTGATACTATCGATCCTCATACAAGAAAAAAAGTGTCCTAAATATTCCATTCCAGATCGTCACTTTTTTGTATGCAGTCTTTTTTTATTTATATGGTCGTGTCGCACTGGAAGAAAAAATTTATATAGTAAAATCTGGGACACTTTTTTTTTGTATGAGGATCGATAGTATCAACGATTCTGAGTAAGAAAAACAAAAAAAATTCGAATTTTGAAAAAAAAAAGATGTTTTGTACACTTTTTTTGAAAAACGCCCTGCTGCCATTTTTAATTACTTACTTTAACCCCGCAAAATACCAACCAGTAGGTCGATCACGTTACGCATTATACGCGCGTCAGGTAGGTCTAAATGTCACTTTTTATATGGAAAATTGACAGTTAAATTGTACTGACGCGCGTTCGGAACGTTACGTGATTACCCCTCTGGGCTATTTACGAAAATCGTTAGAGTATACTACAAATGTTTAAATTCGGGGCCATCTCCCAAGATTGAAGTTGTACCAGATAATTCATGCCTGATTAACTTGCTACGATTGGGCTACTGAATTCCCATACAAAGTGCACCCGTTTTATCTGCTTTTGGGTGTATTTAAGATTGTTAATCAAGAATTGACTAGATACGATTACATAACTATAACTTTAAACTCAATACACCCAATATCTATGTCGGCGGCCGATCGTAAAATCCGGCTGATCACGAAATTCCTAGGCATATCGTGATACGCCGCCATTTCATGATTTGACTAAATGACATCCGCCATATCGTTCAAAACTTACCGTTTAACGATTTGTCTCATGACGTTTAGGCAGATTATGAAATTCATAGGCACATCACTTTACTAGGCTTACACAACAATCGTACGAATAGAATTTCTAAACCATTATCTTTGCCTACGACTACAAAAACTTAGTGTATTCTTGAGATTATTTGTGTTGGCCGAATTACATTAAAGTAGTCCATTCAAAAAGCAACTCTACAGTCCAAGGTACAAGATTCCAAATGCAATAACAATTTTATGAAAACTCGGCCACATTAAATAATCTCAACCATACACAGACTTGCCTAATATACTTACTTAAACGTACAAATAAATAATTTTTATGTTTTTATTTAGTTTTCTGGATACATTCGTTATATCTATCATCCGATTCTCGGAGTTACGACCAATATAAGGCCCATACTATACTTAATCCGAAACGGAATGCATCACACTTAACACTTGATTGAATCCCTACATGTATGTAAGTATAAATAAGCAGCTAAACTTTGCATAATTATATTTTATCATTATTTATATCCTCATCTTTTTGGTCATTCGGCCTTATATTAAACATACATTAGGTAAGCATACATTTTGACAGAAGTCATTTTAAATTGCGTATTCGCATTGACAATTTATTCCTAAAAACGAATTTTGGTTAAACGATCACGAATTTAAACGTCTTATTGCATACACTATTTTGAAACTACAAGTATATTTCATGATTGGTAACTTGAGGAATTGTATATGTAATTGTATGTATCTGCGGGTTACGTAGGAACATAAATGTTTAGTATATGTTCATGAAAAGGAATACCTATTTGTAAACATTTTAGTATATTGTTTATCTGTTTATAAGTCGTTTAGTGACGATAATATTACAACCTTGTGCCCTTATAGTAATACCAGAGTAAGATATTAAATTAAAGTAGAAACAACTTTTATACATAATAGTTCGTAAGCCCACTCCCAGTACCTGGCATGGCCGGAAGTACTTGGCATGAGAATGAGAATGAGAAAACGTTTATTACCTATTAGGGTTTACATCCATTAGTTCCCGCAGGATTGTGTCAGCTAACTTATGTCTAAATGATCTGTGTAAGCTGTAGGTGTTATGTCACATGTGTTGAGTTCAGGATGTTAGTGTTGGTTGTGTTTCATATTTTACATTTATTTAATTCTAAGGGGACGTGGAGCTGCCGTCCCTCGGGGCCAGCGCCTCATGTCTTTATTTGGTCTATATGTGATTTCACCTATTCTATTATTTGTTAATAGCGGGTTAAATTCGCCGTGTGCCAGGTAAGCGTTCCCAGGTGTGTCCAAATCTTCTATACCCAGAGTTGCTACCTTGTCCAGCATTTTGCGATTTAGGTCAGCGGCTCGAAGGTGTACTTGGCAGACGGTGTCAATGGTGACACCGTCTGCCAAGTAGGTACGTCCGGCCATTTCAGGACTGACAGACTATAAGGTTTACTCTCTCTACGATTAAAGAGCTAAACGGTGCCAAATTTCTCGTACTGTTGTCATATGACGTAAATATTACATTACCGACCCTTACAATTTTAACCGGAAGTGAATGATTTTTCAAACTTTCGGCGAATTTTAGGTGCGATAATCTTTTGATTATCACCACTTTCTTGACCTGCTGCCATGCATTTTATCGTGTTGTCATGACTTGTAGGCGTATTGGGAGTGAGTGGGCTGACGGTCTATAAACACTGTTCGAGAGAAGTATTCAAATTACGGGTCTATTATATATTAATTGCAAGTTTACCAATACAAATAATTGGAATCGAAATGCATTACATTTTATTCTTATACCTAACCACCGTTGAGTTATATTACCTATAAGAAAATGTACATTGTAAATTATACCCTCTCGACGCTCGGCGATAAAAAGGAATCATTGACAATTTATGACGGCTTTCTATCACTATATTTAGGTATTCTAACAATTGTCGAACGAAGAATACTTACTTAATATTACAATATGTGTACAAGTATACATATATATGAATAGACCTCGTTATATCGTATCCTATTCTCACCAGTATTGTGCGCTGCGAGTCCTCCCTTCGATATAAAATGCTACTTATAATTACGATTATTCTATATTTTTGGGAATTGAAGTAATATCAATACAAATAATTCTTTCAAAAGTATCCCTAACCCTATGTTTACATTACAACATTCAAATTTAAATAAAATCAATACGAAGCCTTTCTAAGGAGTTAACATTCGAGATAAAAATACAAGTAGGTATATAATTTTATAACGCGATAGAAAACGTAATACATACTTTATTTAATTTTATTTAATAACTATAAGCAAATATGCTTCTTAGGCAGAAGCTAATGACAAACAAAGTTTACACAGTTTTTCATAAAAATTCGAACAACGATTTATTTGATGATAGATCATAAAGAACAACATTTGTAAATATATATTCTATGTATATATATAAATATAACGGGGCAATGAGATTCACGAGCAATATGTATTTCACATGAAATACGCTATATTGAACCAGGAAAAGCTTGACGAAGAGTTGAACTCAGAAATGGACAATTCCCGTTTAAATGCGCTATAATTACTACAACATACTTCAAGCTATCAATTCTAGATACATATTGGAGTTTATTCATAACACATAAGTATTTCTTAGTAGAATATGTTAAATCCATAAAATCTTTGTAACATCAAAACTTTCAATCAGTCGAAAACGTGCGTGCCTTACCTAACACACACATGTGTTGTGACACACACCGATGCAAAAGTGATCTGCTTCTGCAGTCAATACAAAGCAAGCGAGCTCGCGAAAAGATCCTTAGACCTTGGAAAACAAGCGAGTGTGCTTGAGCCAATGGCTGTCCGGGCGAGTCCACTCGGGCGAGTCGCGCGGCCGTGGGCCGGGGCGATCAGGGGCGGAAAGGGCCCTAGTGCAAAGTCAGTTCTCAGGCGACCGCGTTGTCGCGCTAGGTCGGTCCCCGTCAGGATTCTAGCAGCACGTGCCAACGCTGAACCTGCGGATTAATCTATAGAGACTCATACAGAATTATAACGGCTTCACAGTGATCATCATACAATGGATAATAGTTCCAATTCACAAAAAAGCGCTCACTTCTACCTAGGCTATGGACAAAACACACCAGTGGTGGCTCCAGAAGTCCAGATTTTGTTTAGGACTTGGCTTCATTTGGGGGCTTGAGCTCGCTGAGGTTCGATTTCAGTATAAACAGATAATTTTTTGGCTCAAGCTTGAGTCCTTTATGCCCCTAAAGCCCCTTAAAGTCTCCTGGACCTGCTAGTGACACACGCACTATGTTGTAGATTATTACGCGATGGGGAGACTGGCGCTTCGATCTCATACTACTCTAGAATCTAACCTCGAAGATCGTAAATTCTAGACTCTATAATCTCATTCTATCAACAACTGACACTGACTGCCGCGAGGCCAGATGGTGACTCACTGGTGTGCGATGGACATTTGTTTTCAGAGAGGACATACCTGTTCGCCATGTCCCTCGCACAGCTCCTGCCAGTGGCGCTCCTCGTCGCGGCCCGAGGGGCTGTGCCCCAACGAAAACCATCCCACCATCTCGTTTCGCTTCACACTGCGCCGCCACCATACTGACACCATCAGCGTCACCTCCGTTAGTTGGAACAGTGCCACCTGACAAAGAGATTGATGGTTGAGAAGAGATTGATGCTTGAGAAGAGATTTGAAAATCCGATGATTTGGCTCAAGGGCATAGAAACAGGACCGATGAGATATTATGAAGAGGTGTCACAGGGGAACGTCATCTCACTCGCTCATAGCAGCAGCTGCAGCCCAACTGGGGTAGTACCTCCATCTTACATAAGATCGCAGCCATAATACTCGTAACTTCACTACTTGCTATGTAGGTACAGATGTAGTGCATAATGGTTTCCCATCGTTTTTTCACGGAAACGTACGAACGTGTCTTGCTATTTCAGTCGGTCACGGTACAAAAAGTACTCAGGTTGACTGATGTAGCATGACAAATACGAACATTCCCGAGAAAATACGATGGGAAATGATTATTCCTGTGGATGAGTAAAGTTGCCCGAGGAAGTTGTCAAGACAATCAATTATCTTGAAGGGTCGAAAACGCGCTTAGTGATTCTTGTGTGTGTGACGCTTGCGACTCATGTATTACATGCATGCGAGGCATGCAATGCTTGTTTAATCCAGGAGAAGTAAGCATACCTGGAAGATGAAGAGCTCCTTATAGAGCGGGTTGGACTGTGCGCGGCGCGTAGTGGACTTGCAGCGGCCCATCTCCATGCCCAGCGTGCTGATGAGGCTGAGCTTCACGTACGTGTCCGGTGCCTTGTTGGGAGACAGCTTGCGGAAGTGCGTGCCTTTTATGATCTGTCACATATAAGGATTATAGAAAACGGGAAATAAAACACTATCAGGAAACCTGCACAAGACTTCAAGAAGAACCTGCAGATGAAACTTGATACACTTCGAGGCAATGAGTCACTATCTAGTGTGTGCTACGTCCGATATTACACTTAGGGCCTTTTTCATAAACAACCCTCAAGTAAAATTTATGATTCTAGGGGTGGGTTACGTCGGCCACATTTGACAGACCCATCGTGAACTGATCCATGCACATCCATGACCAGATCCCATAGAGAACTGTCAAATTTCTCATACACTCAAAATTTAAGTAAAGTAAAGAAGTATCACACTTTCCATGCCTCCATGAAGTGATTCGAGCTCTCGTGATTAGAATTGTGCAGTCTGTCAAGGCCTATCTGAATTCGTAGCAGATTAAGAAACATTATAATTAAAAATACTCGTTTTTAGCAACAGTTTCACATACCTCCACAGACAAATGTCCCGTGGTGGAGCTATACTGCAGTCCCAACAGCAGTTCAGGCGCGGAGCGAGCACTGCAGCAAGAAGACGCGGAGTCGGAGCGAGCCAGGCTGCAGGCCTCGCCGCCGCCTGTGGGCGTGGCTGTCGTGATGGAAGACGGGGAGGCCAGCACGCCGGACATCGACATCGAGTGGTTCATCTCCAGCTTCGGGAGCTGTGGAGGAAAATAAATTGCTATACTCAAAGTTAGAATTATATGGTGTCCGTTCTACTGAATCGATAGGAGCACATATAGACCGATAGACCAAAAATAGTAAAACAAAATGGTGATTTTAACACCACTACTACCACTTTCGCCTTCATTTCCTCTCGGCAGTGTGACTTCAGTTGGACTCTGAAGATTCTCTACGTCTTTAAGCCTTTATCTTAGGAATAAGTAAAGGTTACATCCATATCGTTACAACTTAGATTATATCAGCCGAACGACGTTCACTGCTGGACATAAGCCTCACCCAAAGAGTGCCGCAATGACCGGTCCTGCGCCACCCGCATCCAACGGACTCCTGCGAACTTTACCAGGTCATTAGTCCACCTTGTGTGCACCACCACCAGTGGACCCCATCCACATAACATAGGTAGCACAGGAAGAGAGCCTTATGGGAGAACTGACTTGGAGGCTAGGCTGGTGTTGCCGTGGCGCCAATTGCAGCCACAGACTGTTCTCCAGCTCCATGTTTAGGGTCGCGAAGGACACGGCCGCCTCGCCAAGCAGCCGCTGCCTGCGCATACGCTCGCAGCCGTAGATGCGGATCCGGAGACCGAGGCCGTATACGTCCTCTGGAAATAAATAAATCGGCGTTCAGAATAGTACTTGCGAACATATTTTAAAGTTGCGAGTTTCATAATTTTTTTTGTAATGTCAGAACATTTTCTAAATGTAAAAAACAGGTGAAAGTTTCTAGAAATGCCCATATCAAAATTTCTCGGAAATACCTAGTTAATCATTTTAAATCGTCAAGAAAGTACCTACTAAGGACAGTAATGATATCATAATCATGACGTCAAAAGCAAATGTTTTACCTACTTATGAGGTCGCTGGAAGAGTGTAAGTTTGAGTTTTGTCTACTTACCTGGGTTGATTTTGTGAAGAACGAAGCTTTCCATGTATTGAGGATTTTCGCCATTGCGTATCTTTGATTTGAATTTTTGCTTCTTCAATGGCAGAAGGACTATTCGAACCTGTAACAGCAAAAAAATCCTCAGTATCAAAATTCCTAAACTACTTACTAACTACTTAAACAGAATATAACAGACTATGCTGCGCTAGCTCAAGTTAAAGTGAAATGGTGATGATGATTAATAGAATCTTATACAGTTTTTAACATCCAGCAACGACGACATCTTACTTCGTAGAAAAATAAGTTGAGAAAAAGAAAATCTATATTTCCATGTCACTATTTACTAGTTACAATGTACAATTTAGGCATACAATAGAAAGCTACCTCTACCTAAAGAACCATCGCATTTTGACGCTATACCTACCTATTATACCCATATGTTTTTAGTTATTTAACATTGAAATTGTGTCAAAATAGCAATATTTAATCGAACAATGGCGGCACGGTATTGAAAAAAGAGCCACAAAATTACAGTAATGGCCGCCTTAATACATAGGTACCCATTATCTTTATTAAACCTTTAACCTGTGTCACCTGTCATGTCAGCCTGACCTCCGGCTGAACCCCGCTGAACTCCAGTTCGCTATGCAAAGATATTGCCCACACGAGCGATGGACCCTCTCTAAATTAATATTCTAGGGATTATAAACAAACTTGCCACCCGACCAAAACCAAAAGGCTTTGTTTTCGTAAATTTTCGTGGTGTTGAAGTAACTTTGCACTCTTTAAATAAGATAATTTATTACGAATAGATACTTAATTGCGTGAACATATTCATCGAATCACTATCCCCTGAATGATCCAGTACAGTGACTGGTCCATCAGATACAGTAGGTGGTATGGTGGTAGATCAGGAATGTTTCGCATTCCAAAATGTCAATAGAATGTACTATCGCCCAAGGGTACGGGTTCACACTTTCTCAAAAAAATCGTCTGCACACACATACATTTCGAAAAATGACCCTAGAGGGGTACTACGGGTATACCCTTGGGCGATAGTATGTATGAAGCGGGGTCGCCGGGTCTGTTCCCTTCTGACATGTTAGCTTGACGTACAGTCACGGAATTTAATTGTTGAGCCATTTAGGTGTCAACTAATTTTGGTATTCATAGTAAGCTTTGAATTGTCCAATATAAAGTTAGCTCTAAATGGCTCCAATGACGTCACAACCTCACAACATATATTCTCGGCGCGTTTACTATGGAGTAAGTCATTAATTTGTAATTATCTCCACAAAATTTGCGTTTAAGTCTATACTTGTCATACAAAATATCATTTCTAATTCAATATTCGGTATAACTGTTATGTTATTTTATCGAAAAAAAATATTTTTTTTTTCGTCATTTTAACGTGAGATAAAACTAATACAATCGTTTTTTTTTATTTTTTTTCTCCTGTATGATATTTCTACGTATATTCGCATCAATTGAGTGCAATTTATTCAAAATTGAAGTCCCATGCAAGTTCCCCATTCGGCCAACTCCAATAATCTCAAATCTCAAGTATACTTACGTGGAAGGGAGTGCGCAAAATTCATTAAAATATCAAATTGGAATGCATAATGCGCGATATCCTTTAAGATCACCTACTTATATGATCCTATTGTACGTCATATCCAGGATGATCCCCTGGGTGATTTTAGTGGACAGAATTATATCCAGTAGCCCCAGAAAGTAATACAGCATAAAATTACAGGATGTTGATGGCTTCGAGAAAAGGATGGTACGGCCGTGCCTCTTTGTTTTGCTCGACTTGGCGGGGGCACTCCCGTGCCCCCAGATTACTTTGCAAGTGATTCTAGTGGACAAACTTATTCATTAAGATCACCCAGATGGATCAATCTTAAGGCGAGGCAGGTCAATGGTATTCTCTCCCTCTCACTGAGCATAAGCGTGAGCGAGATGGAAGTGCGTGTTCGGAAGTGTTTTACGTCACTTTTTAGTACATATTAATTGATTTTTGGAATGCTGGATAATTTATTATAAATCTGTCCGGTCATTAAACTAAAATAATAAAAAAGCTATCCTTATTATAAAAAAAAACATAGATTGTCGTTGAAAAATACGTGATCTCGAACATTTAAGTTTATTTTTATGGTGATATTCAAGATTTTTTTACAGAGTTACCAAGCCATTTTTTAATATTATGTTCGGTTATAACACTTCTTTGTTTCTTTTTCAGTCTACAGTAATTTTTCTGTAGTAGAATTCTTCATTATTTCTTCACACTGGAAGCTCAAAAATCAATATTTCCGTCAGATCGTGAACCGGCCTCGCCCGGCGTAATGTCCACGGAGCCGTGCTGCCCGCTGAGACTGACCTGGCTCTGCAGCGGCTGCGGCGGCGGCGGCGTGCGCTGCGGGAGCGCGCGCGCCTGTAGCACGTGCACTGTCATGGTGCGCACGGGCGCGTCATATAACGTAATGTCCACGGAGCCGTGCTGTCCGCTGAGACTGACCTGGCTCTGCAGCGGCTGCGGCGGCGGCGGCGTGCGCTGCGGGAGCGCGCGCGCCTGTAGCACGTGCACTGTCATGGTGCGCACGGGCGCGTCATATAACGTAATGTCCACGGAGCCGTGCTGTCCGCTGAGACTGACCTGGCTCTGCAGCGGCTGCGGCGGCGGCGGCGTGCGCTGCGGGAGCGCGCGCGCCTGTAGCACGTGCACTGTCATGGTGCGCACGGGCGCGTCATATAACGTAATATCCACGGAGCCGTGCTGCCCGCTGAGACTGACCTGGCTCTGCAGCGGCTGCGGCGGCGGCGGCGTGCGCTGCGGGAGCGCGCGCGCCTGTAGCACGTGCACTGTCATGGTGCGCACGGGCGCGTCATATAACGTAATGTCCACGGAGCCGTGCTGTCCGCTGAGACTGACCTGGCTCTGCAGCGGCTGCGGCGGCGGCGGCGTGCGCTGCGGGAGCGCGCGCGCCTGTAGCACGTGCACTGTCATGGTGCGCACGGGCGCGTCATATAACGTAATGTCCACGGAGCCGTGCTGCCCGCTGAGACTGACCTGGCTCTGCAGCGGCTGCGGCGGCGGCGGCGTGCGCTGCGGGAGCGCGCGCGCCTGTAGCACGTGCACTGTCATGGTGCGCACGGGCGCGTCATATAACGTAATGTCCACGGAGCCGTGCTGTCCGCTGAGACTGACCTGGCTCTGCAGCGGCTGCGGCGGCGGCGGCGTGCGCTGCGGGAGCGCGCGCGCCTGTAGCACGTGCACTGTCATGGTGCGCACGGGCGCGTCATATAACGTAATGTCCACGGAGCCGTGCTGCCCGCTGAGACTGACCTGGCTCTGCAGCGGCTGCGGCGGCGGCGGCGTGCGCTGCGGGAGCGCGCGCGCCTGTAGCACGTGCACTGTCATGGTGCGCACGGGCGCGTCATATAACGTAATGTCCACGGAGCCGTGCTGCCCGCTGAGACTGACCTGGCTCTGCAGCGGCTGCGGCGGCGGCGGCGTGCGCTGCGGGAGCGCGCGCGCCTGTAGCACGTGCACTGTCATGGTGCGCACGGGCGCGTCATATAACGTAATGTCCACGGAGCCGTGCTGCCCGCTGAGACTGACCTGGCTCTGCAGCGGCTGCGGCGGCGGCGGCGTGCGCTGCGGGAGCGCGCGCGCCTGTAGCACGTGCACTGTCATGGTGCGCACGGGCGCGTCATATAACGTAATGTCCACGGAGCCGTGCTGCCCGCTGAGACTGACCTGGCTCTGCAGCGGCTGCGGCGGCGGCGGCGTGCGCTGCGGGAGCGCGCGCGCCTGTAGCACGTGCACTGTCATGGTGCGCACGGGCGCGTCATATAACAGAGTCAGCTCTACAGACCCACGCTCCTGACTGCTCTCGCCGCAGAGGAGGGATGTATCCTGGGGGGAAACGAGTTCACCTGGATAACATCATCCTTCTAGTCTGATTGACTCGGCTACCTAACTAGGTTATAATATAGGCATAAGGCTTTAGAGGTGTAGGCATTCGTATATGAGTGAGGACCAAGTTATTAGTCAGCTTAACCTGGATAACATCATCCTTCTAGCACGATTGAATCGGCTATATGCAGAAATTTGAGATTTGTAAAAGCATCAACGAATATGGACAAAGAGTGTGGAAGTGTACTCCCAAGTACCGTAAATCAATTTCCTGATGATTTATCAAGCTCAATAGAGGGTCAAACTACAGGCCAAATTAAAAATATAGTTAAGCGACACTTGTTAGGTAAGTATAAATGTAAATAAAATTAAGCATGTACTGCATATAACATATGTATAATTTTAATAGAAATACCAGTAGAGAAATGTAATGAAATCATAAAATTTATTTATGCAAAATACAACACAAAGAAAAAAACAATACAATACCTAAAACTAAACATTAAATAATAAAAATGTAATAAGTTAAGACTCCTTAACTCATGAAATCTTTAATATTTAAGATTAGTGGTTAATCGCAAAATAATGTACGTAAAATAAAAACGCAATAAACAGTTATTTTTTTTTTAAATAGGTTATTAATTAGGTTATATGCATAAGGATTTAGAGGTGTAGTAGGCATTCGTATATGAGTGAGGACCACTTGGTCCGCTTAACTCACATTTTTTTTCTTTTTCTTTGTTGGTAGAAGCAAATGCTAACGTGATTTTGGTGATATGCAACTTTATTATAATAATACTTGTCTATGGAATAATGGTCTGTTACTACATAGATATTTGGCTACTAGCAAGACGGCTCGGAAATGTGTCACTGGCTAATTTTCTACTTACTTATATTAAGTTTTTTATGTTTTGCTACCTTTGACGAATTCAAGTGTAGATATAGATATATAGGTACTTATGCGGATTTTATGGAGACTTTGCTAAGCCCCGCTTGGAACCCCCGTCTAACCTACATTATAGTGCCAGGTCAAGGAACAGGTTAATAGGGCTATTAAATACTGAAACGGACACCTTTACCCCTTCCTGTTATCGTGCTACGCGAAGCAATTAAACGCATGCAAATTGAATTAAACACCCGCTTTTTACTTCGTGGGTATAAAAGTTAATAGAACGCAGGAATATACGGTACGTAAGAAACCGGCCACTTCACAAAATAAGCTCTTTTACACGTGCAATTTAATAAAGTATCAGACTGAGCGATTGAAATGTACTGTACTGTATTGTGCAATGAAATCTGTAACTGTAAATAAATAACGATTAACACATTCACTGCTAGGAACCCGCCCAGCGGGCGCCTACGCCGTAGGTGCTTTCCGCTCCTTACTGGGAAACCCACGGGATCGGCTACGAGCGTAGCGCGTAGCGATTCTGGGCAGTGAGTGTTTTTAACCTTTTTTATGGCGCGACCCCCTAGAGTAAGAAAATATTTCGCGACCCCCCACTCTGCGCTGTGAGTTCTATTTTACAAAGATGAAATCCCTACAAGTTTTACAAACTTCAAGTAGCCGCGACCCCCTTTAAGAAGCCCGGGGGGTCGCGACCCACAGTTTGAAAATCACTGTTTTAGTAAGTAACTAAATTCTTCAGTTGATTAGGTTGGTTAGGCGCGACCTCAGAAGATTCGGTGAAACAAAGGATAAAACTGCGTATACTACTTACCTAAACCTTTTAATGAAAATGCGTCGTACCTACTCAGAAAAGTAAACAAAATTCGTAATCCAATGGTCTATAAATAGGTAAATAATGATGACTCATTATTAGAATTTAACTGCCAAACTGTAGTAATTAACATGACATTGATGCAAATGAGACTCCACTTGAAGATGCAGCGTTTCCTATCAACCGTCAGTCGTCACCCGAATCCATGGTAAGTTTACAAACCGAAGCTTATATTAAAAAAAAATACGCATCTTACGTTATGTATGACGTCACTATCAACACTGCTCTGCGCCTCCAACGTATGAATGTAGTCAGCTCTCCGCGGCGGCACCACATCGTCTATCCTCGTCTCTCGCAGGGTGCTCTCCCGTAGCGCCGTCTCAACCAACTCCACCTCCACTCCCACCTTTATATGTGCTGCGTTCTCGTTCTTTTCTTCGTAGTGGCATCCCACTTCTTCTTTATCCTATTAATTAGATACGATTATTTAGTGGCAAGCAAGTGAAAGCTGTTACGAGTAAGTAAGAGTAAGTATAAGTAGAGGAGTAGATATATATAGGCACCCTGTGGCCCTTTAGATACAAATTGATATGGAAATAGTTTTTTTTTATACTCGTACATATGTCAAAACTACGACAGGAGCGATAAATGATTAAACTACCCACACGAAAGCCATGAAACAGTTTTTTTTTTGTTTTTCAGAATCTTCATATAGATATTGCTCGAGAATAGGTGTATGACTGAAGCAACAAGAGTAAGTATGTGTATTGTTCAGTTTGATAAACTTCGGACATTTGAGGCTTGAGACGAATTCATAAAACGAATCACTAAATTGCGAGTTTTTTTTTAATAAATATTCATGCGTAATAAACGGCACAAAATCTAGTTAACTTCTCGTCAAATATACATAATATATAGTTGGCATCGTACACGTAGGTATGTAGTTGTAAAATATATACACCTACGGTACTTAAGTCTTCTTTCTATGTTGCGCGCATCTGCATTTTCCCAACTAGGCATGAAATAAATAAAATACAGGTAGGTATTTTTTTATACACTATATAAATCACACGTCTGTGAATAAATCTCTTGCAAAAGCCAAAACAAAAGTGGCAGGTTTAGTAAGTTTAAGCGACATTGATTGTGTTTTGGTCGCCTGGGGTGAAATGTACCAAGTATTAAATAAATTGTAGATAGGTATCTGGAAGACAAAGATTAGCTAGGCGTCTTTTGTGTTTAAATACCTGGAGAAAACGAATATTCTTGCATATGAAACTGTTGTACTATTACTTATTCTGTGCCCGTAGCCTCTTGCTTGTAATTTTTATAGAATTTGTTAGACCAGTACATACTCTCGAACCAAATACAAACAAATAAATAAAAATACAGACGTTGCTCGTTTAATAGGATAGGATATTGATACCTTACAGTGCAATAACGATATTGGTGGATACGGTACAATAACTTTTCTAAACTCAGACAAGTTGTTTACCTATACCTTAATTAGACCTACATTCCTACCAACTATGATTTCTGCCTTTAGGATCTGTAGGATATGTAATTGGAGGTCATAATTTTTGGGCCGATGCAGACGTGTATTAGGGTCAACTTGTTAATAGAAATAATTATGACGAATATAAGGGACAATTGACAATGGAGAATCCTCAATGATCGAGCTAAGAACGTATATGTCAAAATACTCAAAGGAAAAAATCCAAGTATATGTACTTATTTACATGCTTAGGTAGGTATTGGATAAGTGATAGCTACGAGTAAATGTTGCATGCTCTCCTATTTATAATACACTACAAAATAGAGGGTTTCTCGTTGTACAACAAGTCACTAGTTACCAATATTTTTTTTAATTTTCATCGTTTTTTTCAATATATTATCTAGCATGCCGGAAAATATTCATTTATCTTGATTAAGGAACAAATACACGTGAAGGATCTAATTTCAATTACTTATGTTGAGGGAAACCAAGGATACCTATTTATAAAATGACCGACCAACCGAACTGAAATGTGCACAATGAAATTGAGTTGGAGTGTAGAATGCAATGTGAAATGAAATGCCGCTTAATTTGACTAAAAGTCATAGAAAAGGACTACTGATTTCTTAATACTAGAAATGACTTTCTTATGTGTTTAGGATCCGCATTTATAGTTCCTAGTGGATATAATTTGACTTTCAGATTTGTTACATCATCGTAATCAGAAATCTCCAAACCGGTTACCGGCTATTACTCGAACAATTTATGATGGGGTGGGTTTGGGATACCCTTTGCCAGATATAATATAGCCAGACGATGTAACAGCCGTATCATAAGGTTATATACTCGTACATCACTGTTAAATTAACATTTCTCATGAGAATCACGACCTAACAGGATTCAAAAAATCCCAAAGTAGTTTTTCCTATTGTTTTACCATTTCCCATATACTTACTTTGTATGGCAGTAACACAATAAGGAAAGTTCCAAACATTCATGGAAATTTAGGCACCTTTTTAGGGTTCCGTACTCAAAGAGTAAAACGGGACCCTATTACTAAGACTTCGCTGTCCGTCTGTCCGTCCGTCCGTCTGTCTGTCTGTCACCAGGCTGTATCTCAAGAACCGTGATAGCTAGAGAGTTGAAATTTTCACAGATTATGTATTTCTGGTGCCGCTATAACAACAATTACTAAAAACAAAATAAAATATTTTTTTAAGGGTGGCTCCCATACAACAATCGTGATTTTTTTGCCGTTTTTTTAGATAATGGTACGGAACCCTTCGTGCGCGAGTCCATATCGCACTTGGCCGGTTTTTTTTCAATTGGCATGGAAAAAGCTTGAGATTATGAGTAGAAATAACATAAAAGTTTCAAAATGTCATAAGAAATGTAGTGGCAATTTTTTTACAATTTTTAAAAATCTCCGATCATTCCATCTGCGAAGCCGACAAGATTTTGCAACAGCCCGCTGGAGCGAGTTCACGAGTTAATTTTAACAATTAGCGATTTAAGTAACAATGTTGCGACACTCGCGAATCGCAGGATTTGCCAGTATAAATAACTGGTGTTGACACTGTCTGGAGCAAATCTGGGACGACTCCGGCACGTTGCGAAACACATTCGTGGCTCCAATGTGTACAATGGAAATTTAACATGGTTTTACTTTAGCGAGTTGGTTTTGTAGGTTCTCCTATTCATTAGTAAAACCATTGTTTAATTCTTAAAATTGAAAGAATGGTTACCTGGCAATCACTTGAACACATTTCGTCAGATTTTTAACCCTTGACGCTAACAACGGGGTTTATAAGTTTGACATTGTGTATCTGTGTCTGTCTGTTCCTCAGTCACTCTTCCTTAAACGCTCTCCAATCTTTTGCATAGTAGGTATTCTTATTTATTGCGAACTAGCTTTTGCCCGCGACTTCGTCTGCGTAGAACTCGTTTATATCGTAGCTCGATACAAACTTTCACCCTCCATTTTCCTTTAAGGGGTAGTTTTCCGATATAAAAACTATCATATGTCCTTCTCCGAGACTCAAACTATCTTTCTCATTATCATCATCATCATCATATCAGCCGAAAGACGTCAACTGCTGGACATAGGCCTCCCCAAAAGAGTTCCAAAGTGACCAATCCTGCGCCACCCGCATCCAGCGGACTCCCGCGACCTTTACCAGGTCATCAGTCCACCTTGTGGGGGGCCTACCAACGCCGCGCCTACTAACTACATCTCTACCAAATTTTATCTAAATGGGTTGTATAGTAGCTCCATACAAATATTCACTCCCCATTTCACCCCCTTAGGCGATGATTTCCGGGATGAAAACTATCCTATGTCCTTTCCCGGAACTCAAACTATCTGTTTCTCTTCTGTCAATTATAGATCTTAGGGGTCTTCCTACGCTGTAGCCTTGCTACGGACCGTAGCAGGCTGTTTCAAATCAATTCCCCTTAAACAAATTTGCGTCCTTAAACACTTTTATAAAAAGTTCACTTTTATAAAAGTGTTTCTACGACGAATTACAGAATAATTAACTGATACTTATTGGACAATAAGCTTGATTTTTTTCATAATAATAATTCATTTATTCATTGCAACCATGGTAAAGATCGGGTTTCCCAGCGGAGTTCATGATATTATAATTTATGATAGCCAACTTTGAAAACCTTGCTTTAGCAAGGTTTTCAAAGTTGGCTCGTATTTTTGTATTACTTTAAGAAACATGAAAGTCATCAGATCGTCGTGAAACCCGGCTGTCACAAATCTGAAGAATGACCCTTCAACGATATATATAACTCTATGTTGACCAAAATGTCGCTTCAGTGGTTTTGCCTTTCCACCGTCGATAATATATCAGTAAGTATATTGTATTCCCGAGTCCAAAAAGGGTACTAACGGTGTTCCAGGGCATTGGAGTATTGTTTAGATTCGTGTAGGTCGTAGAAATTAAAAGTTAGTTAGTTAGTGATACTAACTCAGCAGTCGGTTGTTACCCGACTGCCTTGGCTTATGTTTTTCGAGCGTATATGTATGTAGGTATGTGGACAAGAAAATTTTCGGGCTACAGTCCAAACGGCTTGATGGATTTTGACATGTGAGGTTTCGTTAGATTCCTCATAATGTGTGAGTGTCATAAGCTATACCTAATATAAAAAAAAAATACAGTTGGGGTTTTTTGAAAAATATTTTGATTCCCTTGTTTTTTAATTTCGTTGAGTTTTTCTTGTCACAATGTACCCAGCATGCAGGATGCGTAACCCACATACATATATAGGTGAAATATTATAAAAGTATTATAGATTGGTCACCAGATGTCGTTCTCACCTGTTTCCTGCGCAAGCGCTGCTCCTCGTCGGAGTCCGACGCCTCGAACGCGAATATTCGATCGGGATAATGGATCGGTTTCGACAAAGTATCTATAACAACACAGACGTACGGGCAACGTCAATCGATATATACGCAGTACTACTTAACTAAATACTATACTAGCTATATATAGTTCTAAACTAGGTACTAGACTTTAGCGGTCTACGGATGCGTTTATAACAACTCTGTGGTACTCTTTTGTTTCAATATTTTGAAACGGAATTTAAACAAAAACATTCATATATATATTAAACACATTGATTTCGGAGTAGTTTGAAAAAAAAATATGAGAAATTGTTGTTTTCTTTACTAGGCATAAAGTAATGTGATTTTAATAGGAAGTATGGACTTTTATAACCCATAAATATGGCATGAATTTTGTATCCAATTTTCTATTGGATTACAATTTTTATTAAGTATATATTTCTTAACAGCTATTGGAACCTGGATTATGCTTGATTACTGTAAATTATCAAACTCAAAGACCAAATAATGTATGTCATACGATTAAATACAGTAAATTTAATTTGAAAACAATAAGCAAGACAATCCAAGTACAAATTATATCTCCCTTGTTATAAACGCACCCATGTTAACTAAGTATACAGTGCTGAAAATAGCGTAAAGATAACAAACATTTAACATTATATTCCTTACTTAGCATGGAACCTAGCGTTCAGCGCCCTTGACTCTATGTGTCTCACTAAAAAATGAACCTACGCTATGACGCTAACGCTGAGCTAACCCAATGTAATATTCATAACAAGATCGATAGCTATTTATGTTCTAGATTCTTTAAGTTCGCTATGCTTAGCTAGTAAAGTACCGTGAGCATTGTCAAGGGTGAGAACCGGGGCGTCGCTGCCCGCGTTGACCGCGAGTACGTCGTGGCAGCCCTTCCTCGCGAAGACAGCCCCGTGGCACCACCGGCGTCCAAGGAACAAGAGTACCACCAGCACCACCACCGCGAACGCCGCTACCGCGCTTATGTACGCCGTTGCTTCCACTACGCAAACAAATACACTGCACAACACTGAAACCAGCCAGAACCTTAACCAATCAAACTCTAAATACCATTTGCCGGGTTGATAGCGCCGATGCTCGCCACCATTGTGTTTTAAGCGCCTCTGAGTCGCATGTTTTGTATTTTCTAGTTTAAGACGTGAGTTTGAGACACAGGCAGGAAAATAATTAGGACGTGTTGGCACGGTTGGGCTGTCAAAGCAACGCATGCGCGGTGGGGGAGAGGCTCGGCGGGGGTGTGTGTCGAATGGGACTGCGCTGTAGGACAGGATCCTTGGTGGGTATATATATACGTAGGTATGGAAAGGACCTTCAAGGCCAACCCTGACACGTGCCTCCGCGACCCTCAGGAACACAGGTAGCTATACGTATGTACTACGTACCGATTAAATGGATACGTTCAATAAATCTGATTACGTTGGTTGTATCTGTACGTTTAAATCGCTACTTGATAAAATCTTGTTACAGACGGATTTAAGTGAATCCATTAGAATTTTTCTTCGTGAAAAATCGATCGCATGTTTAAGCGCAATAATGCTTGTTCATTCGTTTAGTCTACGAATATAAGATCATACTCGTACGTACTTAATAGACTTTAGTACAGTCGACATAAAAGTTAATTAAATTAGTGAATAGCTAGGTATTACTAGTACATGAAATTGGACCTACGCCTACCTCTCATTACTTAGCGCTAATTGTATTACACGGCTATTCGGTTCATCGCCTTCGCATTTTTATCGCATTTCAATATGTTTTGCGTGCGCGTTCTGATACGTCAGATCGGTGCACGTAGATACGAAAGCGCGGAATTGAAATGCAAAACAGTTGCGAACTGACGAACAATAATGAAGACCCATTATTGTTAGTCAGTTCGCAACTAATATCATCTCAATTTACCATTGCGTAATTAGTCAAATGTAAGGTCACGCGCCTGAATGATTCCTGTGGGCTCTATTATCTAGCTTGTAGTAACAGTCATCGACTTATTAGTAGGTAAGAGCCTAGACAATAACATGATGGCTTAGGGAGCTAATTAACTAAATGTAGCCGAATTGGGTATTTGAGAACCACAGTGAAAATAAATTGTTTTTTCATTAGCAAAAGATAAACATAACGAAAACACTCGGAAAGTATCATGCTTTCATTTATTTTTGCTATTTTAAGATTTTTAAATTCATAAAAACTAACAATAAGGACGTTGTTTGATTCTGACGTTACAACATAGTAATCCCTACAAATTCCATACTAACGGAGCGTTTTTGAAGTTTCATAAAAAGAAGCTGATTTGACTTTTGTCAAATACCGAATTAGTAGTTTGGTAGTGCCTTTGCCTTAGTAATACAGTCCACATTGTTCTACCTCGAAATTTCGGGGAGTTTGATGAAATTTGGTACGAATGTTCGTTGAAAGCCCTGTTTTCGTCTCCTTAAAGTCCCCGGGTCAGGACCTTGTAGAACGGCCACTATCTTGGGAAATGTACTCCATTCATAAGAAATTCAGGTTTTGTTCGAAAACTACGTATCTACTCTATAAAAACATGGTCTAATAGCAACATTTCATCAAACTCCCCGAAATTTCGAGGTTGAACAATATTGACTGTATTGTACTGCTTCGCTAACCTAAAGTGCGTATCTACTACAAACAATTTGTTTATAGGGGTGTGATAGGGGTTCACTAATGTTTCCCAACGTTTGGCAACCTGATTCATTTCGCATCTTTTCATTTCACAACCTCTTAATATTTCTGAAGCTGTTAAATATGTCAGGATTTTTAGAAACTAACCTAACCTATAGGGTTCTACACGATGGCGCTGAAATAAATCCTGAAATATTTACAGTTTCAGAGTTTGGGAAATGAAAAGTTGCGAAATGAATCAGTTTGCCAAACTATAGTTGCGAAAAGAAGGTGTTCCTTTTATAGGTAAACTCGGTTTCAGAAATAGAATCTACGTGTTTCTGAAACACTAGAAACTGTTTCGGCGCTTTAGTTTGAATTTTATATCAATCCTAATCAATCCAACACACGATTTGCTATTTCAGTACTGACGCATGAAGGAGGACATAAAGTCTACACTTTGGTGAAGCGTTTTTATATTTTTAAGGATATATTTACACTTACTTGTTACTTACTTGGTAATTTTATTTAGTGTAATTGGTTTGGCATACCAACATAACATCTACGTGGTCTCCTGAATGAAACAGTGTATCCGAAACATTGTTTATCGTGAATAGAATAGTGTCTTTCTTGAAAAATCTCATTCAATACGTTTAAAAAAAGAAAAATCTGTTTATTTCAATACAAAGACTTACATGGATCAAAGACACAATTTAAATATTTTGTGTTCTACGTTCTTGTATGGTACGTGTCCATTGCCAATGTACTTCACCAAACGAACGTACCTACTGGAGTCCAAATGCAGAAACTGTTTTTGACGTACAATATCAAAAACATGTGTAAATCGACTACGGAGACATTTTCATGCTTAGGACACAGGAGACATTTTTATACCTATATTAGCAGATCCACAAATTACTCGTATCAATTCGAATATCTGGATTTAATTGAAATTGAACGTGCGTATACTTAAGTCAGAGTGTAATGCACTTGTTTAATACTATTTCAATGTAACATTTATCTGCAATTGAGGACTTTGGACTGGTGCCAGTGCTAAGGAACCTCCGGTCACTGTATACATACATATACATTCAGCTCCACATTACATATAATCCGTCCAAAAATAGGGAAGTATAGTGCGAATCTCTTTTTTAGAACGAAGTCACTTCGCTTTTTAGTATATTTATAGCATACTTAGTACAACGTTAACAATTAGCGGTTACACTTAACAATAAAAGACAATGGCTTTGTCTTCTCTTTGTACCTGGTACAATTTGTACTATAAAGTATGCTGCAACTACTAATAAAAAGTTTTTTTTTCGTTTTAATTTGAATCTTGCTACTTTAACAATAGTCACTATTCGAGTGACGTATTTATTAACACTATCACTGCCAAGAACCCGCCTACCGGGCGCCTACGCCGTAATCGCTTTCCACTACATACGTACGTAGCCACGGGATCGGCTACGAGCGTAGCGCGTAGCGATTCTTGGCAGTAAAAAGCGTTTGTGGCACGTGGCTAAACAATGGCTTTGTTGGATCGATGGGTCTTAAGATAAGATCCGTTCTAGAAAAGGGATTCCTACCTTACCTAATTCACAAAAACTGTCGTTTAATTCCTGAGCCTCGAAAATAAAAATACGAAGTTCGGATATATCCGTCTCTATCGCACGCATCGCATTGACCTAGATGTGCGATACAATAAACTTAACTCCAGACTCCGGCGGCGAGTCATGTGCCTCAGTTTTCAACGGCGCGCAGGATTAAAAAGGTTTTGGGGACTTTAAGGAGACTCTAAATGAGATACTGCTTTAACTAATATAACTGTGCCGTACTGGAAAATAAACGTATTGTGGACAAATGTGTTATTTTGGGATATTTATTTTCTTGACATTTCCACCGTCGTCTTCGCTTGCATTTAGAGCGCATGCAGTATCGATAACTGACAGTACCTACACCGTAATACCGAGTCCGGCACGAGTGCCGGTCGGCGCTTGGCCAGTGGCCACCCATTTGCCCGTGCCGGTCGGCCAGCGGTGACACCCATCAAAATCGCGTAGGAAACAATGTTTGTAATTAACTGTTATAATATAAGCACTTTATTTATTTAGATAACTTATATGTTCCCGCATCGGCCTGGTAGGTACTGGTTTTCTCAACTTTGCAAGAGATCGTGTACCTGTATATACCGTATACTTATTCTTGTGGGAGTCGTGAGGTTTCAAAGGGTTCATTGTTAGAATGTTGGTAGGTTTATTTATTCAGATAACTTATATGTTCCCGCATCGGCCTAAGGTACTGGTTTTCTCAACTTTGCAAGAGATCGTGTACCTGTATATACCGTATATTCTTGTGGGAGTCGTGAGGTTTCAAAGGGTTCGTTGTTAGAATGTTGGTAGGTAAGAAAACTTCTCGCAAACAATAAGACAAGTCACCGGTTTAAGTAGGCCCTTTGGGAACATCTGAAAAGTCTGCTCAGATCCTGAGCTTTTTCCCGACGGCTACACACACTAAAAAATAAAACATGTCCACCCAGTGTGTAAAGCGATATTTCAGACTAACCACATAATTTAACTGCATGGTTTTCAGCAAATGGCTTATCGCTGAACCAAGATAAATGCTATTATATGATTTTTAGGCGTGCATTTAACTCTGAAGATTGTACTCTGAATCTACCATTTAAGAAATCTGACTCCGTCCGTTTTCTTGGTATAGAACTGGATCCTCACATGAAGTGGCATGATCACATACACTACGTAGTAAAACGATTAGGGAGTGCATGTTACTCACTTAAATCAATGGCGAAATTAAGTGACAAGCAAACTTTAAAAACCATTTACTTTTCTTATGTTGAGAGTATTATTCGCTATGGTTTTTATTGAAGTGTGGGGCAATAGTTCCATCGCTAGCAAAATCTTACTCATGCAAAAAAAATGTATTAGATTTATTGAAGGTTATTTCCCCGAAACTCATCGGCATCTATTTACAAAAAATAATATATATACAGTCACCGCACTGTATATCTATCAAATATGTATGTACATGTATAAAAATTTAAGCTCTTATAAAACTAAACCAGCATGTGAAAGATACCCATTACGTCGCATCTTAGGTCTTGCATTGCCTGAATCTCATTTTGCTAACTATAGAAAGTGCTTTAATTATCTCCACTTATCTCCACTTATAATAAATCTCTAAATTAAAAAAAGAATCAGCCAGTTTGAAACTAAGCTTTGCGCGGTTCGAATGTTCTCAGCATCCCATGAACGGAAAAATATGAAACATTTTATATAGGTACATTATTATTCTAGCTGCAACTTAGGATAGTTTTTATCCGACTGCGACAGTTAATTAATTTTCCGAAATATACGACTTCATTTAATTTTTCATTTATTTTTATTGAAATCAAACGCTGCTCCAACTGTCCGCTATAAGAACCGTCAAATTTTCGTCAAAATGGCGGAATTGCTTTGCCTTTCACTTATTAATAATTTAAATTCCGTCTACGATAGACCTTTACGAGACAAATGTTAAAATATAAACCATAAAAAAATATTCGATTCTGATATGAGAACTTATATGCGCAAATGTCGTTTTATGTCGTAATTTCTATAAATTAAATCAACAAATTTGAACAATATAATTAACACGAATTTGTTTTTTTTGAATGACAATGGCACGCGCTCGGCGCATTCAGCCAAAGTACCTGCGGCGCTACCACGAAAACCGATACTCTATGTTCATATATTTGCATCCCTGTCACTCGAGTAATATTAGTGCGATAGAGATAGAGATACCCGAATATTTTCGAATTCCGAAGTTCGTGGTTATAGCTCAGGAATCGAAAATATGGTAAATAATCATAATGTATTTTCTCGAAAAAGAATTTAAAATAAATATAGTCAAAAGGAGAAAAAAACAAAGCAAGAGGTTATATAGGTAATGATTAAGTTATAAGAGTCCAAAGTTTTAAGAGGGGGTATGTTCTGTCCCTTTTCCGCAAAACGCACGAAACGATTGTTTTTTACTATGACGCTCGAGTATATTGACGTCACAGTCCCTCATCGTTTTCTCACTCTAACAAGCGACATTAAAACGGATGTAGCTTCATAATTTTTTGAGATATTTGAATGGGAGTTTCATTATCTTCTATCAATTTATCTATACATATAATAAAGCTGAAGAGGGTCGAAAGTCTGTACATGGAAGTAATTCGAAAAAAAACTGGCTAGGGATACTTAAAATCGATAACAGAACACGTTCCAACAGTTTTTAGAATTTTTGTCTGTTTGTCTGTTTATCTGTTTGTCTGTTTATCTGTTTATCTGTTTTTCTGTTTATCTGTTTGTCTGTTTATGTGACCGCGCATCACGTGAAAACGGCTTAACCGATTTAGATGAAATTTGGTATATAGATAGTTTGAGTCCTGGGGAAGGACATAGGGTAGTTTTTATCCCGAAAATAAATCTCTAAGGGGATGAAATGGGGGGTGGAAGTTTGTATGGAGCTACTTAAACCGCTGCACCGATTTGGATGAAATTTGGTATATAAATAGTTCGAGTCCCGGGGAAGGTCATAGGATAGGTTTTATCCCGGAAATCTTCCCCTTAGGGGGTAAAACGTGGGGGTGACATTTAGATGTAACCCATTTTGATAAAATTTGGTTTAGAGTTAGTTTAAGTTCTGGGAAAGGACATTGGATAGTTTTTATCCCGGAAATCTGCCCATAAGGGGGTGTAGTGGGGGGTGAAATTTTGGATGGACTCCGATTAGATCAAATTTGGTATAGAGATAGTTTGAATCCCGGAGAATGACAACGGATACTTTGAATCCCGAAAATCATCCCCTAAGGGGATGAAATAGGGGTGAAAATGTGGATAAATCCCATTCAGTTAAAATTTGGTAAAGAGATAGAAGGAGTCCCAGGGAAGGACAATGCATAGTTTTTACCCAGAAAAATCATCTCCTGAGGGGGTGAAATGAGAGGAGTGAAAATTTGGATAGAACCCATTTAGATGAAATTTGGTATGGAGATAGTTAGTCCTGGGGAAGGACCTAAAATAATTTTTAGTCCAGAAATCATCTCCTAAGGGGGTGAAATGGGGGATGAAAATTTGGATGGAACCCATTTACGGTATAGCGAGTTGGAGTTCTGGGGAAGCACATAGGATAGTTTTATCCCGAAAATCACCCCCTTAAGGGATGAAAATTTGGATGTGATGTGACCTTTTTAGATGAAATTTGGTTAATTTAATTTAATGCAAATTATTTATTTCAGACTTAGTCCATATCATGTTAGTAACAATAAAAACTTATAAAACTTAAGTTAACAGTTAAGAGATAGTTTGAGTGCTGGGAATTGGGGGGTGAAAATTTGGATGGAAACCATTTCGATGAAATTTGGTATAGAGATGGTTTGAGTCCTGGGCAAGGACAAAGCGTAGTTTTAATTCCGGAAATCATCCTCTAAGGGAGTGAAATGGTGGTTTAAATTTGGATTAGGATGAAATTTGTTGCCTATAGAGATAGTTTTACTCGCGTAGAAGAACAACGAATAGCTTTTGTCCCGAAAAAAATCCTCCAATGGCATAAAATAGGGGGTGAAAATTTGGATGTACCCTATTTGGATGAAATTTGGTATAGAGATAGTTTGGGGTTCCGAAAAAGGATAATGCATAGTTTATGGAACTCATTTAGTTGAAATCTGGTTAAGAGATAATTTGAGTCCTGGGAAAGGACATCTGATAGTTTTATTCCGGATATCATTCCCTAAGGGGGTGAAATGGGGGTGAACATTTAGTATAGCGATAGTTGGGAGTCCTGGGGAAGGACAAAGGATAGTTTTATTCCGAAAATCCTCCCCTAAGGGGTGAAAATTTGGATGTGAGTGACCCATTTAGAATAAATTTGGTTAACAGATAGTTTGAGTTCCGGAAAAGGACATAGGATAGTTTTTATCCCGGAAATGATCTCTTAAGGGGGTGAAATGGGGGTTGAATATTTGTATGAAGCTACTATACAACCCATTTAGATAAAACTTTGTATAAAGGTAGTTAGTAGGCGCGGCGTTGGTAGGCACAAGGTAGACTGATGACCTGGTAAAGGTCGCAAGAATCCGCTGGATGCGGGTGGCGCAGGATTGGTCACTTTGGAACTCTTTGGAGGAGGCCTATGTCCAGCAGTGGACGTCTTTCAGCTGATATGATGATGATGATAAATGATAATAATGATAAAGATAGTTTGAGTCTCGGGTAAGGACATATGATAGTTTTTATATCGGAAATATAGGTGAAAGTTTGTATCGAGCTAAGATATAAACGAGTTCTACGCGGACGAAGTCGCGGGCAAAAGCTAGTATTAGTATAAAAATCTACAATAATCTGGAACCGGACATTAAGAACTCTACCAATATAAAAGAATTTAGTGCTAATTTGAAAATGTACTTAAAATGTAGGCCATTCTATAATCTTGATGAATTTTTTGGTAAAATATTTGACTGAATGAGATTGTAATGAAATTAATGATATAATTAATTTAATAATATAGGCATACTGACATTGTTATTTTAATGATTCTTGTTTAATTTATCCTAATTTGTTATTTTAATGATTCTGATTTAATCTATTTTAATTTGTTATTTTAATGGTTCTTGTTTAATTTATTTGGTTACTGTTTACTTAATGATTTTGTTTATTTTTCGTACCTGAATGATTGTGTGTTTGATTACTTTGTTTATTTTAATTATTTTTTTATTACATACAAAAATGTTATTTACTTTGTTAACTGATGAGTGATGACCTACTTACTATGATTATTCTTCTTATTACTATTATTTTGACACATCTGATCTTAATATTGTTCTTGATTATTATTTTTAAATGTTTTTTTTTTTATTATTGTACCTACATATATGTATTACTGCATGGATTTACTCCTTAATGGCAATAAAGAAACTGAATACTGAATACTGAGTACTACCACAAGACGGCACGCGAGCTCTCGTTTTTTCTCGCACTATACGTCTCTTTATTAATTTTGTAATAAGAGAGAGACGGATAGTGCGAGAAAAATCGAGAGACCTCGCGTGCAGTCTTGTGATAGCCGAGCAGACACAATTTTAACCTAAGGCGTAAACCAAACAGAGACGGCATACGGCGAGGGCGAGGCGCAGGCAGGCATAAGGCAGGCATAAGGCGCAGCGCGCTTCAACCTATTGTAGACCTTTAATACAATGAAATAAGGTCCATTGGTGAATTGAACCGCGGTGCCTGCGCCGCGCCGCTTCTGTGTAATTTAAAATACGTCTCCTTAGTACATTTTGTATACAAATGTTTTGAAGCGGCATCCAAGCGGCATCGCGCCCGCGCCGCGTCCTCGCCACGCCGTCTCTGTGTGGTTCACGCCCAAGGCCGCGTTTCCGCGCTGGCGTAATTTCTGCCACGCTTTTGGTGGATTTTGTCCTTGACCACCGCCTCGCAACCTCAGCTTTATAATGACCTAATATTAAAATATCAGCCTTTATAAAACTGTTGCAGTTTTGGTCCCTCAGCTATATATTAGAAATGTAAGACGACCATGATACAAAAGCTGAAATCGGTGACCGTACATCGCCGCTATCTAGGATGAACAGTGACCCCAAAGTTTAGGCTCTACTTAATCGTTGACCTTAATGACCTTCCCGAGCCATTTGCTAAGAGGCACGTTTACCTTATTATTAAGTATCTAATTCACAGGACTGAGGCTGGGGCGTGGCCTAATTGCGGGCTCAATTACTTACTCCCAGCCGTTGTGGAACTAGATAACTAATCCCATTAATAAGAGCGCTTTCACATAATGCAGCATTAAGAGTATCGCCGTTGTCAGGCTGCCGTAGCAGAGGTTGTATTTTTCTTTCTCTTAGACCATGCTTAGACCGGTAGGCGTTCATGTTAATTATAGATGCTTTTAGGTATTTTGCGACTGTTGTCACAGCGTTACAGTTAAAGGCTAGTTTTAATGCGTAGGCTTCTTTAGGTTGTATCGTCATCATAAAATCTAAGCTACACTCTTCGAAGTGAATAGGTACTTTAACCCAGTTAGCACTAATCATGAGATGTGCTGCCTTCGGTCTACGGAACATTTTGGCTATGTACAAACGCCAACACAGTAAACTGACTATTCTGTATTTATCATCATCATCATCATCATCATATCAGCCAAAAGACGTCCACTGCTGGACATAGGCCTCCCCCAAAGAGTGCCACAATGGCCGGTCCTGCGCCACCCGCATCCAGCGGACTCCCGCGACCTTTACCAGGTCATCAGTCCACCTTGCGGGGGGCCTACCCACGCCGCGCCTTCCGGTACGTGGTCGCCACTCGAGAACATTTCCGCCCCAACGGCCATCGGTTCTAAGTGCAATGTGCCCCGCCCACTGCCACTTAAGTTTAACAATTCGGAGGGCTATATCGGTTACCTTGGTTCTGCTGCGGATAGCCTCATTTCTGATGCGATCGCGCAGAGAAACTCCCAGCATAGCCCTCTCCATTGCCCTTCTGTATTTATATAGAACCTTATTACAATGCATATAAAGTTCACGGATGGTCAGTTAGCTGTGTTGTTGATAGTACCTTTGGTTAACAGATATACTGCCGGGAACCCACCTACGAGCTACGTTGTAGGCGCTTTTCGGCTACTTAGCCGGAAAACCATGGGATGGGCTAGCGTGTAGTGTAGTTCTTGCCAGTGAAGGTGTTAAGGTGGTGCCTGCGATGGCGTAGCCTTTTTCTAAGCACGTCAGAATGACATGTTATAACATTTTTTCCAAGAAACTGTCATAAAGTCTCCTAGCTAACAGACTGGTGCGGCCTGCGGTGTCGGTCAATAGTAATCTTGACACCCTTAATAAAACAGAGAACGAAGTAGTTATATTATCTTTTCACTCCTTCTATTCGAAAAACAGTCTTTTCTAGCCCGTTTATAGGGAGCAAAACTTGTTTTTGATCCTTATTGCATATCTTTTTTTCAATTTATCTTTTTTGCCCTAGGGAGCAAAATTGAATTTTGCTCCCTGCACGCTAGTCATAGACCACATAGAGAAGAAAGCATCCCATAAAAAACATTCCATGTAAAAAATAAGCCAAGTCTCGAAACTCTTTCACAGTAAAAAGTGGTGAGATTTTTCGTAGAGCCAAGTCAGGCATTCTTATTAATCTTTATTTGCATAGCCAAAGCCCTCTTATAATATAAGTGAAAGAAAAACTAAAATTGGTGCAAAATTGGAAGAGAAAATAGGGTACTGCGAAACCCCTTTTTGGGTCATTGTCAGATTTAGGTTCGCGCCTTTTCGGTGGACATTGCCAAAGTTAAGGGCTATAAAGCCTAATTTTTGGTCGAACTCTGAATCCGCATAAGCGGCGTTGCCCTTTCTATAATTCTATGCGATAAAAACATATTATATGTAAACGTAAGCCCTTAACTATTGACCACCGGAAAGATGATTTTTGTTTTTGTGACTGACAATTTACGCTAGTTTTTGGTGGGTCAGATTCAGATCGGTCCAAGCTGCAGTTGTCCCTTTCGCGCTCTATACGGGAGAATATGAGGCAGGGGACTAGGCACATCGATAAGCCAGGGTTGTTTGTCGATATCGATATTTTAACTTGTAACGCCTTCAACTCGTTGGTGAATTGCTGTCGTAACATACAAGTTAAAATTTTAATCGTATCAACATTTTTAGGGTTCCGGACCAAAAAGTTTAAAATAAACCCTTAGGTGCGACTCCTTCCGTCTGCCAGTCTGTCAAAAAGTTAAATAACTCAGGAACGACTGATGCTATCAATTTGAAATGGTTGTAAACAAAGCTAATGCACGTGTATGGAAAATGAAAATTTTAAAGATATATTTTTAGTTTCTATAAAAAAGGACGGATAAGTTTAGTTAGTAGTCGAAGTGGGGTATCATATAAAAGGGCTTGATTTGCACATTCTTAAACAGTTTTTCTTTTTTTCTATAGTAGTAAAATTTTGATTTACAAAAAAAATTTTAGAAAAATGTCATGTGGAAGAAAAAGTCACAACCAACAATTTTCTAAATTTGACACAAAGAAGTAAAAAAATATAATAATATTTGGTAACAAAGACTACAATATACATACTGAGTTAGACAGGCAATTTGACCAAATTGAGAAGGCATTTAATGCTTGCGTATACAGGCGCCATCTCTTCTGCTATACTTAAAACTTTTCTTTGAATGTACCTACAAAACATACAAAAAGTGCGTCGGTCGTAGGGTTTGAACCCCGGCTCATCGACTCCAAATACCGCCGTCTGTACCCCTAGGCTACTGATGTGATGTCGGCGTTATAGAATTTATATTTGATAAAAATGCTTCACTTTTTGTGGTATTTTTCATTGATAATAACAAAAAAACCTATTTTGTTCACAATGACACAGCATATAATGAAACAATGTGTGTGCAACAATGACACAGCGATGTAGAACATTTTATTAAAGGAATTTGTTTAAAATTGCCCATTAATAATAGCTTTTTTTTTGAACAATGATGGTGGCAAACAAGCTTACGGCCTGCCTGATGTTAAGCTGGTACCGTCGCCTATGGACACTTGTGACTCCAGAAGAATCGCAAGTGCGTTGTTTTATTCACTTGAGGATTCGCTGTGTAGGCAGATAGCTATGTAAAACTCGATTAAATGCAAACAATGTCGATAGTAATAACACTTTTTCAGTGTAGATTAATCCCGTTTCATTGTAGAAATTCAGGTGTTCCATTGAATACATTTATATGGACGCACTGAAACAAAGCTATTTCTTTTATAAATTATTTTTATACAGTAACAGTAAAAGTAACGTATATTTTTTTATACGACGTGATAATTAATTAAATTACCTATCTTAGTGCCAAATATCAGCCTCGTTACTTTAAAAACGTCGGAGACAGTATTGCTTTGAAATTTTGGTTTTTCATTGATGGACAAGTTACCCTACACTGTATGAACAGTCAGCATTAGATACTTAGTAGCCAAATATATCGTAACACTTCCTTACTCCTATAGTAATAAAGACGTGGTCCGATATATTTGGCTACTACTAACTATCTGATGCTGACTGTACATTAATATACATTTTGTGAGTGTGTTTAGCTTCATAATTTTCCATACCTGATTTACATACCTATACACATTTTTTACACTTGCAATGTATGTAAGTCTGTTTGTTCGGTTGGAATCTTGCAAATCAATTTTGAAGCAGATATCTTCAACCGATTGAGCTGAAGTTTTGGGTAAAGGTATAGTTTGGATGACAATTCAATATTATGATACCATCGAGCTGATCTGATGATGGAGACAGAAGGTGGCAATGGGAATTCAGTACTTAAGGCGTAACCCCGTTGAGTTTGGGCTCGTTAGAATCGTCTCAATGAGTAGTTGATGACAGTATACAGAATAGTACAGTCAGCAATAAGAGATGGTTTTTTTACAGAAATTTATTTAAGTTTATTTTCTGGATCTGATCCGAGAATCAATTCCGTCTACTACGAAAAGGTTAGCGATATATAGGACAAAATAAAACAATAATATAGAGTAACGTATTTATTGCAAAATCTTCCAGATCAGCTAAATATGTTCAAAAGCCTGTGGACGATCTTAAATCTATCAATCGCTTGCTTCTGTGACATTTATTAGCAAATTATCTTTATAATTATATTTAATTCAAAATCTAACTTGTGGTCGAAATATTCAAGATGGATGATTTGATTTTTTTGGAGTTTCCGTTCATAGTTAGTACTTTACGTGGCGCTATTAGGTGCGTCCCCTCTTTGGCAAAGGCTTTGGCAGTTTGCACTAGGCTAATATTCTCCGAAGGCCGAATGTGAAAGCGCCTAAGGGCTGTTACTCAATGGAATGAAACAACGCAATAATATTTTGAAAATGTTTTTTATTAATAACACTTACATTTTTACAGCGCTCGTAGCCAACAGAGTAATACTAAAAAATGATTCGGTGTAAAGAACTGTCGAACGCAAAACAAAGTTCTACGGTGTACGTCAAATAAACGGCTCACAAAGATCAAATCATTACAGTAATATCATCATGATCAACCACTATTGTCACGAGATGTACATCTTCTCACAAACAAGCACAGAAGGTCACTCTAAAGAAACAAACTCCGTTTAAATCTATAAACATTTCATATAATTTAGATTTATTAGTCGCTATAATGTTATACTTTACTTTTGTAACCATTATTATAATGTTATATGTATTCGTTACGAAAAATTGAAATGAATCGTTCCACTCGGTCCTCCCGGCGGCGAGAGGCCCGCCCGCCCCCCCCACCCCCGCCCGGGGGCCGAGTGCCGACTAAAACAAACAGATCACTCTATCATAACTGTATAATTTTAAAAATTTCTAATTACGCATCCCTACCTTTTGTTATTATCCTTTAATTAAGAAATAAAATCTTACATAATTACCATGAGCAGCCTATTTTAATAAAGTTGACAAAATTCACTAAGAATCTGATTATTTTTTTTATAAAAGAAAAGCATAGTGTTGTGTGGCGCTCGGGCCGCGCCGGCTCGCCTCGCGGCCCGCAGGCGGAGACTGTGTATGCTTCGATAACTACGTTACAATTCAAAATACGGCTTCAAAATTTCAACTACCTACCTAACAGTAAGCGGTAGTACACTAAACCCCAGGCACTCCACATCGACCTCGCACACACCATGCACCCGATCGCATCGCAAACTAAACGTTTCCACTCGAAAACTTCAACTTAACCTAATTCACTTAAAATATAATAATAATGGCTCTTAACTGTAATTTTACAACAAATGCGTTTCGTTGGCCGCCGAACACGGCGGCATACCGATGCCCATATGATTCACGAACGATGAACTACCGCTAGACGATCATTTATTACTTATTACATAAGTATGTGAAAAACAATGTTCATTAGTATAATCCATTAAGTCTATCTTATGTGATTAGTGTGTTCTCGGGCGCCCGGGCCGTGCCGTCGCGTGGCGGCCTGAGTACGCGCAGTTCCGGATCCGCGTCCTCGAGATTCAATCAATCAATCGTCAAACAAATTACATCGTCAAACTATTTTCAATATAAAAATAACTCGATTCATAATCATCAAAAATAATAATAACCGCGTATAATATTTTTCATCACAAATATCAAACCGCCGTTCACCGTGCATATATACATAGATAGTTCATGGAAACAATAAATAAGGAGGTGGGGGGTTCCACTTAGGGCGCGGGCGGGCGGCTGCGAGCGAGCGGACAAGCGAACACAAGCACACGACTAGCGGCCCACTGCGGTCTGCGGTCTGCGGCCCAGGATCTAGTAGTACGTCTCCTGCTCCAGCCAGCCGCCCGGGTTGCGGCGCAGGTAGAAGCGTCGGATCTCGTCGTAGACGAAGATCGAGAGCATGAACGGGATGGCCGGCAGCCACCACACGAACCTAAACAACAAACACACAGACACAGTGTTAATACTTACATACTTATTGGCGCAGTCGGTAGGATACGATCCCAGATATTGTGGCAAATACAAACAGATAAAGTTCAAGCTATCTTCTAGCCTTCGAGACATCATCAAGTTGGATCTCTGACCATCTACCCATTATTTTCTGTCCTGAATTGGCAAGGCTACACAATCTCAACGAGTTTCATACCTTTTTAAAGAACTCCCCGTTTTATGTCGACTTAGTCCAAGTTTAAGTTTTTCGGTACAGTCCGGTACTCATAAGTAGCTCATCACCTTTATACCTTGTCCCTATCACCCGTTTGACAACTTCGTAAGGCAATTTAAACATGACATTAAGGCCCGGTTCGATTTCCATAGAATAAGTTATTTGACATTCGCAGGCTAACGGCGTGATATTTTAAGAAACTTATGTAATAAACTTTCATAAATTGGCTTTCCATTTGCGCGAAATTCTCCCTTTCCTAGAATAAGCTTGCATAAACTAGAATAATTCGAGAAAATAGTTAGGGACGTGATACTTTGGGAAATATCACGCCGTAAGCCTGCGAATGTCAAATAACGTTTTGTATGGAAATCGAACCACCTTAACGCGACACGGTACAAAGGTGTACAGCCCCTTGTGAGGTCGATTGTACGATAGTACCCAGTAAATATACCAATACCATATTACCTACCAAGGTTATCATCATCATATCAGCCGAAAAACGTCCACTGCTGGACATAGGCCTCCCCCAAGGAGTGCCAAAGTGACCGGTCCTGCGCCACCCGCATCCAGCGGACTCCCGCGACCTTTACCAGGTCATCAGTCCACCTTGTGGGGGGCCTATCTACGCCGCGCCTTCCGGTATGTGGTCGCAGGTTCTATGTGCAATGTGCCCCGGTCACTGCCACTTAAGTTTAGCGATTCGGAGGGCTATATCGGTTACCTTGGTTCTGCTGCGGATAGCCTCATTTCTGATGCGATCACGCAGAAAAACTCCCAACATAGCCCTCTCCATTGCCCTTTGGGTGACTTTGAGCCTTCTTATGAGGCCCATAGTAACCGACCACGTTTCAGTGCCATATGTCATCACTGGCAACACACACTGGTCAAAGACTCTCGTCTTGAGACACTGCGGAATGTTGGACGAAAAGATGTGCCGTAGCTTCCCGAACGCTGTCCAGCCGAGTCGGATTCGCCGATTGACCTCTTTCTCGAAGTGATATTGACAAGATATTTATCTTTTTGTTTTGATATACGTACTTGAGTGGGTACATCCTGAGTCCCTTGTCCATGCCGGGCGTGTATGACAGGAAGGCGGCGAGTGCGGTCTCGAAGATGATGCCGAAGTTGAGCGCCCAGTTGCGCATGCCCTGGTGCACGATGGAGTTGCGCCGAGTCTTGCAGATGATGAGGTCGGCCCACTGCACCACCACGATGGACACGAAGAAGGCGGTGTGGCAGGTGAACTCGAGGGCCTTGCGGTCGCGGTACGTCTGGGGAACAAACACAGGTTACCTATGCCGTTTCACATCACTACCATCATTTTATTTGGAATTGTGTACATAAGTTTTTGTTTAGAGTGTGGACAGTAGACGGCAAACAACTTGAGCAAATTATTATTTATTTTTATTATTCCATTAGTTCAAAATTACACATACATATTATTGCACAAAGAAATGTAATTCCATTAAAAGTGCGGTCCTTTTTTTGGTCGTAACTGTAGGATGCGCAATCCTACTCCCACCACTCATTTAATGCTCAAGAAGTTTGCCGGCTGTTATAAGTACTTTTAACTGCCGTTCTGTTTTATTAAATGAGTCTGGTCAGCGTAATATGGCAGAACTACATGCAATCACTTAATCACAGTATAATCACTTAATCACCGGGATTCAGCGTACAAGTTTCACTGCCGAGACTAGCGGCCATTGGTCATAAGTTCCGATTCTACTAATTGGTAAGTGTCTTGCTCATATAATAAATCATCATCACTGCTGCCCCAATAATAAATATTAGAGGAAAATATCAAACTAGCCCCAAAGTAAGCTCACTAAGGCTTATGTTAAGGTACTAGGCTAGGCGATGATATATTTCATAGATATAACTTAAGTATTCAGAAATAAATATTCGCACATCACACATTGTTTACCAATACCGGGATTCGAACCCAGGAACGTTAGCTTCGTAGACGCCACTCACTAGGCTAAAGGGTATTCGGATGATGAAAGTGTCTCACCCATTCTTGTCCGTAGGAGTCAGACAAGTCGTTGATAGCCTTCGAGTCCCAATGCTTCCTGATGCCGAACAGCGTGAGCGGCAGGAATCCATTCTCAGCCATGATCACGAAGTACACGAAGAATCCGGCGGCGGCTTGGATCATGCCGATTTGGCCGTAAGCCATGGAGATTAACCTGCCGTCGACCAATTGTGTCAAAGTGTGCACAGGAAGGTTCAGTTTGCAAGCGTGACTCGATTCACACATGATTGGAACAACTGTATTTCTGGCAGTGAAGGGGTTGGACAGAATTTTAATTAGGTACTTGTATTTGTACGCATTGTGTTTGTATTTAAAATAAATTTTAACAAGATAATTTTTATTAACTTGAAATATTTATTTTGTTTTTATTCATGCCAGTTCCTTCTTGTTGGGGAATGGTTATAGGCAATGAACATTGAACAGTATTGCAAAAAAGTGAAGAAGGTACCTAATGCGTATAAATATTGAATACTGTATAAAAAACGATTTTGAATACGGTATTTTGTATTTGAAATACAAAGAAGTAGATATTTTGCACAACCGTAGGGCTGTCTTGATTTGAAATTTTCATAATTTCATTCAATAGAATTTCAGTAGGTAGTTGGACATAAAAAAGGTTGTGTACCAACTCGGTCAATTTTGTAGTTTCAGTTGTTCGTATCTTGTGTAGCAAAGTGCCTTCTATGTAATGTGCATTCGTTTGCAATTGAAGTTATAATGCAGTATTGGCACAACTAGCTAGGAAGCTTATTTAATTGATGTTTGAGAATATCCTATGCTCTAAGATAAACTAGAGTTGGTATCAAATAGCCAAGATTATAGTTAGCAGGTTGGTATTGAAGCAAAAACTATATTCTATTTATGTTGTTGATTCCAGTCAATTAATTCTGATCTCAATATCAGTCAAACTAACGTAAGATGAGTATGGTTTTTACTTCAATTACATAACATTGTCATATCATTTCGGTGCATCGAAAATGTTTATTGTTCCGTATCCAATAATTATTATCAATTCGTGTTCAATCTATTATCAAAGGGTATAGCCGTGTTTGTATAGCGAAACTGCCTTTGACGAAAAATGGTTTTCCTTTTGCTCACATAATTATCTTTATATACGTTGTAATTTCACCAAATATCAGCCCCAAAATCGTCGTGATTTTTGAGATAATTAAAAAAAAAGGAAAATCGTTTTTATTTATTATCTACTAAACTAGCGGCCAGATTTTTTTGAAATTTGTATATATTATGAAAATAATAGAGGACTTTTTATAAAAAAAAAATTACGTTGAAATTTTATATTTAAGTTAAAAAAAAAAGATTTTTAATATTTCAAAAAAAATTTTTTTTTACTTGCAAGTTGGCGACACCTTCCAATATAGGATATTTTATAAACCATTTAATACTCTTCCACATATATTTTTTCCAAAAAATATCACTCGGATCAACAGGTAAAAAAAAGCGAATTTGTAACCTCTCATACATAGGTTTCCCTTTACTAGGTAGGGCAGACACAACACTCTTTATGTACTAAGTCATTGGAAATATAATATTAAAGTCCTATACATCTTTGCTGTTAAGACAAATACAAATCGTTTATTTGTTAGACTCTGACATTATATATATATATATATATATATATATAAATATACATATATAATGGAAATAGATTTTGGGTCAGTGAGGGCAGCTACCAGATCCCGTGTTGCTAGGCGAATAATGGTCTTAGGAGACCTTCCTTCGATTTCATATTAATCAAGATTGGCGTGTACAGATTTTGGAAAAAACATACAGGGTGCGAAAATGGTCATTTTTGACAAACTTTTTTTTTGATCTTCATAATATATACAAATATAAAAAAAATCGGGCCGCTAGTTTAGTAGATAATAAATAAAAACGATTTTCCTTTTTTTTTAATTATCTCAAAAATCACGACGATTTTGGGGCTGATATTTGGTGAAATTACAACGTATATAAAGATAATTATGCGAGCAAAAGGAAAACCATTTTTTCGTCAAAGGCAGTTTCGCCATACAAACACGGCTATACCCTTTGTTTACAGAAATATATACACTGTCGATGACCTAGGTTAGTAAACTAAATGTACGATTGATTAAAACCACAGTCATGCATCCACTGTACAACATCCAGTTAGTCGATACTACGATGTATTAAATCAATTAGAAATAAAGATAAGAAATAAAATATCGTTAAATAGGATAGGTAACCCAAGACACACGTGGTTACTAGAGACAATTTTTTTCACAAAACGATATTGGTTTATAGGAATAATGTCTACCTCTAGTTTGCGTGTTGAGCAAGAGTCAGGATGAATGTCCACCACAGATGTGTTAACTCTTGCTGTACGGTCAGCCTCACAAGTGTCATGAAACGTCATGTTAAACTGTCATATGAAGTTGTCAAAACGAGTGAAAACGACAAGGCCGACTGTAACACTGACACACATGGAGGTCAGGCCCTGTTTAATAAAATGTATGTATACCATTCTAAATTGGAAAAGAGTTGCATTTGTTTTGCATCGTTCGAAGTCTACTCTAATTCGTATTTTCAGTTGATTCAAATTTAATTGCCAATTTTGGGTGAGGACACCACAGGTTAAGATGTGTTTTCATATATCTGACACGTCGCATGCTTGACAGCCAGGTGTCAAATATACGAAAACACAACTTCGAATATCTCTAGTAGATATTTATCACTTATCAGTGATAACCCTTACTCTCGCTCAACACGAGCACCCTCAGAGGTAATTCCTACAAACAGATCACTAGTTCCTGGTGAAAACAGGTGTATTTAGTAACTACGGGTGTCCAGAGCCACTCAGTTGACGGTACCCAGTTACAGAAGCATAAGAGACTTGTTACTACCGTTTGGTACAGTGTCATAGCTAGGCAAAAAATACCGTTACGTAGTTAAGACACATTTTAATTTCGTTATGCGCCGAGAGTACCGAATAATATACTTTTCAAAACAAAGTTTTAACCGACGTCAAATCAGTAGCCAAATTGCTTCAAGTTTGCCTATACAATTTGAAGATAACTCTCGATTTCTCCAGGATCCCCATCATCAGAACTGGATTTTGGTGACAACGGCACCAATCTGGAAGTATATGCTTCCAAACTAAGATTTTTTTTTTCAAATCGGTTCATAACCGAGTTATCGCGTAACACATTTAAAAAAAAAAAATAAAAAAAAAACAGACGAATTGAGAACCTCCTCCTTTTTTGAAGTCGGTTAAAAAGTGGTTATTTATGCTAGGGAAGGACGTATTGTATTATTTGTGGCATTTCTGTAACTGGGCGGGAAGAAAGCTTCAGCAAGTGAGTAGACAGGCGGTAAGTAACAGCGGTAAAGTCCCTATCCAAGTGTGATGTGTGTGTGGCTTCGAAAGCGCTTTGAGCATCAATCTGCAACTAATGTGCTCTTCTACTAAATATAAATAATAAAAACTATCGTAAATATCGTATACATAAACATAATTACGTGAAAAATGATTACGATATCACTAAAATGTACCCTTTCGCCTACGACATTCCTTGAACACAAACGTTTATAATGTTTAATGAAAAATCTTCTATGTTATCTACTGGGACAAATACGACACTTCACACAAGTTGCTATGCGTCTAGAACGAGGACTACACGATCTAAGTTGTTTCTAATCGTGCATTGTCGCCGACACTGCGTTGCGAAGTGTCACCCAACATTAGTTTAGCTATTTTGAAATATGGAAGAGTGAAGATTACAGAAAGACAGAGGTATAGTCTAAGATCTCTAGACTATTGACAGACTGCTAATTCAAAACAATGTTAGAAAACTATGAAGAAAACTTTAAAAAGTAAAATGTACTGATAATAATATGTAGGTTTATGTACAGGCTTCGTATATTTATTAGGTATCTGGTATACAAGTTTGTATTTATATTTACGGGGACGGGGATCGAGTAACGCTGAATACAGGGGGTCGTAGATAATCACTCTTCCACATACAGATCAAATGGTACTGTTGAACAACAAGTGACCGTATTATTCTCGTTCGGAGTCACGGAGGTGGCTCGTGCGTCGCTCGCGACGGTATATTGTTGTACGGGAATAATCGGCCAATGTGTTAACAGCCATGAGGTAACTAGTAAGCGTGGACCCCTTGGTGCAGGCGTGCCAACCTTCTGTTCACGAGGTTGTCGCGGTAAGGGTCCCGCGGTTGCCGCTTCATGATATCGGACTCGGGCGCCTCATACGCCAATGATATAGCAGGCACCTTCGGCAACACCAACCAATCAGGACATACCATTCGACGCAGCGAACAACTTATACATTATAAATATACCTACGTACAAGTACACACGCTACGCCCTCGCTTAAACTATACTACGTTGATAACAAATAAATATCATTAATGAAAAGTACAGTATAATCTAAAGATATCTGCTTAATATTACGCATAAAGTAGCTAATACGAAAGAGAATCGGCGTGTTTGTATATTACATAAGATAGCTTGTATCGACCTTGATAGACAAAATGTAGATAAAAATCTGAAACACTACGCTAATGAAAGAAGTCACAAACAAGCCCTAGGCTGTAGAGTAATTACAATATAAGTATATTACGTATAATATAAATCAGTGTTAGTGTATACATATTATAGCCTTGATGACGTAATACGAGTCGTAATGTGTGATGAAGCGCGTCTCAACGTGAGTAGATCGAATGATGGCATCGTGTGAACAAAAACGTCGTGTCGGGTGAGGTATGAGCGGTAAACAAATGAGAAGATAACGTCAAAATACCAAAGAGAAAGACAACAGTAGTACTATACAGGACATTTATAGAATGTTCTTCCATGCATGATAGATATCACAGATAGGTACTGACAGGGTAACACCGAGACTTACCTGCTCACAAAACCGTACATAAATAAATGTTAATAAAAACCACAAAACAAAATGAAACAATGTGTTTGTGAAACGGGTCGGACCAGGGAATGCGGTGGCTTCGTGGTTAAAACACATTCTTCCATGGAACACATCAAGCTAAGGAAGTCGTTAAGTTAGTAAAAAGACAAAGACAACGCAAGGCATAAGTTAGGAGCTGTGCGTTCGTCGTCTTCAATATCCACGGAGATAGCGCTGTACGCAAAGGCACCCACACGGCAGGCAACAACCACACCTCAATATTGAAGACTAACTTACACGTGGTAGCAAGCGAATTAGCGGATAGATATATTAATCTTTGAACGAGTGCAGTCACTCGTGGTGTTTTACCTCTCGTTAACTAGTTTATCTGTGAAAGGATTACGCGGCTGTCGCTTCATAATGTCAGATTCGGCCTCCTCGTAGGCCAGGGAAATGGCGGGCACCTACAAACACTAGCGATGTGAGCACAGCGGAACCACGGCCTTAGCCGTCCGCGACAAAGCGTGTGCATACCGTGTACAACACGTCACGTGTACAACATCCAACACTTAGCAAGACCGTTGCAACCAGACACCCGGATTCTCTCTATTTCACTCCTGGACTTGTACGAGGTCTAAACTCAAGTTTGTTAAAGCTCATGCTGCTGGAAAATTTGATAAACCAGCATCTTGACCTACGATTACGCACAGTACGAGTCCAGGTTTCAAATCATACCTACAAGTTTCAATAATTTTGAAATTAAGGATTATATCTTTGTGTAGTAACATAACATTGAACAATTACTGTATTGGTGAAATTCATTGATCAATATTGTGGTACTATAGACCAAATATTGTATTAGGAAAACAAACCTATGTATTAATATTTTTGAAGTGGATACTTCTTTGCTCGCGTTCTTGTATAGAGGTGCAGTTCAAAATGTATCACGTGACTTCCGGAATAACTTTTTGTAGAGAAGCCTAATCTGATTTCAAACAATTGTTTGTTACATATTTTAATCCTTCTTTATTTGCCGTTAGTTGTTAATCACAAAATGTTATTTAGTTTATGTGGCGGACATGTAAATTATGCTGAAATGACCGCCATTTTGAATGTATCGCGAGTCAAATGAGCTACGTCAGTCAATGTTGGCATATATATACCGATTTATCTGTACGTATACAGATTTTAGTGAATTAATTCAGATATATTAGGGTTCCATAGCCAACAAAGAAGTATTCACTTAAACTTAATTAACGGTTGTATCTCCGACACAAGTACAACCCGCTTCTTTTTCAGAACAAAACCATGTGGCGGAAAGTTTTTCACCGTATAACAATGACATTGATTGGACAATTCTTCTTTTGTCCAATAATGTAGTTATTTTTCAATGGGATTCTATGAAGCAGATATTTAACCAACAGTGCTACAGTTGAAGTACTTTATTGTGATACATAAAGCAACGGCACTCGTCCTAAAGAGCCTCGAATGGCCGATCAATAGTCGAACGGCCGTGCTGCCATCTGTAGCGAGTTTCCCTCGAACCTCACCTTCATGGTCTGATCCCTACATAAGAACTCGAGCGTATGGTTGCAAAAGCTTGAATGCTTAAAACTATCATAGAAATGATATTTATAACACAAAAATGTAGATCATGAAGTGGCTTGTGTTTGGAACCCAGTATGTAAAACACAAAATTTGAAAGATATGTGTATGGTGGGGGGGGGGGGGGTATGGTAATCACAATGACATCTGGGCCCGGCGAATGGAGATGGGATGAGATGACTGTACTAAGGGTGTGTTGTGTCTGTTTTAATCGTCGGTCGTGGCAGGGACCTTTGTCGGGTAACACCAACACTGTTATACATTAAAATAGGCAAAACACATTCATACGATTGCTATTTAATTCCTAGCGGGGCACTCCCGCCAGCATTCTTCGTCGCCACAAGCAGGATTCCACACGGTTTAGTAGTATGATTCCACGCTAACACTTATGTTCTATAATTTTATATAACCATAAATGAAATAAATGAATTTTATTCTGCAAGTAGGCCGCAATAGCACATTTAATTAATGAAGGGTTACTCGGTTAACACATCGACAGAGGTTAGTCCTTATGATTACATAAAACAAGCTGTTTAGAGTAACACGAACAGAACACCCACTCGTTACGATATCGAGACAACAGCGACGTTATTAGCTGGATACCGTATGTTATATGGCACTAAGTATTGACAAATAATAAAGACCTCTCATTGACAAGTTTGTCGCAAAATGGGTTCCTAGGCGGACGTTTCATTATGTCTGCTTCCGCCTCCTCGTAAGCGAGCGCAATCGCTGGTACCTACGTCAATAACTAGGTAAATACAACTACGTTCACAGTTGGGTCAGCCTTCTCTAGAATATTAAGAAAAACATTGCGAATCTGCAACTCCTGTATATTTTCAAATGCCCCTACTAATTTAGGCTAAAAATAATTTTGAATATGGTCAAATAAAGTAAACCCAAAAAGATCGTAAGCCAAATTAAAACAGAAGTTACAGATTCATTAATTCACTTCTTATCATACACAAGAAACAAACTTACAGCTGTAATTATACCTCAACGCTAGACCGGGAGATACTGACACAAATTTTTAAAGTATTTGTACGAGGTATGGCGATCATGGTATGGTGGCCATTTGGAACCGTCTGAAAAGTATGGCATGGTGATTTTCGTGAATGGCTACTCGACGATGGTTAGCTGTGCAAAAATTAGCCTGGTACAAATGGTTGCATTGGTTTATTTTAAATTAATGTGTTCTCGTTGGTATGGCGAGCTCTAGGTCACATCGGAGAAGTATGGCATTACGCTACCGCCTACTTCTTTTTTCATCGCCTATCGGAAAATACAAGATTTTTTGTGTAACAAATCGTTTGCCTTTCGTAATTTAAACGACACGTTCGATAAACGCCCTCGCGTTTGGGCCGCCGGCCAGCGCTATGACCATCATTTTCCTTTTCTTCATTACGTTATTAGACCCCTGAAGGGTCGCCATACTTGGTACATTTGTACCAGGTATGGCGACCCTTCAGGGGTAAAGTATTTACTTTAAAAAAAAGTGTCAGTATCTCCCAGTCTACTACGCGTATTGGGTATTTACTAAAGCTGTTGCCAATCAATTATCTGCGCACTAAAAGAGCTCCAACTATGACAGACGCAAATATTTCTCGCTTGACATAGAGAACCCAGCACTGTCCATAATAAGGGTTCGAGGAGTCATTTCTTGTGTTCGTGTTTTAGAGCTAGTTTCTAGTATAAAACTGCATCTTGAACTCCTGTTTATTTTTAGTGCATATCGCCGAGTTAAGAGCCAAAATTTAAATAATTTTGAAAGAATGTTCATATAATTGAAATATCCGAAATTTCGACATCAGCTCTTTGAATGCACAGCTCTTGAAACAGTCGCATATAAAAGTGTAACTTACCATGTCAGTTCCAAGATCGATGCAAAGGATGGTTACAGTGCCGAGGGGCAGCGGGATATCGCACAGGATGAAGGCGAGGAAGGGGGAGATCTCGGGGATGTTGGACGTGAGCGTGTAGGCGATGGACTTCTTCAGATTGTCGAAGATCAGGCGGCCCTCCTCCACGCCCGTCACGATGGAAGCGAAGTTGTCATCCAGCAGGATCATGTCCGCGGCCTGGAATCACGTATAAGGTTACACATAAACACTAGCTTTCTGGATAAGCGAAAACGTAGGTTGTACAGTCGCCATCGCATACATCGGAGCAAACAAACACGTCACATAAATCGGAACACACCTCTATTTTCAAGGTATTAGGGTGCATGTGCCGATATTTTTGAACACCTGTACCTATAGTGTACATATGTATGTGATGGCGAATGTACCTTGTTTTACCGACAAACGTTCCATCGAATGTATGTTTCGCAGAATTTTCATTTCACCGAAAACCATTTTTTTCAGAATCAGTCAACTTTTCAGGATTGTTATAAAACATACCTAACCTAACCGGTTCTACGGAATGACCTTTTAGCTATAGGTACCTAAAAAGTTAACGGTTTCTGAGTAACAAAAAATCGGTGTAATGAAAATTCGGCAAAACTATGCATTCGCTGAAACGTTTGTCGGTGAAATAAGGGGACACCAAGAAGGTAAGACTGTTTGGAAACCCTTAAATGCCACCCATCCCAGCTGTATTCTTCTAGAGTTCTCTTTATGTTGATGCTCTTTGTCAAAGGATAGAATATGTCCAAGATATACATATTGGTCGACCGACTCCAGTTTATTGTTTCCTACCGTTATGGTTGAATTACCACTTTAACCACCATCCTTGAGTCTCCTGGCAACACCTTTGAGACAACTCATCATACAGTCTATAAGATGTTTATGTATGCTGCTACTGTAATGAAGAGTAAGCGTAACACGCACCTGTTTGGAGACGTCAGAGCCAGCGATGCCCATGGCGACACCGATGTCGGCCTTCTTCAGCGCGGGCGAGTCGTTGACGCCGTCGCCGGTGACCGCCACGATGGCTCCGAGCCGCTGGCAACCCTCGACGATGATCAGCTTCTGTTGCGGGGAGGTGCGGGCGAATACGATTTCGGTGTGGTACCTGATAAAATATTATTTATTAATAAGTGTTTTCGCGAAAATTCTATACTATTTTATTTTTTTATTCAAGTTAATCTCACCACTTTGAGTGGGTGAAATTGAACAACCAAACGCGGATCATAGATAGACACTAAGTATAAAACCGATAGCAATTATCTGCTTTGTTGGATGAGTAAATAACAACGTAAGGTATAAAAGCATTTGAGTCTATGGGATAGATAAGTTCTCCCCAGGAAGTTTTCCGCATCATGTCTTAAAAGTTAAAATGTTCTGCGTGATGGGTCATCGGCAAAGGAGGGAGAGAAATTATGCGTTTTTCGTGTGATAAGTATACCTGTGCTAACTCGGGGCACCTATACTAAAGTGAAGTAGCATAATATTTTATCGACAAAAAATATATCGATGTTTGTCAGCATATAAATGTTATTCAACATGAATTAATATTATTTATTTTCTCCTAATTTTAAAACAAAAACAATAAACAACAAATGAAAACGGGTATTTATTTGTTTATTTTAAAATAGTTTTCATAGTATACAATTTATATTTTTTCCATAATCGGGGGTAATAAATATTGCCGTCTAGATGAAAATATCGACTTTAAATTACTATACACCGTGCCCCTTAATAACCCGAAATATTTAAACCACGTATTTTTGACGACAATACGAGTAAATAATGTTATATCAACATGGGTCTAATTATGTGTCTTAATTAAATTACTATTTCAGTACAAATTAAATCATATTAATTGCCCGCTTCTTTGTGAACAAGTCTTTAGTTGAGAAACTCAAGTTGAAGAACAGAGAGCGAGCATAACACTTCACGAATCGCTCCGAAATCATACGACGAACGGCGAATGCCGTGACTTGTGTTCCATGACAAGAAGTGTCAAGTTATGCTCAAGCCTTTAGGGTGTGTTAGACTGGAGATTTTTTAACTTTTGATTTGTTTTAAATAATTAATATCTCCTTAATTATGATTTTTTGGACTATATGTTACATAACTTTATACTCTAATTAGGCTCTAGTATCGTTAGCTTAAATCTTTCGGGTTATTCACGGGCACGGTGTATTATCTTAACGTCCACACTGGTCAACGGAGCATTCTTAAAATGTTTACAATTACTTTTGAGTCAAAATAAAACCGATATGATATGTGTTCAGATCAGGGACTGCATAACCGAAAAATACCGGTATTCTATTTTAACGGTATGACGTCATATCGGTTGTCAAATATCGGTTTCGGTAGCGGAACCTTTATATTTCGCTACCGAAATATAAAGGTACCTTTATTTTTTCCGGTACCGTAACCGCTATTTAAAGGTACCGATATATCGACTTTGGCCTGGAGTTGTTGCCAAACCGCCGGCAAAGGCTCTGCTGCTTTGTCTTTTAGTCTTTAAATGTTTAGTAGCCAATGCTTCCTCTGTGGAGTGCCAGCTCGCTTACTTTTCTCGATAACCTTTATAATACCGGTATTATAAAGGTTACGGTATCGTTTTAAACTGGTACCGTTAACCGTTATTTCAAAACGGTAACGGTACCGTTATGTTCGCGCGGCGCGCATAACCTTTATGACATAACGGTACCATAATGGAATACCGGTTTCATACCGGTATAACCGTAACCGAAATCAGTCCCTGGTTCAGATATGATATCGAAAATTTTTTTTAGTAAGTAATCGAGAAATTTCAAAGTGCACATGTATTAATATATATCGACATCTTTTTTATCGATATCAAATCCCGAAAACGTGCCCCGAGTTAGCACAGGTATGGTGATAAGACAAGATAAAATAAAGGATCAGACTCTTTTTGTAGAGCGGTGTCAAAGCATCCTTTACCGGGACAGAAACCGCCAGCTTCACGGAGACGCAGACTAAATGAAGCAAGACGTAATCGACAACTACACTATATATCTCTCGGCAAAATGTGTGCCCAAGTATTCGTTTATCCGCATGTCACTTTGTTATCATAGTAAATCTATCTATAAAACTGACATCTAAACAGAGAGCTTTGAGGCCTATTTGCAGAAAAAAATAAGTTTCTGTCAAAAAAATCATATAATAATAAATACTGAATTCCCATTGCCACCTTCTGTCTCCATCATCAGATCAGCTCGATGGTACCATAATATTGAATTGTCATCCAAACTATACCTTTACCTAAAATTTCAGCTCAAACGGATAACAGAAAATGGTTGAAATTTTGACGGCCAACTTACATACTTATATACTTACATACATACGAACAGGTCAAGTTAATGTCACTATATTACTATCGTAAATCTATCTATAAAACTGACATCTAAACAGAGCCTTTGAGGCCTATGTGCAGAAATAAACCAAGGTCACAACATCCAGATCCAGGCCTGTACTCACTTCAGAATCTCATCAAGCTGATCCGAGCCAATATCCCTGAGCTCGGTGCCGTGAACAACAGCAGCCTTGGCCTCGCGCGGGTTCACATCGGAGACAGGGATGTTCAGGCGGGCGGCGATGTCCTCAACGGTCTCGTTGCCCTCCGAGATGATGCCCACGGACTTGGCGATGGCCTTGGCGGTGATGGGGTGGTCACCAGTCACCATGATAACCTGGAATACTTGGGATATGCAGTTGCGGGTACGATTGGATATATTCATAAGACTCGGGGACTACCCTCTGGTTGGTTAGGGCCTCGATAGGGTAGACCATAGCCCAGTCAATGTACTCAACTTGTATGGAAAAAATGACAAATTTGGAAACAATTAATGTAATGGATATACTATCAATTAAATAGTTACATAGGCTTGAAAGGGCATACAAAAGCTTGAAAGGGCGGGTGTCCCTGTCGAGCTTGTCAGCATATTTTCATACTGGTATCAACATCAGACCAACCATGTAAAATGGGCAGACACACTATCTGATCAGTAAAGACTTGAATGCGGTGTGAGGCAGGGAGGCCTAATCTCTCCGAGGCTCTTTAATATTTATGTAAACCAATTGATCGTGGAACTCAGCAGCACCTATGTCGGATGTCATGTCGATGGCGTTTGTTTTAACAATATAAGTTACGCGGATGACATGGTGCTGTTGGGTCCCACGATCGGTGGTTTGCGTAAACTAGTAGCGATTTGTGAGGCCTATGCAGGCAAGCATGGATTGAAATACAACTCGAAAAAGAGTGAGCTCCTTGTATTTAAAGGCAAAAACAAACCGCCTGCGTCTGTCCCTCCAGTTTACCTCAATGATTCACCATTGCAGAGTCTCGCAATTTAGATACCTGGGGCACATTGTCGATGAGGAGTTGAAAGATGATGCCGACATAGAAAGAGAGCGAAGGGCATTGGCTGTAAGAGGGAACATGCTCGTTCGTAGATTTGCTGGTTGCACACTTGACGTCAAAGTCAGACTTTTCAAGGCGTTTTGCCAAACATTTTACACCAGCAGTCTATGGACCAGCTACACCCAAAAAGCGTATCATGCCCTTCGTATATTATACAACAACCTGTTCCGGGCGATGGTGGGGCTTCCTCGACACTGCAGTGCGTCAGGCATGTTTGCAGATGCGCACACAGACGATTTTTTTGCGTTGATGCGTAACAAAGTCGCCTCGTTATTACGCCGAGTGAGGGGAAGCCCCAACAGTCTCCTGCAGGTCGTGGGGGGAAGGCAGGACAGCGCCTTGCTCGGCAGGTGAACATGGGCTGCACGCTCCTAGTACGTGTGCACCTCGTTGAGGCTGCCAAGTCTGGCTTTTAAATTGTAAACAAAATAATGTTTTGCTCTACTAACATAGGTCATTAAGTATTTTTTTTTCCTTTTGCTTACTAACAATCTATGGACCATGTTGTCTGAAAATAAAGATATTTTATTTTATTTATTTTTATTTATTTATTTATAGGGACAAAATCCAACAAAATTTCAGACATCAAAAAAATTATAACTTAACTAGTTTCTAAAAAGTCAGAAAAAAATAATAATAAATGTTTTTAACTTTATTTTGGTTCATTTACATTTGCTCGCTTTATTTAAATCTATATAATTACTTCAGTGTGGAAATTTGTTGGATTCTTGCATAAATCATCTTAGAATATTGTTTTAAAATGAAAAAAACAAAAAAAACGCTATTTGGTCATTGTCAGTCACAAAAACAAAAATAATCCTTCCTGTGGTCAATAGTTAAGGGCTTATGTTTATATATGATATGTTTTTATCACATAGAATTATACAACAGGCAACGCCGTTTATGCGGATTCAGAGTTCAGCCAAAAATTAGGCTTTATAGCCCTTAACTTTGTCAATGTCCACCGAAAAAACGCGAACCTAAATCTGACAATGACCCAGTTATATTTGTTGTACCAACTATTCATTGTATTTATTCAACCGGGACTGAAATCAACACCATTCGTTTCGTATGGAGAAATCAGTAAAAAAATGCACAATAACGAAGATGCGTCCTCACTCCCTGTAGTTGTGTACTACGATTCCCATTAGTTTCGAGTTTCATGTCATATTCCTTTTTATTCAATTTTATTCAATTTCCTTTTTAGACTTATGACTATTTAAACAGCAAAAGGCTTAAAATATTCCGAGAGACCATTAAAAAACTAATCTAACCTTTATTCATCCATTTTAAGCGACCTTCACCCTTGACAAATATTTACGACGGTATTAAGTTTTAAGCCTTCCCACCTCTGACCTTTTCCAAGTTTTCAATAAGTAATTTGATTGAAACATCGGCAAACGTAATATCCGGAAAGCAAATTGATTTATCAATCTGGCATCATGAGAGGAAATTCTTATCTGTTTTCATTTCATCTTCACTGACGATTGCTATAGGCAATGTCAACATTAAGTTATTACGTTTTCGTGTTGAGTTTTCTTCGTCGATTTCATTTATTTGCGGAGATGAAATCGCGGTGGATGAGAGCCGAACTTATTTATTTATTTCGTATTTTCTGACATTTAGAAATTGTCTCAAGTAAAATAAAGTTTCCGTATGATAATGTGAACATCTGATAAAGTTAATTGACTTGAATATATTTGATCGTTTTTCTGCACTGTGGAGTGTTGTGTATGGGCCCAATTTATATTTAAAGGTGTACAATTAAATTCAATAATTTATTAATAAAATATATAATTTACACATCATCATCATTATCATCAATTACAATGTACACATCTCTTTACCCGAAGGATGATTATGTCGAGTGTAGGTATGTTGTCTATTATTATTTGGCACGCTCTGCAGCTTAAACGGCTTGATGTCAACATGTGACATAACGTTAGATTAGATTCATCTGAGTCGTGGTTACGTAGTTTAAACCAACTTGCTAACAAGGGCTACAAAATGCAGAACTCAACAAGAAACTCTTTGTCGTCCGTATTAGCTTCGAGGCGTAAGATAGGACAGTTACCTTGATACCAGCCGATCGGCACTTGGCAACAGCGTCGGGCACGGCGGCGCGGGGCGGGTCGATCATGCTCATGAGGCCGACGAAGCGCAGGTTGTCGACGGGGAAGTTGACGTCATCAATGTTGAACTTGTACCCGATGGGGTACTAGCCTTCAGGGCCTAAGATATAAGGATGGGTATAGTCACCTTGATACCAGCCGATCGGCACTTGGCAACAGCGTCGGGCACGGCGGCGCGAGGCGGGTCGATCATGCTCATGAGGCCGACGAAGCGCAGGTTGTCGACGGGGAAGTTGACGTCATCAATGTTGAACTTGTACCCGATGGGGTACTAGCCTTCAGGGCCTAAGATATAAGGATGGGTATAGTCACCTTGATACCAGCCGATCGGCACTTGGCAACAGCGTCGGGCACGGCGGCGCGAGGCGGGTCGATCATGCTCATGAGGCCGACGAAGCGCAGGTTGTCGACGGGGAAGTTGACGTCATCAATGTTGAACTTGTACCCGATGGGGTACTAGCCTTCAGGGCCTAAGATATAAGGATGGGTATAGTCACCTTGATACCAGCCGATCGGCACTTGGCAACAGCGTCGGGCACGGCGGCGCGAGGCGGGTCGATCATGCTCATGAGGCCGACGAAGCGCAGGTTGTCGACGGGGAAGTTGACGTCATCAATGTTGAACTTGTACCCGATGGGGTACTAGCCTTCAGGGCCTAAGATATAAGGATGGGTATAGTCACCTTGATACCAGCCGATCGGCACTTGGCAACAGCGTCGGGCACGGCGGCGCGAGGCGGGTCGATCATGCTCATGAGGCCGACGAAGCGCAGGTTGTCGACGGGGAAGTTGACGTCATCAATGTTGAACTTGTACCCGATGGGGTACTAGCCTTCAGGGCCTAAGATATAAGGATGGGTATAGTCACCTTGATACCAGCCGATCGGCACTTGGCAACAGCGTCGGGCACGGCGGCGCGAGGCGGGTCGATCATGCTCATGAGGCCGACGAAGCGCAGGTTGTCGACGGGGAAGTTGACGTCATCAATGTTGAACTTGTACCCGATGGAGTACTAGCCTTCAGGGCCTAAGATATAAGGATGGGTATAGTCACCTTGATACCAGCCGATCGGCACTTGGCAACAGCGTCGGGCACGGCGGCGCGAGGCGGGTCGATCATGCTCATGAGGCCGACGAAGCGCAGGTTGTCGACGGGGAAGTTGACGTCATCAATGTTGAACTTGTACCCGATGGGGTACTAGCCTTCAGGGCCTAAGATATAAGGATGGGTATAGTCACCTTGATACCAGCCGATCGGCACTTGGCAACAGCGTCGGGCACGGCGGCGCGAGGCGGGTCGATCATGCTCATGAGGCCGACGAAGCGCAGGTTGTCGACGGGGAAGTTGACGTCATCAATGTTGAACTTGTACCCGATGGGGTACTAGCCTTCAGGGCCTAAGATATAAGGATGGGTATAGTCACCTTGATACCAGCCGATCGGCACTTGGCAACAGCGTCGGGCACGGCGGCGCGAGGCGGGTCGATCATGCTCATGAGGCCGACGAAGCGCAGGTTGTCGACGGGGAAGTTGACGTCATCAATGTTGAACTTGTACCCGATGGGGTACTAGCCTTCAGGGCCTAAGATATAAGGATGGGTATAGTCACCTTGATACCAGCCGATCGGCACTTGGCAACAGCGTCGGGCACGGCGGCGCGAGGCGGGTCGATCATGCTCATGAGGCCGACGAAGCGCAGGTTGTCGACGGGGAAGTTGACGTCATCAATGTTGAACTTGTACCCGATGGGGTACTAGCCTTCAGGGCCTAAGATATAAGGATGGGTATAGTCACCTTGATACCAGCCGATCGGCACTTGGCAACAGCGTCGGGCACGGCGGCGCGAGGCGGGTCGATCATGCTCATGAGGCCCACGAAGCGCAGGTTGTCGACGGGGAAGTTGACGTCATCAATGTTGAACTTGTACCCGATGGGGTACTTGTCCGAGGGCAGTTGCAGGTCGCAGAAGCCGAGCACGCGCTCGCCGAGGCCGCCGAGCTCGAGGTACGCGTTGTTGAATGCCTCCTTCATCTCTTCGTCCAGAACCTAGGGGGGAAACAGGAATTGTATCACTGACGTATAGGTTCCTAGTGATTAGCGCTCGCGACGCAGACGCTGAGTACTAGGGTGATAGGAAACGCGCATCGGTTAGAAACACGATGAAAAATATTCGACCTAAGGACGTGAGTGACCCGTTTCATTATATTATAATAAGTCTGAAACTCACGGAAGAATTCTGTATACAACTGACGTATAGGTTTAAATAGACTTGGTAAACTATCATTTGCTTCTGCGATAAAGTTGCCAGACATAGATTCATGAAGTTGATTCGTTTCGTTGATATTAAGGCTTGTTCACGAAATAAAGTAGCCATAAGAAAATATAAAAAAATCTTGTTTTTCTCACAGCACTTCAAACAAAAAACAGTCAATTATATCACTAAACATTGTAAGAGAATGTACAATGCAATTTTTTGTAAAAACCCTAAGAGTTGGCAAACTGTCTGACTTTCTTTCGAATGCCTGCCATCAGCGTATTTATTGATTTTTTTGTGAACTGACGAGAGGCTGCGTTCCATATTTTTTTGAAATCAGCTTCATTGTCGGCCACTGCCCCCTTCTTGAGCAGGTATCGTTTGATATTTGCCCAATACCTTTCAATCGGGCGAAGTTCTGGGCAATTTGGTGGGTTAATGTTTTTCGCGACATAACTACTATTCTTGTTATCAAGCAAATCTAAGGTGGCTTGAGCGTAATGAGCAAAAGCTAAATCAGGCCAAAATATTGGAGGACGTGTATGTTTCCGATATAAGGGCAGAATTTGCTTTTTAATACACTCCTGTGGGTAGACATCGCCGTTTATTGTACCGATAGTGAAAAAGCTCATACTTTTAAGCCCGCATGAGCAAATAGCTTGCCATACAAGGATGTTTTCGCGAATTTTTCAAAAGCCACGCTCTTATGTTCTTCTGGAACGTCCTCGCCAGCTGCACACGAGTAAAACTGGGGCCCCGGTAACGTTTTCATGTCTTTTTTTACATATGTTTCGTCATCCATTAAAATGCATCGGTCGTTATTTTGAATTAAAAACTTGTCCAAATCTTTAGCTCGAGATTTCGCTCTTTCAAGCTGGGCAGCAGTCCTTTTCGGCATTTTCTGTTTCTTCCTGGTCTGTAAATTATTTCTCTTTTTGGCGTTTTGTACGTTCCCGACCGAAGTTTTTAACTTTTTGGCTACATCGCGAATAGAGGCCGATGGATTTCGACGGAAAGACGCTACTATGTCCGTGTCCAATTTTGGCTTCACGCAGCCTTTTCTGTGACCGCAACCTGGTAGATCACCTAGAGTATTAAATTCCCTAAACATTTTTATTACTTTTCGTACACCATTTTTAGATAATTGATACCGTTTTGCGAGTTGTCGCATCGAAATACCCTTTTCTGTACAGTAGGATATTATAATTAATTTACGAGTTTTTTCATTTATCCTCGGCATCTTGATTTTATCTAGTCAATGACATATATTATAAAATTTATCTTCAACTTGACAATACATGTGTCAAAATATCATGCATTGGCATAGCAAAAGCTTTCTATATAATTATGAAGGCCCAACTTTTGGTGGCTACTTTATTTCGTGAACAAGCCTTATATAAGTTCACTTGACCGATTGGGATAGGATAAACGATATATTTTGATCAGAGCTTACGCGTTAAATGAAACATTTTAATTTTATTATGTGCATGGTAATTAATACGATTATCATTTAAAACTGATTCAAGAAATTATAAGGCGTATGCCTGTCTATTGTCACAGTCTAACTACATACAGTCTGCAAGCTCAGGGCCACGCGGGTTTACGAAAGGGCAGGAATGCGGGGAAGCGGGAGACGAGGAAGTTAAGCGCAAACTCAATGAGTTTGCGCTAACTATTCTGAAGGGATGTCAAGTTTGACTTTATAAAACCGACTTTAAATATCGGTAAGGTTTAGGTATTTTCTTTGTGATGTCACTTAAATTGTGTTCCAAATCGATATCTGAGCGTCCGCGGGGCCTCTTAATATGAATCCGAACTTGGATTGTAAAAAAGTTGCCGCCATCTTGAAATTCTTGAAATACAGTCCGATTTGGTTCAAAAACGATATCTGAGGGTCCGCGGGACCACTTAATATAAATCCGAGCTTGGATCGTTAAAAAGTTGCCGCCATCTTGAAATTCATGATATACAGTCCGATTAGGTTCAAAATCGATATCTGAGGGTCCGCGTTGCCTCCTAATATGAATCCGAGCTTGGATCGTAGAGGCCCCGCGGACTCAGATATCGATTTGAACCAAATCGGACTGTATTTAAATAATTTCAAAATGGCGGCAACTTATTTACAATCCAAACTCGGATTCATATTAAGAGGCCCCGCGAACCCTCAGGTACCGATTTTGAACCATATAGGGCAGTATTTAAAGAATTTCAAGATGGCGGCCACTCTTTGAAAATCCAATATTGGATTCTTATTAAAAAGCCCCTCGGAACCAATAACGATTTTGAAAACGAAAAAAAATGGCCGCCTTTTCTAAACTTATATATTTCTATTTTAAGATCTGAGTAGGTAGACCTACTTATGAAATGATTAAAAATGAATCAAGTAATAATAAATTCATTAATATCTCTCCAAACATATTTTTGACAACCCTGACTATTGAGCGGTTACGCTAAGCGGGTGCGTAAATTCGTAGATGAAGGAAGCTTGCCTACTGGTTGTAGTTTTTTATACTGTGCTATTGTGGTCTATTTTCTTTGAACGCTAATAGAAACCAGTGCACACAGATCCCCAGATTGATATCCCGGAAAATTCTCCCCACATATATCTAACGACGTAACCAACCGTACTTACCGAAGAAAAACGATTTGAATATAAAACTATCGGGCTTGCGTCAAACTTTTATTTCTTTTCAAGTTTTTGCCTTCAAGGAACCGCATTGCGTAAGCTCTGGGGAGACGTTCGTAACTAAATAACTTTTTCGCTGACAAAGGAAATGAGGGTAGGCTTATGAAATCATTTGTCACGGAGTTCGTTAATTAGTTCAGGTTACCTAGGCTGCAAGTAGCATTTACCGCAAGCTACAGGCAGAATTCAGATTTCTGGGTCTGCGACATAAATTATGTATCTGTAAAGACAACCTCAGATCGCTACTTTATCGGCCTCACTTTTGAGTTTCAGCTTATGCGGCTCCTGTCGTCTGTGTCATGCTTTACTTCTACGTTTTCGACGTGTAATGGATCACGATATTTAGGCGACGTCCGAGATATGTATACAATGTTCGCCTTATTACAATGGAAACGAACGAGCTTCTCTATCCTGGGCGTAGAAAGTGAAAAATCATTGTGTTCGGAATTGCAAAGGTTCGAGTCATACTAGACGGTGGTACCCTCTAATCGGAGCAACGAGACTTTACATCGGGATGTAGACTATACGGGCGGATTGCACCAAACCTTCTGTAATCGTAAGCGGTGTTCGTTAAAATCTGATTGTATGGAAAGTTTGACAAGTTTCTATGCAATGACAGCTACCGGCGCCATTAAACGTTGATCGGTCTGTAATCGTAATTCGGTTGGTTGGTGGTTGGGACAGCAGTAGCGTTGAAAATTTCCGGAAAGGGATTTTTTCCGGAAATTTTCAACGCTACAGCTGTCCCAACCACCAACCAACCGAATTACGATTACAGACCGATCAACGTTTAATGGCGCCGGTAGCTGTCATTGCATAGAAACTTGTCAAACTTTCCATACAATCAGATTTTAACGAACACCGCTTACGATTACAGAAGGTTTGGTGCAATCCGCCCGTATAGTCTACATCCCGATGTAAAGTCTCGTTGCTCCGATTAGAGGGTACCACCGTCTAGTATGACTCGAACCTTTGCAATTCCGAACACAATGATTTTTCACTTTCTACGCCCAGGATAGAGAAGCTCGTTCGTTTCCATTGTAATAAGGCGAAAATTGTATACATATCTCGGACGTCGCCTAAATATCGTGATCCATTACACGTCGAAAACGTAGAAGTAAAGCATGACACAGACGACAGGAGCCGCATAAGCTGAAACTCAAAAGTGAGGCCGATAAAGTAGCGATCTGAGGTTGTCTTTACAGATACATAATTTATGTCGCAGACCCAGAAATCTGAATTCTGCCTGTAGCTTGCGGTAAATGCTACTTGCAGCCTAGGTAACCTGAACTAATTAACGAACTCCGTGACAAATGATTTCATAAGCCTACCCTCATTTCCTTTGTCAGCGAAAAAGTTATTTAGTTACGAACGTCTCCCCAGAGCTTACGCAATGCGGTTCCTTGAAGGCAAAAACTTGAAAAGAAATAAAAGTTTGACGCAAGCCCGATAGTTTTATATTCAAATCGTTTTTCTTCGGTAAGTACGGTTGGTTACGTCGTTAGATATATGTGGGGAGAATTTTCCGGGATATCAATCTGGGGATCTGTGTGCACTGGTTTCTATTAGCGTTCAAAGAAAATAGACCACAATAGCACAGTATAAAAAACTACAACCAGTAGGCAAGCTTCCTTCATCTACGAATTTACGCACCCGCTTAGCGTAACCGCTCAATAGTCAGGGTTGTCAAAAATATGTTTGGAGAGATATTAATGAATTTATTATTACTTGATTCATTTTTAATCATTTCATAAGTAGGTCTACCTACTCAGATCTTAAAATAGAAATATATAAGTTTAGAAAAGGCGGCCATTTTTTTTCGTTTTCAAAATCGTTATTGGTTCCGAGGGGCTTTTTAATAAGAATCCAATATTGGATTTTCAAAGAGTGGCCGCCATCTTGAAATTCTTTAAATACTGCCCTATATGGTTCAAAATCGGTACCTGAGGGTTCGCGGGGCCTCTTAATATGAATCCGAGTTTGGATTGTAAATAAGTTGCCGCCATTTTGAAATTATTTAAATACAGTCCGATTTGGTTCAAATCGATATCTGAGTCCGCGGGGCCTCTACGATCCAAGCTCGGATTCATATTAGGAGGCAACGCGGACCCTCAGATATCGATTTTGAACCTAATCGGACTGTATATCATGAATTTCAAGATGGCGGCAACTTTTTAACGATCCAAGCTCGGATTTATATTAAGTGGTCCCGCGGACCCTCAGATATCGTTTTTGAACCAAATCGGACTGTATTTCAAGAATTTCAAGATGGCGGCAACTTTTTTACAATCCAAGTTCGGATTCATATTAAGAGGCCCCGCGGACGCTCAGATATCGATTTGGAACACAATTTAAGTGACATCACAAAGAAAATACCTAAACCTTACCGATATTTAAAGTCGGTTTTATAAAGTCAAACTTGACATCCCTTCAGAATAGTTAGCGCAAACTCATTGAGTTTGCGCTTAACTTCCTCGTCTCCCGCTTCCCCGCATTCCTGCCCTTTCGTAAACCCGCGTGGCCCTGAGCTTGCAGACTGTATGTAGTTAGACTGTGACAATAGACAGGCATACGCCTTATAATTTCTTGAATCAGTTTTAAATGATAATCGTATTAATTACCATGCACATAATAAAATTAAAATGTTTCATTTAACGCGTAAGCTCTGATCAAAATATATCGTTTATCCTATCCCAATCGGTCAAGTGAACTTATATAAGGCTTGTTCACGAAATAAAGTAGCCACCAAAAGTTGGGCCTTCATAATTATATAGAAAGCTTTTGCTATGCCAATGCATGATATTTTGACACATGTATTGTCAAGTTGAAGATAAATTTTATAATATATGTCATTGACTAGATAAAATCAAGATGCCGAGGATAAATGAAAAAACTCGTAAATTAATTATAATATCCTACTGTACAGAAAAGGGTATTTCGATGCGACAACTCGCAAAACGGTATCAATTATCTAAAAATGGTGTACGAAAAGTAATAAAAATGTTTAGGGAATTTAATACTCTAGGTGATCTACCAGGTTGCGGTCACAGAAAAGGCTGCGTGAAGCCAAAATTGGACACGGACATAGTAGCGTCTTTCCGTCGAAATCCATCGGCCTCTATTCGCGATGTAGCCAAAAAGTTAAAAACTTCGGTCGGGAAGCAGTTTGGTGCAACCCATAAAGCATTTAAAAAGAAGAAGAATAATTGATTTACCATAATCATATTGTATCCATTACTTAATATTAAGATTGTAGTACTTGCATGTTTTACAAAAATTGTATTTTCAACATTTTTTTTTGGAAGTCCGTAAATAAATTTTTGCATGTTGGCCATTTATGAGCATTCTCTCTGAAAATCGATCGTTCTCTTAGAACTAAGTTGCAAAAATTTTTAACTAGCCCTAGCACAGGCCTCGGTCTTTTTGGGCTGTTACTGCACTCTGTCTTTAAACACTTCTTCTCTGGACCATTATTTAGCCTTATGAATAGTGATATATGCTTCATGTATTTTTTTTTGTTAATAAATAAGTAAATAACCTAAAACAACAATTATCTTAGGTACAGCGACTCCTACATTAGGCAAACACGAGGATTACAAATAACATGCGGCTTTTAGCAATCTTTAAAGAAATGTAAATACTTACTACTAAAATAGCCCTTTTTACACGACTGCCCAACGAAAAGGAGTCTAATGTTTTCAGGGTATATGTGTGTATGTCAGATTCTTTATTTAATGAGTAATTTGTGGGGCAGAAAAGCATGCAAAATATTGAGTTTGTTCATAGTGTGAACGTGTTTGAGTTTCGTGAAGATGTATGTACCTTTTCCTTTCCACCAATGAAGATGGTGCTGCAGCGCTCCAAGATCCTCTCGGGGGCACCCTTCATGACGAGCAGGTGTCTCGGGTCGCTGGGGTCGTCGCTCTCGTGGACCGACACCTGGTACTTGTTGGTGGAGTTGAAGGGGATCTCGGTGGCCTTCTTGTTGCGTTTCCGGATGGACAGCACGTCTCCGAGCGCCAGCTCCATGCACTTGAGCAACGCGGCCTCGGAGGCGTCGCCGGCGACCTCCTTCTTCAGGATGGGGACGCCGTCCTGGCCGCCCTTGAACTCCGCGCGGTTGCACAGGGACGCGATCTTGGCGAGGGCCTTGAAGCCGGGGCTGGTGCGGTCTATGGACAATACGAAGGTCAATTACAATCATCATCATCATCATCATATCAGTCGAAAGACGTCCACTGCTGGACATAGGCCTCCCCCAAAGAATGCCAAAGTGACCGGTCCTGCGCCACCCGAATCCAGCGGACTCTCGCGACCTTTACCAGGTCATCAATCCACCTTCATCCGCCTACCCACGCCGTGCCTTCCAGCACGTGATCGCCACTCGAGAACCTTTCCGCCCCAACGGCCATCGGTTCTACGTGCAATGTGCCTCGCCCACTGCCACTTAAGTTTAGCGAGTCGGAGGGCTATATCGGTTACCTTGGTTCTGCCTCATTTCTGATGCGATCACGCAGAAAAACTCCCAACATAGCCCTCTCCAATGCCCTTTGGGTGACTTTGAGCCTTCTTATGAGGCCCATTGTAAGCAACCACACACTGGCAATTAGAATAAGCAAGGTATTTCTAAATGCTTCAGGTACGGCACAGAATGGAGTGTGCTTTTGACGTGAAATATTACGGAACAGTGCTGAAACCAATCCTTATACGGATGATGATTGAATAAATTAATTCATAAGTTCTTTCACTACACCAATGGCGCCCGTTTAATAAAAATATGACGAAATTCATCTGCTCCGTTGACAAGAGTTGCCCTGGCGAAGCCTGATAGCAAAATGCCAGCCAATATATTTTTTTACAATCTTTAAAAGCATAGTCATTTTTGGCCACTTGCCGGTAATTCTGGTGGAATTTGGGATACTGTAAGTTCGGTGACAATGCACCACCGAGCCGATCTGATGATGGAGATAGAGGGTACAAAAGAATACAAATACTTTATTTATAACACCAAGTTACACGTCAGGTTTAATTATTTAATATGTTGGTACATTATGTTAACAATTATGGTAGCAACTAAACTACACAAGATAAACCCGTCGTGTTTGGCCACATTGGTACTCTCGTAGCGAGTAATTTATGACTGTGCCAAAAAGTACAGATGGCAATAAAACCTTGTACCAAATATTTGATTTTTGCAGAAACTTATTATTACGCTACTTCCCAAAAAAAGTGGCTGTGACATACGGACGGACAGACAGAAAGACAGACATGACGAATCTATAAGGGTTCCGTCTTTTGCCATTTGGCTACGGAACCCTAAAAAAGGAGTGTAATGTATTCAGGGTGTATAAGTATGCAGGGTGTATGTGTGTCGTATCAATAAGTGCTTACCATACTGTACTCCAGACTGATCCTCAGTGGTATCAGCCTCAATGATCTGGTTGTCGAACCACATGTGGGCGACGGTCATCCTGTTCTGCGTGAGCGTGCCGGTCTTGTCGGAGCAGATGGTGGAGGTGGAGCCCAGGGTCTCCACGGCCTCGAGGTTCTTCACCAGGCAGTTCTTGGAGGCCATGCGCTTGGCGGTGAGGGTCAGGCATACGGTCACGGTGGCCAGTAGACCTTCGGGCACGTTGGCTACGATGATACCTGTGACGATGGACAATTGGGAATCATTCTTTGTGACGTTGATATAAGAGTTAATTTCACTTGTCATGTGTAACAATTTTTTTTTCTAGATTCCATACGATGTGAGAGAGAGACAGAAGATCGATTGAACTATGTACGGAAACCATATACATTTCTTAGGCAAAAATCTTCCCCACATAACTTTAATCCACGACCTTTTATTTTTAGCCTTTTTTGGGAAAACAGTGGATTCCGACTACGGAGCAATTCGCGACGAAAAATAAAGCCATTTTCGCAAAATAAATAAAAACTACTCCCCGCCATACAAATTTAGCTTTTTAAAGGACCATTATTGGTGCTATCAGTTTGACAGTTGCCTTCCCCATTGACTCTCTTATAAATAAATAAATAAATAAATATTACGGGACAATCTTACACAAATCAACCTAGGCCCACGGTAAGCTCAGTAAGGCTTGTGTTGTGGGTACTAGGCGATGATATATATAATAGATAAATACATATAGATACTTATATACATATATAACATCCATAACTCAGGAACAAATATTCGTGATAAACACACAAATAAATGCCCTGACCGGGATTCGAACCCGGGACCTCCAGCTTCGTAGGCAGAGTCACTACCGACTGGGCTACGGAGGCCGTTCTTATACATGTCAAGATGTCCACAAGGGACTATTAAACATTATCTCGTCTCATTAAGGTTTAAATGCAACCTTAAGTACAACTGGGTTGTCAATTAAAATGTATTTGCTAAATAGACTCTACATTAGATTCTAGCACGATCGTTGTTCCCTATTTGGTGTCTAGACAGGAAACCGCAAACAAATGTGTCACTAACGAATTGAAACTAACGTTAACATTTCGACTTTGTCTCTTCCCAGGTTTCTATTTGATAAATGACAAAGTAGTATTTATTATTCATGTTCATTATTTTGCTATATCACAAGCAGGCACACCTAAGAACTACAACAAATAAGCGCTGCTCGGCTCAGAGCAAATTCAGCTCCCAACTTCGCAGGCCCACATCGACCAAATCATTCCATCGATACTTCGGAAGATTGACAGGACGACCAAGTATTAATCACTCTAACTGTTAACTGTCAGTTCGGAGATATTTCTGCAAAACATTTCCAGTTTGGCTAGAATTATGTTAAATTGAATTGACAATCCTTACCGATAAGGAAGATGACAGCGTCGAGCCAGTGGTAGCCGAGGATGAACGCGATGACGAAGAAGGTCACGCCCAGGAAGACGGCCACGCCCGTGATCAGGTGGATGAAGTGGTGGATCTCCTTGGCGATGGGAGTCTCCCCGGTGTCCAGGCCGGAAGCCAGACCAGCGATACGGCCCATCACCTGGTCAAAGAGATTTCATTATTGACAATTATGATTTAGTCACGAAACTCTTGTCATAGATTTCATGGCTTAGTACAAGCCTTGTATTGCTCCTGAAATATATATCGACAATCCACGGCAACGCGCACCACACCTTCTCATTGGCTTTTAATTAGTGTTTTGTCCATAACATAGGTAGAAGTGGGGCGCTGGAGCTTCCACGCGGATTGAACGATCTGATACCGTAAGAAATTCTGATAATGTCAAGATCAAGAGTATTCAAGAGCGTTGTGAGATGGCCGCTGGACGCAATGCAAATTATAAGACTTAGTGATATAGCGATTGTGGGTCTTAGAGGCGAACTCTTGTAGATTTAGTCAGTCAGATGTCGAGCACACATTTAGTAAGGTAACTCTAGCAACAGTATTAAATGTATTCAGCAGGAGAACAAGTCTTTATCCAATTACTGTCTAGCCTTACCTCTCAAGGTACATTTGCTAAATATTGTGTATGTCTATGAAAATCGAAAACTTCAACTCACGGTGTTATCTCCACAGCAGATGACGATTCCCTTAGCGGTGCCCTCAACGGCGTTGGTAGAGAAGAAACCCAAGTTCTTGGTCTCAAGGGGATTCTCATTGGTGAAGTCCGAGCCACGCGATTGAGGTTCCGATTCGCCGGTCAAACTCGAGTTGTCCACTTTGAAACCGCGCGCTTCGATGATACGGATATCAGCTGGAATACGGTCGCCGAATTTCACCTGGAAATGTTGAGGTTTTAATAGGATATCATCGGTATACGCCCCCCCCCCCCCCACGTCACAAATGAAACCGATTACTAAGACCTCATCATCCCGATTCGGGTCGCGGGATGTCTTAGCAATGGGTGCCTGACGACTGATCTGACCCCAGAAACGGCAGCGATGACGATGTCACCTCAAACAGACAGTTACCCGTGGACTTCATTGCATTCAATTTAAGATCCTTTCTGGAGTCCTTCACAGCGTAAATGACGACCATTTAAAAGTTGGGTTAGGTAGGAATATTTTTTTGCTGAAAAAAGCATGTATCGAAGACAGTAGAAGTGCACAAGTGATTTAACTCCAGTTAACCTCATTGCAACGTTATAAAGTCTACTATGGTATGTTTCTGTTTCTGTAAAGCAATCTTGTCGCATCTTGTAGATCGGGTGACAAAGTAATTATGAAAGTGAAAGGGTAGTTGTTATCGAGCTCTTAAAATCGAAACTATTCTTGTATTCAAACCTTTTAGCCCACCCCATAATGGCTTTTTATATCGTGACCTTAATCGTTCACCGGATATTTATAAATAAAAGTGTTTTATTCTTAAAGTTTTGGGTAGCCATTTAAAATTTTCTATCCTTATTCTGCCATACTCTGTTACTTTGTAGATATATACTTCCTTATGTTATGAAAAAAATATTATGTTCGTATTAATTTGCGGTTTATGTTATAATTAAACCACAAACGCGACGTGACTGTAATGTAATGTATTAATATTTTTTAAATGAAAAAAACGTCTAGTGTTTCAGATAACCTAACAACTATAGTTACTGAAAAATCAAAAATTCAGGTTTGGCTTGAAGCGAACTGTGACGCGCTACCAATATATCAGTAACACTGATGTTGAACTGTTACTCATATTGCTGGCTGAGACACAATGGCTAATCGTCTATCCGTTCATAGAAATATAGGTGTGAGTAGTGATTTGTTGTCTCCAACATTCACAATTTGTACTACATAATGACATTCATTATTAGGTTTATTTTAGTTTACTTAGAATGTAACGCTTAAATCGTAGTATACTGTGTCCCTATAGGGATGGTGACAACAAATAAAATAATCAATAATATTGGATTTTCTCGAAAAAGTATTAAAAATATTGTCAAATGGAGAAAAAAGTAAAGCAGGGGATTAAATAATCACAAAGTTATGAGTGTCCAAAGTTGTAAGAGGTGGTATTTAATATACTCTGTCCCTTTACCGTAAAACGCACCTTCACAAGAAACGATTGTCATTTACTACGCTTACAACCCGTGCAAGCGCTTTCTCTCTCTATCAAGCAATATTAAAACGGTTTTATCTTCGTTATTTCCTGAGATATTTGAATAGGATTTTCGTCATTAGGCATATTTTTTTGTCTTCATTTTTTTGGAGTAAGAATAGAGTCCACCATTATGATATTCGTCCTTTTTTCGTGGCGAAATGCTTTTACGCATCGCGCCTGGCTAGGGAACCAGGATGGGTATGACGGACTCCCGGGAACCGCCCGGACTACCGTCTAAAACCCCACGGTTTTCTGCGCGCTGTCCTTTGGCGGAGCCACGGGAACTCTTGCGCACACTTCCGCGAATGATATTCGTCCTAACTTAACGTGATCATGACTGGTTGAAAGTGGCCTACTTATTTAGCGTGTCCTCACCTCAACAATGTCGCCTAGCACCAGATCCTCAGCCCTCAGCGTCAGCTTCTCTCCCTCCCGGATGACGGTGGCGAACTGAGGGACCATATTCTTGAACGACTCCATGATCTTGGACGACTTGCTTTCTTGGTAGTAGGAAAAGATGCCTGTCACGATTACGACCGCTGCCAATACAACGCCGAGGTATAAATTGTCGTCCGCTGGTTCTTCTACGGTACTTGCCTGTAAATAAAAACGACTTAATTATATTGCTAAGATACAGTCTTAATCTATCTCCTCAATATTTTATACATATCTAACGAAAAGCACTGAAATGCCGCAAACAGAAGCTTAATGATGGCTTCGGCTGCTTCAAGTTTTTTGTAACCTTTCGCATGCTTAATCATCAATGGTCTGTCGATAATCAACTCTGTGACTGAAGCGAAAAATTTCCTTCGGTCGTAAGTATCACAGCACACGAAAGGTTAATAAGATGGTTATATGTCCAACCCGGTGAGCACCGCACGCAGCTTATGGGCGCTTATAAGTCCAGGACCTTGCCCACAATTCCGAAAAAACTAGTACCTTCTGCAATTATTGGGACAAGGTAGCAAGCGGGCCCGTAGCTTTTCCAGGATGCAACGCTAAGATCGGCTTACAACTTCAGGGGTATCATGTTTGCGCTAGCAACCATTTAAATGTATATGAGGATTGACGGTTCTGATAGCCACTTTCACTTGCCACCATCTGCGGGCGCTTATGCCGTAGTCGCTACATACGGGAAAAACCACGGGATCGGCGAGCGTAGCGATTCTTGGCAGTGAATGTGTTAAGGGAACATGGTTGCTCGCCGTCAACACAGCGCACCATTGGAACCTCTGGCTACCTTATCATGTAGAGTAACTAACACTCTAAAGTATCATCTGTTACATTTAAATTGTACTGACCTGAATTCCATAGGCTATAAAGCATAGAATAGCACCAATCCACAGTAATAACGCAAAACCACCGAACAAATTTTTACAAAATTTCACCCATTCGGGCGTTTGCTTAGGTGGCGTGAGTGCGTTTGGACCATCCCTTTCAAGGTTCTCTTTCGCTTTTGCGTGACTAAGGCCCTAGAAAAATACACAGAATAATTAAAACCTTAGAAGTATGATTATGTAATGACAAATATACGGTAGAACGTTTTAGTTACCAAGCTGGCACGAGAGGAAGAAATATTACAATTGTTTTTGGTCTAACGATTTCCTTCCCTTACTACACAGTTCATTAGCAAAGTATACGGATAAAATATTGAAAAATGTATGCCTAGAGCAATTTAGGTGACATTTTAATGGTATAGTGTAGAACCCAAAGTCCAAGAGGAAATTCTGTCAAACTACCGTAAGCTAAAAATTACTATATCCACCGAGTAGAAGTTGTAGTTTTTTGCTTGCAATTGCTTGAATTTACTCTGACAGATCCATTCTTACTAGAAATGCATGTAGTCAATCAATAGCTAGCGTAATAGAGACAAATGCGAATCAGATTCTATTAATGCTTTGCCGATGATAAAACTAGAAAAGTATCAGTATCAGTTTAGGACAATATACACCCTAACAATTGTAACGATTTGCCTTATTTCAAAGGAATAGAGGTGAAGATGCTGGAAAACTAGAGACCAATTTCTGATGGGTGGTTTGATTGAGTGTTATCTTACATTTTCTGGATGTGTTTGAAATCTTTGGTATAGTTCCTCGGGAGATACTTTGTGAAAATCAATATCCAACTCCTGTTTTAGGTCATCTAAATCTCCTGCTTTCCGCTTCTTCGCGGGAGGCTTCCGGCGAGTCTGAAACACACATACAACAACAAACACTTAGACATTTCATCGTACAGCATTCGTCATTATATTCATATTCTGATTGTATTTCCAGGAGCGTCAATCTAATATAAGCAAGCACTTTAAGATGGAGAAAATAAATCAAAATGCATCATCGAGTGAGTCAAAAAGCATGCAACAGCGGAGACTGACGGCAGTTCGAATCCATCCGTCAATCCTCGTCGGGATAAAGCAAAAATGAAAGATGATAATGTAAATAAAAACCTTGTACTGTCCATCGGCAGTTCTATTATCGTCCTTAATGAGGCCGATCGTGGCGACGCGGTACGAGTCGGTACGGCCATGCTGCAAACACAACTAGGGGCTAGACACATTCTACAAGGCGCTATGGGCCCTATGGGCCATGCACATGAGTGAAGGGATGACAGTGAAACAAACTGCGATCTCGGATGACTCGTCATTGCATTAGAAAAAGTCAAAAATTATCGAAGAGTCATGCGATATCGGTGCTCAAGAAAAAAAACAAAAGAAACCGGAACGAGCAGTAAATAATAAGCATAGTAAGTTCCAGTTGCTTTATACTATAATAGGATTAAATGGTGTAATGTAATACTAAACTATTCTACTAATGAATGCTCGCGTCAACTATGGGGTCAAGCCTTGAAGTTGTACAAATACTGACCGCAGCACATCGACAATGTATAGCCTAACAACACGAAGGTTGAAAAGCAATCAATAAAGCGAATAGCACGCGCAACAGGGAGCGCGGTAACCTTGCCGAACGTACGCGCTAGTCCTGGGGACTCAATTGATCTGAACTACATAGTTGCGATGCGTATGCGAACCTGAGAGTGTTTGGCCGGCCGGCGCGCACCTCGATGCAAGACCGACTCAACACTCATACCCATATTCATCGCGTACCTACATCGCTGCGATTTAGTGTACACCGAACAGTTGTTCGCTGAACGAAAAGGGATGTTGATTGAAATCATCGCGAAGATATATCACATGGAAACTGCCGCTGTTGTTGGCAACTGACATGCCGATTAGGCCGGCGGAACCGTGATCCCCACGCGTTGCGAAAAGAGCTCTGTATACGTACGTAGAGCGGTAGATCGGAAAATCGGCGGCTAAATGCGGTCCCGTTGCCGTAAACACGGCCCGTCACCGTCGATAATTGATGAACGTTTGCATAGCGCGCCTCATTAAAGCGCGCCCTGGATTACGCGAAGGTTGCTATGAAAATAACTAGAACAATTGACCAAGAGTCGGTCGCGACGGCAGCGCGAACTGCGCAGCGCTTTAGAAATGGCTTAGGGTTCAATGGGATGTTTACGGCCATAATCGTCGGGGGATTTAATTAGCATCTCGGATGGCCGCTTCGGAAGGTGGACACGAGGGTGCGATGAAATATTCATATGGTGGTAGGGTAGGGTATGGTATAGGGGGCGCGATGCACGTCTCGAGACGTGCGGCGGCGCGGCGGCGGCGGCGGCGACGGGCGCGAGCGGGGGCCCGCGCCCGCGTTACATAACCGCGCGCCGGCGCACTGCGGGTGCCGACCCGCCACCCCGCGCAACCCTCCACATAAATAGATAACACAAGGTTGCCACCCCGGGCCCCGGCGACCGCATTTATAATCTCTAGAAAGGTTAAACCGAATTATCTAATGGAAGATCGAAGTTCTCTGGCGAGAATAAAACATCTTTATTTGGCGTTGGATATGTTGCAAGTCGAGGCGTGACAAAGGGGACTCGTAAGACGGAACGATCCTTGCAGGAAGTTCGTGTTTGACGTGCGTGTAAAATTACTGAATGCGATGCAAGGTAAAAGGTAGCGGGCAGTTTCACCGTTAAGCCATTACCACGCCAATGACCCATTATCGTTACAGCTAGTATCATTATCGTAGCAGCCCTAGTGTGAAACTGCTAAATGAGGCGACCTGTACCGTAAACGGGTTAAGGGATTATTCAAAGCGTACCTAGGGGGCTGGAACCGGTCTGGATGAAAGGAGGCTGAAGCTCCATTTGCAAGAGTCGGCGCGCATAACCTATTCAAAGGGATTCTTTGCAAACGCAGACCATTCAAAATATTACTATTATCAATCTGACAAATGATGACATATAAAAGGTGCTTTCGATCTAATATTCGTCTAACATTATAATGCCTTCTAACTAGAAGGCATTATTATATAGCCAACTGAAGTTCCTAACTACTTCAGTTTGCTACTTGAAATAAAAACTCTATTTTATCTTCTACTTGGGACTTGTAAAGCTCCTTTTCAAAGCACGACAGTCTTCGGACATGAAAGCTCGCGTGCCGGTTCCGAACGAAAAATTCAATTTGATAAGCTGCTGCTTACCTGAAGAGGCTAAGCTTAACTTTCCTTTTGTATTTATTAATACACCCTTTAACTAAATGGAACCCGTCGCGTTTTAGGGAGGACAAAGCGACATAATTGTTTAATAACATCGATCCCACTATGTGTCAGCGTCGGCATTTTCAGTGCCACGGTCACGAAACTGCTTTATACCGAAAATTTGTGGTTACTATCGTAGTAGTGACGTATGAATGAGACAATTATTTTTAACTGATGTAATGAGCAGCGTCAAGCGCCAGGCCCATCGCGAGCCAACACCGTAGCTTAACTACAATAGGACTTAACTCGCACTAATTTACTTTAAACGTTGCGTGTTAAAACACATCATCACAAATAGAAAATACAATTTTTAGCGCAGCTACATGAATTATAACGTGTGTTGTGATCAGGAGTATTTGACTCGCCTGCTATGATTACACATCGCACAACTCGTAGCATTTAGCTGGCACCTGCCAAAGTACGAACTGATTAGTGATGTGAGAATGTTCTTCCTGCATGTGTGGAGAAAGCAAGAAATAATAATTATAAAGAATATATTTATTCCCTTAAACTTGTCACATCACTAATCCGTTCTTACTGTCAGGTGCCATCTAAATGCTACTAGTAGTGAGATGTGTATGATATTTGTATGCAATTTATTACAGGCAGTCGTTCTCCCACAAAGTTGGCGAGTGTAGGAATGAGCCCGAGCAAATGTCACACCAAAAAACCATACCAATTGCTCGAGTTAGATAGTCCAGTCCTCCCGATGGTTACGTGTCGACGGTATTACAATGTTAAATAGGTACTTTTTTCGGAAAACATGGGCCTTCTAACGCTGAATATACTAAAAGCTTATGGGGGTACATTTTGTTAAAATGTACGTTATTACTGAAAATAAAATGTACACAATTTCAAAGCTGAATTAAAATGCCCTGTTTTTCCACTTTAAAGCCCTCGTATATATTCACCCTTCTGACCTTAATGTGAACCTTTCCCTTTGCATCATAATCAGCACCTTGGGAAAACACCGTACGTGACTATCGCCGGGCACTGTTTTTTACGTTAGCGACAAAAGTTTTTATGTACTCATTTACCTCACACATACTCGTATGAAACCATAAATAATGTCATTACAAGTGATTCGTTCGGTTTTTTTAAGTCTCGAGCAACGTGGGTGTTTTACAGAGCAAATGTCAATTGAGAAATGTCGAACAATCTAGATAGAATCTTGCAGAGTCGTGCATCTTCATTTGATGTGATTGCTAGCTAAAAACAAATAAAACTGTACGTGTACTGTACGCAGTCGAATGATATATGGCTTCAAACAGAATAGTACAAACAAACGAAAGATATGTAAAAACAGTCGATAACCTTTTGTATTTAACGAAAACTGCATAGATAATTTTGTTAATATATTGACCTCATGTTTATGTTATTAGTCCATATAGCTGTTTTTGGACTGTTTGGTAATTGTGCTTATTGACTAACATGAGTAATATTTATGACGAATGTATTGTGGGTTTTCCTTTTAGGTATAGGTGTAACCTTATCAGATAAATTCAAATTTATGTCGTCAATTGTAGTTTTACATGTTGCTAAACATATTAATCCTATTATAAGAGCAACACAATAAACACATAGTTAATTGCCTACAGGTGACTTGATTGGTAAAAACTATCATGAATAAAATAATAAGTTAAGAGTCCTTACTCCTACAAACGAGCGTATTTTGCAAAATGCTTCCTTTTTCATTCAAGATTACGACGTAACTATTAGTATTTATTCAATAAAAACCGGCCAAGTGCGAGTTGGACTCGCGCACGAAGGGTTCCGTACCATTATCTATAAAAACGACAAAAAAATCACGTTTGTTATATGGGAGCGCCCCTTAAAAAAATATATTATTTTGTTTTTAGTATTTGTTGTTATAGCGGCAACAGAAATACATAATCTGTGAAAATTTCAACTCTCTAGCTATCACGGTTCTTGAGATACAGCCTGGTGACAGACAGACGGACGGACGGACGGACAGCGAAGTCTTGGTAATAGGGTCCCGTTGTACTATTTGAGTATGGAACCCTAAAAACTGATAACGTATTTAAATAATCATTTCTTAAACTAGGGGCTAACAAAGTTCAAATTCTCATTTTCTTTTTCTAAACCTAAAATAAATGAGTTTTTGTTGCAGTTGTTTTCAAATTTTGCGTGAGTAGTGTCGTTTCGGTTCTCAATTTTGCAATAAACAAGAATATTATGGTAAATGAATGATTACAAACGAATTCAATTCACCATATCCTGTACGACGGTCTGACATGATTGAAAATCAACGATTCATTTAAAACAATATATAAAATACCTTCAGATTTCTTAATTTTTTTGGTGAATTAAGGATTCAATTATATTTTTTTACCGCAAATTGTACTTATATTAGGCATTAAAAAAATTATTATAGCAAACTGTAACTTTATGTTAACCCATAAAAAAATAATGATAACTATAGAACTTATGTTACCGTAAATTTATATTTTTTTAAAAGACGCTGGTTTAGAAAGAGAAAATTAAAATTTGAACTTTTTCAGCCCGTAGTTCAAGGAATGATTATTTAAGTATGTTATTCGTTTTTTGAATAAATACTAATAGTTACGTCGTAATCTTGAATGAAAAAGGAAGCATTTTGCAAAATACGCTCGTCTGTAGGACCCTTAAGCACATGATTGCAATGTTTCAGTAAGGTTTATACAAACCGATTTTTTTTATAATAAACAATTATCTCTGAAATTGCGCTAAATATTTTAACAACATCTGCATGGAAAATGCCAGAAATATCACGTTCTACGAAAATTGTATGATAAAAGTTGAGTGCGCTCTGAATACATTTCATTAGCCCAAAGATTCAATTCCGGGCTTGGGACGAATAACTTGATTATTTATTGAGATAAATACATAGAGATACGATACTCGAAGACGAACTTTACATTGTAACCGAATATTTATATTTAATATTTTAGTCTTCCGTGTACATAATTAATAATTTTAACAAGGCTCTGTTTCCTCCATCAAAATTAAACAATGAATTACGTCTCGACTATAGTAAAGTTATGCCAATTCAATTGAAACCTTTTTATGTACCAAGTTTATTATTATGTATTTAGGTAAGCTGCAAAGTGACCTGATAATGTTTCGATCCGCAAATATACCTAACTTTGATAAATATACTAAGTACCTAGCTTTACAATAAGTATGTCATTTAGGACTCACCGATTGTAACATAATGCCGTTACACGACATTCCAAAGTGATATATTTAAAAACCATGCGTCCACTATGTTCTATGTCTACCGAGTGACTTACTACGGTGCAAAGGAATACTCATAGTTTTATCGCATAGAAAATGTGGCATGCATTAAGAAAACCATATCATTGATTTCATAGGTATTTATTACCATGGTCACTAAACGTCACTTGGGTTTCTTGCCGTGTTTCTTCTCTGATGTAATTTTCCGAAGCTTTTTTATCTTATTAAGGCGACGTAGGTTCATGGTCTTCTCTCCCTCTCACTGAGCATAAGCGTGAGCAAGATGGAAGTGCGTATTCGGAAGCGCGGATATCTTGTATTTTAATTTGAATTTTTTGTGCGATTAAATAAATAAAAAAGTAATAGCTGAGTTCCCTCAAACATGATATTGCCGATTTTTAGAACCAATTTTAATATGTTTAGCTTTTGTGCGTAATTTGTTACGAATGTTTTAAGTGTATTTTAGACCTATGTTCGTGATTTTTTTCTATCGAGCGAAAATCAAAAGCTCAGGATTCGAATAGCTCTAGTGCCTCGAGAAAGGCTTCAAGACTGGATTATGATCCAAACAAGCGCTAATACTTTTCGAAAAATCCGTTTTCTGAACCTACGTCGCCTTAAGAGAAAGCCCAAAAATCCGATTTAAATTTAAATTAGGAGCCATTTTATTTTAATTCGAGATGTTAGTTGTATCATCCCGTAACTCGATTCTAAGCCATCCCAAAAATCATTATCTAGATTAAGTCGGGTAAGTAACTCAAGACTCCAAACAAGCCGGCAGTATATAGAGCGGATCGTGCACTCAAACGTAAAAAAAAATCGATTAACGGCCAGCCTAACCCGGAAAATACGAAAACCCTTGTCAAATTAGTTACAAATGATGTAGCACTATATTATTACTAGTATTATACTGGACTTAGTTATTATGTTGAATTGTAAATGTTGTAATGTAGTGACGATTTTCTTTAAATATTTGCACTATAAAATGGAAATGTAACACTTATAATGACCATGATTCAAGCAAATAAACGATCTACCTATCTATATTATCCTGTTTGTCGAAATAGGAATCCACCATTTACTCCTAAGTTCCAAACCAGTAAGTTCCTCATTAGACAAAAATATAACTAGTATTCCTTTACGTTAACAACACTAAGCAGCTACAGTAACTACTACGTCTACAACATATAAATTTAATAATAAAATCGTTGAAACACATTGGGAATTGCCCTCAAAAAGCGAGACTTGAAGCTGCTTTTGCAGCGAGGCGGGGATATAATTGAAATTGATGTCGGCGATAAAATAAATGACTACTATATCGTTGATAGTACGATTCCCTTTACACCTAATGTCGGAGAACTCCATTAGCAGCTTTTAAGTCACAAAACGCAGTCTTTCAGAAAATTCTCGTCATGAAACTAAAGACTCCATAGGAACCGCGTGTCGCACCTAATTGGTGCGTGCTGCCGTCAGAGGATAAAGGAAATACTCCAATAGAGCGACGGTAGTCTATGCGATTTAAATGACATAATGACGAGGCAATTTTCTAATAAACCTTCGGGGCTCTTAGTGCTTGTGCCCGAGGCAACCTGCTACCCACTTCCTCCAGCCTCGTAAGGTAAGGATGCCGTGGTAAGTGGTCCTTTTGTGTTAAGGAATATGATACGTTAACTAGGAATCTTAGACTTGGCTTTTTCTGTGACAATTACTAGGAAAATAAGGCTGACTTTGCTATTCTACATTACTTTATTGAAGGGGCGAACGCAAGATTTGTCATCTAGTCATATTAAAAAAAAAAGTATTCTAAAGTACATTTTTGTAAAATGCACCCGTTATAATAACGTCTAATTTCACCAAAAGTGATGACCATTGCCTAGGTTCTTTTGCATTTTGTTTTCTTTACTAAGTGTCAAGACTATAGAACAAACAAGAATATAGAATAGGGTTTATTCCAAGATTAGTACATACAAGTTTGATGGTTAAACTCAGATTAAGTCCTTATTCCTGTTTGGCCGAAACTGGCCTAAGAAAAGAGAGATGTTCGACTTGGCGGGGATCAATAGTCCGTACAATTTTGATGGTTAAACTCCGATTGACTCTTTATATCAGTCGACACCAACCTAAGAAAAGAGACATCAACTACACTCGAAATTCAAAAAATGTATTTTGCAGGGTTTGTTTTTTAACCTACCGCATGTAATTTATGGCAATTGGAGGTATGGACAGCTCAAAGTTCCGATGACGGCGCTTTAAAATTTTGAAACGCTGGATGATTAAAACTATCGTGAAAAACCAATTTGCAGATTTAACATGTTCAAAACTTTTCCTGGCATTAGTTCTAAGCCACAGATTTTTATTTTAGAATGTATTACGTCCGTTAAGCAAAACTTCAGGTGCGCCATCGTGATTGTTCTACGAGTATTACGATTAACCAATGAAAAGTGCTCTCGATACAAATTGATTAACAGGCATTGGAAATTACTGCTGTACGATCTGTAGTATTCTTCGCAAGGTTAGTAATAGCGGCCAAATGGGTATTTTCGCTAGCTTTCGCTATGATATGATGAATGGCAGCTGAAAACCCATAGAGCCATATCTCATTCTTGCACAGATCGATACTGGCAGTTACGCAACCGGGCCGGCGCCCTTAATGTAAAGTCCACTTACTTCCGGCATTTTTCAACTGTTTCCTCTCTTTACAGGCACTAAGTTTTTCCCCTATGGATACATGAAATAAACGAATGAGAATACACTTAGCAAACGAAACGGTAAGCATTAAAACGCGCGTGACAACTACGTGCACGGATTAAATCGACATGGTGGAACAAAGATGATGAGACGTGTATGAGATACTGGTGTGAGACACTGCAAACATGCCGTCGGGGTTGCAAGCACTTGCGCGAATGCCGGCACAAGCTGATGCCGGCGCCGAAGTCCTCACTCACTGTCGGCGACATGCACTCACATCCTCACGAAAGCACTGTACCTACCGCCGGTCCGCGCACGCTACTGTAAAAGCCTAGGAAGCACTACTTCAAGCGACACCTCACTCACCTCGCCCATTTTCGCTAGACTCTATGAAAAAGGCGGATAAAAAGGAGCAAGCCGCCTCTCGGTCTCGCCTCGGTCCCTCTAACGGAGTGGGGTGGGTCGTCGCTAGTTCTGCAACAACGGGGACCGTTACGGCTTCCTCGCTCCAAAAAAACTTAAAATGTGTGCGCTTTTACGTAGTGTCTTCGCACGGCACCGGGGCTATGTCATCGTGATACGGAACTGAAACCCGTATGATACGCGGGCGGAGGAGGCGCGTGGGGCGCGACGTTCGGCGGCCTGGCTCGGGCGGCGACTGACGGCAGGGCCGGCGCGTATTGAGCCGACGGCGCACTGACGTCACACTGCGTCACGACGCCAGCGCCGCCGCCGCCGCGAGCGTCGCGCGCATGCACCGCCCGCCGCCGATCCGCCGAGCGGAGCGCCCTCTGCTACACCGACCGGCCTTCCGCCGGCACGTTGACAGCCTCCGCTGATCGACGGCCGTACGCTCTGCCTCCACGAGCCTTCTCCGATACCTTATCTCATTAGTCGATCTTAGAGAGCGATAAACGCGGCCTAAATATCACATACGGTGGCCTTCATTAATATCCATCCATAAAAGCTTTTACAGCGGTGGTGTTAATAAATTTTTATGAGGCATTCTGAGCCGGTAGGGCGGTTGGGGCGGGCGGAAGGCCGTCTCGGCGACGCGCCCATCCTAATGTTGCATTGAGAATGATAGACGCCCTTATCTCAAGGGCGAGTTCTCGGGAGGAAGTTACTCACGTATAGTGTTGGGTAACTCACTCGTGAGGCACCTCGTTTGTCGTACTCATTTCATTAAATTGTCACATCACTTCACGCTTAAAAAATGTACCATTTCATTCCGCACGAGGTACCACCAACTCACTTCTTACTCGCTCGTTCAACACTCAACAGCTCACTCTTTATTTATAACTCAACGTCAAGTCAAAACCTCGCCCGTCGTGCCTAACTTCACACGTCTCTCACTCGCTCCGCTCCACACTCGCACCTGACGTCATTTGTCACTCATTTGTGCCACTTCTTATCACACCGAAAATGAGTGCGTGAACGACGTTGACTCAAACATGACAGCGAGCGCTACCCCAAAAATGTACGGTGTGAGTGATGCAGTGATGCGAGTTCAAGTGAGTAGAGACAGAGACACGAAGTATATCCGGACCAAACTATGCACCCTCGCTCAGTGTAACTTATTCGACGCGAGGTACATTCTTAGTTTGGTTTGGCCTCGTCTCGTCTCAGTCTCTCAATGCTCATGCCTTGACTTGAAAGGTTATAACGCGTTTACGTACGTCAAATGGTATGGTAACATTTTTGAAAGGAACTAAACGACAGAACGTTTGCGAAGCTTGTTGCTTTCTATTTGCGGTTTGAACTTTGAAGTGAAATTAAATGTCGTTCTTTTAGTTAATAAAAATGGGATTAAAATACTCAATTCTTGGTTTGTTAAATAAAAATAAAAGTAAGTGGTAATTAATATTAGTGCAAATAGTGAATTAATGGTGCTAGAATAAAAAAAAATAGTAATGTACGAGTAAATAGCTTTCTTCGTAAACAAGTTTGAAACATTATGGGGTCTACAGAGGGCCTACCGCGAAAGGCATTCGAAGTTTCCCCTCTCTGTCATACTAACGAGTTCGTACATAAGTGCAACAGAGAGGGAAAACTTCGAATGCCGTTCGCGGTAGGCCCTCAGATTATATGATTTCACCACAATTTGTCAGTACAACATGTCGAAGTCAGAATTGGGTGTGTCGTACAGATGTAACAATCCGACCACATGCATGGGCATGAAATTTCTCAGTACAACTCGTTTGACAGTAGGATTAGCAGCGCAACATCCTCCAGACGATAACAATTAGTCAGCTTCTGACAAATTGGGGCTGACAAAATCATGACATGTATAGACCCCATTACCAAAATTTGAATTTAATAAGAAGGACACATATCCTCGACTTTACTCCGTTGCGTCTCAACGTCTTTGCATCTCGGCAACGTCGGTTCCGTCCGAACGAATTTTTTCAAAGGCAGGACAGGTTATTACCGAACGTCGAAATCGCCTAACAGGCAAAAAAGTTAATCAGTTAGTATTTCTGAATAAAAATTTATAAAGTAGGTACTAATATATTTCAAATTTATTAAATAACATATTTGAAAACTGTTCTTTATTTATTTACCACTCTGGTTACACAGATACCGAAACGCTTTACAAAGTCGTAAAAAATGGCACGAAACGAAACGCAACTCTATTTTGACAGAAGTCAAAAGAGATATTTGTCATGGATGACATTGATTGATACTTAACCGGCAAAGTAATCATGTATTCAGATCTTTGTTTATTTACTTTGTATCAAAACCAGGATAGAAACATTGTGCTAAAACAGGATAACGTGCTGTATGGCTGCATTGTGATATTGGTGATGTGGTTATATTGTGGCTTGTGTTAAATAGGCTGAGTAAAGTCAAGTCAAGACGCGGGAACTACTTTTAATGTTCTTTTTATCCAGCGTCTCATTGATTACTGTTAAAAACTTTGGTAAGTTAATTATTTTCATGTCAGTTCAATGATAACATCTTACTGTGAGTCTAAATTTCTTCAAATTACCCAAAGAAACTAAAAACTAAGTAAGTACTTAATATGATCAAGTTGGAGGAATGCAATGTAGTTTTCGAGTACCTACATACGAGTATATTATGTGTATAAGTGACAAAGCAGGTTCAATTATGTATGCCCATTAATATTAGGTTGTCATATTATGTGTAGTCTCTGCTGTGGAACTCAAATCTTCTGTTGTACTATGGTCTAAGTTTTTATTTTGACCATCTGATTGGGCAAAACTGCTCAACAATCTACAATACAATAAAATATTGTATGTACATAGTGGAGGAAGTCAAAATATGAAACATGAAAGTATTCAACGCTCGATCACTTAAAAAAACTCTTATTTTCGTGCCGATAGATACTAACTATAAGCGGGTACCTCACCTCATTTGAAGTAGGACATTGTACCACCTCATTTTTGGAAATGAGGTACTCATACAAACTCATTTTTATTTGATGTCCTACCCAACACTACTCACGTAGCTGCCTTTCCTCAGCTATATATAATTATTTTCTGAGTTAAACAAAGCACAGACATGGCTCATGAGTATAATAATAAGATAATACTACTAATTAAAGAAATCTTGAAACACCCCTTTTTTTCGATCGAACAGAGTGTGAAATAATAATTACTCTTAACTACATGTGAGGAGGTATTGATAGATCGTAGATTTACCTTATCTATTTGCTATTTCAAGCAGTTTTCACTCTTCAATCCTATCCGATCTGCCCACATCGGTTTACATTTCAATGGCCTCAGCGCTGTTTTATGGTGAGTGAGTGTATCCGATTCAGTTTTATTGCATACGCATTATGATAATCCATAAGCATCGTATAAATGTGGGGCATAAACGTTTTACAGCTAGACCTCGAAAGTAGCCACGATTTCATCTAAATCCACGTCTTACCCGGTACGATCTAATAGAATACTAGATATGCAATCTAGCTCTTATTTCTTAGACACAAGTTCTAAAACCGACTAAAACGTACATATATAATTTGAAGTATACGCTTGCAATTTATAGCCCGGAATAATGGAGAAGAAACCCACATTACAAACGCAAAGGTGTGTTAGACGTGTTACGTTTGGACCATTAAATCCTTTGTCCGATCAGACGAACCAACTCCGGACAAAGTAGGAAAGCGGTAAGAATCGAAAACCTTCGTGCAACCAACCATAGAGCCTTTTTCATTCAAACGGCTACCTGTGCGGAGAAAATCTACAACGGATTATACCGGACTCTAGAGCTTTCTTGATTTATTTGCTTGGAGAAACTCAGTCGTCTTTATAGGGCGGGATATGGATTACTTGGAGCACTAATAAAATATTTTATATTTTAAATACATAAAAGCGACAATCTACGTGGAACTTTGACATACCTAGATACTCGATAAACAAATAGGAAAATTCGTGGACAATGTTGAGCGTACAGGAAAATTCAGTGAAGTTGTATCGGTCATATTCATTGTTCTATCATAAAAACGAAATTAAAACAAATTCCTTTCATTCTCATTTATAATATGTTTATCATATATTATAATATGTTTATCCAGACTTAGAATAGGCACAAAACTTCCGTAGTTAATAGGACAAAGACTTTTTAACCGGCTACCTTCAAACCTTAAAACCATAACGAACGACAACTCCTTTCGCTTCCATGTAAAACAACTATTGCTTGAAAAAACACTGTATAGTTTACAAGAATTTCTTTCAAATGACTAAATAACAAGATCTTAAAAGCTTGACGTTAATATTTATTTTATGTTTTCTTTCTCTATTTTATGTAATAGCATTATGCTATGAGTATGCGTATTATTAAACTATTTACAAATAATAACAATTATGTACACATCTGTACACATTTATTGTATTTTATTGTAACTGACAAGTCATAATTTTAACACATTTTTATCTGTATATTCATTGTACTATGATTTAAATTTTAAAATTATGATAATAAACAAATCTGAATCTGAATCTATAAAGCACGAGACACTGCTTCAAATTTAATTTTGAACGTCCTTTCGCAAAGAACAAAGTTTGTCACATTGTCAGAGTTAACGAAAATTAATCGCTTGCAAAACGTTTACACTCCGCCCTTATTTGCCCCAAACATTCATCTTCAAGGGCATGAGGCTTAGATCGTCGGTATGTAAGCGGTCCCAAGGCACCTGTAATATATTACAATTTCCGGTGTTTGACGACTAAGCCCGTAATTACTAATTATAACCATTTCCCATGTATGTGGCAAAAACTACGCGACCGCCCTCATTTACTGATATCACCTTTTGGTATCTAAGGACACGGGCATTCACACAATTAATAGTAAACCGACTATCATTTTCATAGAGCTGTTTTTTTGTCAATGTTCTTTTTATGGCATTTAGCAAAAACCATAAACAATTGTACCTAATTGTATTATGAATTTCCATGGAACCTACACTGCACTTTTTTGCATTTAAGTAGGAAAGAGTGAAGAAAGTAAAGTAGGTATCTAAACTTTAGATTTTTAGTCATTTATTCATTTATAAATAAAGAAACTTTTATTTGACGTTATGATGCCGTAAGGGAAACCGAAGAAAAACAAAAATAAAGTTCGTCCCAAAAATGCTTATGGACTACCTAATAGCATTTTAGGTTTAATATCAGGTAATTACTTATCCGCTAAAATCTGGTCTTTCCCGTGTAAGTACTCTATTATCTCTCCAGGCGAGACAGCCACGGATCAACAAAGATTAAGTAGTTCTGTTATAAAATCCCTAATCAGTTATTGGCGGGCTAAAGTCAAGTGTCTGGCGTAGTTCACACAATGGAAGTGTAATCGTAAGCGAATCACGCACGCATAGCTAGTAGTACGCTGGCCCAAACCCTGGCTGCCAGTTAGCGTAGCTTTTTGTCCACCGGGTTATGTAAGACCCAGACCGGTTACATCATGAGGGGCGGAACTACGCATTGATTAACGTAAGGGCGAGGAATATAATAATCTAAAGTTTTCTCGTGTTGAACGATGAATCGTGTTGTACCTATTTGTATTCACAAACTATGTTGCAAATGGCGTGAATTCTATACGGGTTATTACCGATCGCTGAATTACGGTATTTTTATGGAATGCATTAAACACATCAGTAATTAGGCAGACGAAGTACGCTATCATGACGAAACGATCACTTAACGATCGTTTGTCCTAAATGTAGAATAGTCGCCAAAGTTTTTAAAACCGCTTACAAAGTTCAAAGTATTTATTTGTCAAAACACAGGTTATAAAGATGTTATAAATGCAGCTTGGTATCGCTATGTCTTACCCGAAGGTGTAACAAAATATAGGCTTCAATTAATGGTCAATATAAACATAAATTTAAACATAATTGACGACCGCTTTAGCCTAGTTGATAGTGACCCTGCCTACGAAGCAAGAGGTCCTGGGTTCGAATCCCGGTAAGGGCATTTATTTGTGTGATGAGCACGAATATATGTTCCTGAGTCATGGATTCTATATAAGTATCTATATCGTCGTCTAGTACCCATAGTACAAGCTTTGCTTAGTTTGGGACTAGGTTGATTTGTGTAAGATTGTCCGCAAATATTTGTTTATTTATTTATATTTATTTATTTATAAATTTTCATGCAGCGTGCTTTTTTTTTAAAAATGTGTCTTTACAACCTTTGCACTGCCAGGAAAAAGGGAAAGAAGACAGCAAGCCATTTGCGTTGACGACACGCCTTTTACTTTATGTCAGTTATAAAAATGTACAACACTGTAACTACATTGTCAATTGAACCAAACATAAATTAGAGTTTGTTCCTAAATTAGTCTACACAATATTGACGTATATCCTGATGAGATTAAGTCCATATTCCTGGTTTGTCGAAGCCAGCCTAAGTCAAATGCAATAAAATCCGGGAAAATATAAAGTCAGCTTTCAAACAGGTTGATGACGACTTTGTGTTTAACAATGTCGGCACACTGGTGAAGTATACAAGTGGCGAATCTTAAAACAGACAGAGCGAGATATCTCTCCTGCAACCTCCTGGCCTATCGCAACAATAAAAAGCAAAGTTGCACACTTTTCAATTTAAGCGTCGAGGCTTGCAGCGGACCGCGGCGTTATTTTTAATTTCAACAAGCCCTCCCTGGACGGGAACGCTAAACAAAAGGATTTCTCCTCTCATTGTTTCAAATCATTCGTGGTTGCTTGATAATGTTAGTTATTCATATTTTCGCTGAATACATTCTATTCACTGATGCACATTTATTAAATTATGTTGCTCCGTTACGACAACAAGGGAGGAGGATAAATACAAAAGTTTACTCGTTGATAACAATGATAAGAACAAGAGAAAACAGGATTCATACTGCGCTAAACAAAGTTGTTTCAAGTATTGGAAACCGGATAAAACGGCGTGTTAAACTCTTATGTCTACGATTATCATAAAATCGAAGCCGTCAAATACATAAACAAAGCGACACTCCAACCAGTATAAATATTAAAGACCTAATTCGCCATAGCGAGCCCTACGTTCCCCTAACGCATCGGGAAACATGCGAAAACCTGGGAAACCCTGGTCACACTGGCCGATCAATATAGATGCAATATGTCAGCCGTCAGGACAATCCGCCTGACATGCAACCCCAGCCCAGTCATAGGTCAGTTACTATTTACTATGCATTCCTGCTCGAAACAGCGAGTTTCAGCTTTGATTAATATGCTTAGTTATGACAGCTTCGTGAATACAAATTAGCTAACTTTCATCATCAGAATTTTGTATAGTCATTAGTCAACACGCGTCCGTAAATATCTATCGGTTGATCCTAACGTCTTAGTGCCCGCAAGTATTTATTCGGCAGCGAAAGTGACCTCGAAAATTTTCAGTCGAGCTTTTAAAAGCTTCATGTCTCATGTAGGCGTAGAAGGGAACGCTTGTCCAAATAGGAAATTCAATGATGAAGGCATGTTGATCTTTAAGAGTAGCAATAATTCGAGGGGGAGTTGATGTGTTAAATGAAAGGTATTATTATCAGTAGGGGCAGCAGCAGGGGCATTCCTTCGGCGTGGAGGGCCGGCTGATATGAAAATTCGTCGTCGAGCAGTCGGCGGCCGCGGGGCGGTGGTGCGAGACGCTGGTGTGGGGCTGGAGGCACGCGGAGGCTCTATTTGGGTCACCCCGGGCGTCATTCCCCACGATCAATAACCCTGCCGGCGCGCGCCGGCCTCTCGCTCGCTCCCGCCTCGCTGTTACCTAACGCGTCTCGCACACTGCCCCGCCAACATTAATTATTCTCTAAATCGGTCTTATATGAGCTATTTAGACTTTAAATTAAGATATATATCCTTATCGTGACTAGTTCAGAAAGCGTTCGTTACCTCCGAGTCTAGGGCGGCGCCGAGCGAGGCTAGAGGTAATATACGTGTGGAAGTTGGAACCGCCGCCACTGTCTGGCTTTTTCCTTACACGAGTCCTCGTAAAAAGTTACGTAATATAGAACAATAGAATCAAGCGTACATTTCTGACTAGCGGGGAGTTTCATAATGGTAGTTTATTTTATTTATATAAATACTTCTACATTTCAACTTTCAACTATAATCTTAAAGGGTATGTAAATAGGTTATTAATTATGCTACCTATTAATAACATATTTTTTTATACAACGACGGTAAACAAGCTTACGGCCTGCCTGATGTTAAGCTGGTACCGTCGCCTATGGACACTTGTGACTCCAGAAGAATCACAAGCGCGTTGCCGACTCTTTATTCACTTGATGATTCGCTGTGTTGGCAGATAGAGACATACAGGTCCCTCACTCCTAACACAGCGAACCCTAGGGAGCTTTAAAAATAAAACACCTACATACGGTTTCATATTCTGAAAAGCTTTTGAATAAGGGTTTTCAGCAAATAGGCCAGCGGTCCGCGGCCGATTAATACTAGGAGAAGCACGCTGAAATCTCATAATGAGGCGTTCCGCCGAGTGGCGTGCTCGAGTGGGCTCATAAATATGATATGTACCCATAGCGTTAACTGATCCGGAAAAGTTTCAGATTTCATACTACTGCTTTTTGTAGCTTTTTTTCGAACCTATAATGCTAGTTGTTGAGTTCACGCAAAAATTGTACAAGTCTGCAGAACTGGTGGCATAGAATGCTGTAAATTTGCAGTACCGGATTGGCTGTTGCAAACTTTTAACAATAAGGCTAAACTGATGAGAAAGTTTAGGAATATATTGAATGTTATTTACCCCAACGGTGAATTCAGTCCTTGTGGAATTTAAATGGAAAAGGCCGCGAATCAAATTACGTGCAAAAACACGTTCGTCGCCCAAACATCACCAAATACAAACATTGGGTTCTCCCTAACACAAATTAAAAGCGTGCGTGAAATGAAACTTCACCCGTGTCGTGTCGCGTGGGAAGACTGGCAAGACGCTTAATTCATGTGTACACATGCCCTTCCTTTTAGACAATACCTACCGTCAATAGGATTATTAGTCGTTACAAGTAACAGCTCAATAAATGTATATCTGCATGTGCGGAATGGCTCGCAGTGGGGACCCGTTGGGATAGAAACCACTATAAAAGGGACTAACGTTACTCTGCCGTGAATATACTCGTAATTGTACAATTTATTCAGAGCTTCTGGAACGTGGAATTACCTCATTTCGTCGATACCACTCACATATTGTTACGTATAAGCCTAGAGCGCAATTCGCATTTCAGAAATAGCTCGCGAGTAGGTATCACGGCGAAATAGAAGGTAAGCATGCCGAGATGACGTGTTCGTCTAACAAATGCGGTGCCAAAACGTGCCCATAAAACTCGTAGGTATACTTATTGCAAACCACTTCAGTTTATGGAACCCTTCAAGGATGACGAAAATTTGGAAAAGGGAACGCTAGATTAGATTGACACCCATTCTGGTTTAACAAATTTCACTTGGAACAACGGATTGGATTGCAAAAAATTTGTACATAATTAAGGGCCTTAATCTAATCTATATGCTTTAACTTTTTTAAATTTTTTTGCCTAGACGTAACAGAAAAGTATAGGTACTAAATAATATAGACCTGAAAATAGTGAAAACAATTACTATCTCTAGACTTCGCAAATCTCTGCAAAATAAAATGACATTAGTAATCATTATTCCGTCCCCTTCTGCTAACTTTCTGAACTTTCGTGCCGAAATTTTCCGTCTAACAATTTGACAAAAAACTGAACAATTCTACTGAATATAAATACCCGCTAAGTCTGGGATATGCAATGCAAGTGTAACAGTGCATTATACATTATGTCCTTTATATAATTTACTAAAGGACTCGAGGGCCTCGAGGCTGGTCAGCCGCCTAGAACCGTTCGAATCCGAAGCGTAATCGATACTATAAACCGCTCTTTGCGTGGATATTTCAGTATCGAGTTTCTTTACGAAACCTACGGAGTGCGTGTCGAGATCATTGTATTAACACGCACGCGGCAGACTTGCGAATACGTTTGAAGACAAATATGTGATCTGGTCGGTTAGATCACTGAACCCACATACCGAGGATTGTTTGTTAAAATTATACAAGAAGCACGATTCCGTTGCAAGCTTATAGACTTGTAAATCCCGGCAAATGTTATCAAAAGCTTAACTCAGATGAAGCCGTATAATTCAATTGTTAATTAAACGAAGAATTACCCGAATATCGATCGGCTATAAATAATTTCCGCCAACTAAAGAGAAATTATAAGCGTGTTGTGGCGAATGCAAATTTATGGCGACGCGGCATTCGATTTATTTAGTAATGAAATTGAAGATAATAGTTTTACCCCACCTCGAGCCGAGCGAGCAGGTCATACTGAACAAACTGTCGAGTCGAGTCAATTTCCGATATTAGATTTGCTTATAGGCAGAAGTGGGACGCCCGTAACGAGATGTCCTGTTTTATATCTGAAAAATAGAATCGACGTGTAACTGACAAATACGAATGTCGAATATTTACTCCATTTTGGAAATGGCTTCTATTAAGTATGTGAATGTTTCAGTCCCGCCTGAGGGGAACATCCATTGAATCGGGATCCTCATAACCATTGAATACGAGTAGCTATCGAATAGAGGAAACTGAATTTAATTCATTATACGTCCTTTGCCTAAAACAATATACTTACAAAAACAGCTGTTCCTCTACTTAAATAAAGAGGATAGTGTGCTACAAAATGGTGAGAAGATAATCAACCTATAGATAAGTAGTCAAAGAGGATTTAGATCACATGTAGCCGCGTGGGTCAGACGGCCTGCGGCCGCTACTTACAACATGGATTTATACACCACCGACGTTCCGTAAAACATTTCAGTCAATGAAATTATTATAGAGTAAACAGTATATGAGCGAATATAAACATACGTCACGGCCGTTGCTACGCCGATACTGTTGATTCACCGCTTTCAGAGTATGATCTGAAGGTGAAGACGAAGGAAGTTTATTGGAATACACGCAACCAGATAAGATTTATATTTCTCAGAAACGTTCTAAATATTGCACACGTCTCACCCTACACTACACGTTGCCTGAATAGATAGAATAATAATTCCAGCATCTATTACACGCGCAAAAAAAACTATTTCGGTGCAGTTCATGTAAGTTCAAATATCATGCGAAAGAATTAGTAAAAAAGGGCTCTTAACTAACAAATAAAGGCCTTGTGAAATAGAGCAATCCAATAAAAGTGGAGCAGATGGAAACTGGATAGGTCCCCATAATTTAATTAACGCCAACCAGAGGACACGAACAATGGCTTAGTAGCGATACAAAGCCATCCAAGTGTATAACTAACTTCACATCACCGATAACATCCTATTCCAAGTTATCTTTGGGATCAGATCCTTTCAAGTCACTATCACTCTTCGTGTCTAGTCTTGGCTGTTATCTCGCTGTGATATAAATACATGGCTATCCTTCACCATTCACTGATCTACAAAGAGTTGACTACGGTTTTGATAATGAGCTCACACTATCCTGACCACAGATGTATGAATATAAGGAGATCGGACATGCCGGCCGATTTGTATAGAGGATGCCTGTCGCAAGTACATTAACCCACACAACGCCCAAGTAATTGACAAGACAAAGCACGCACACATCTAAAACACACACACTTGTATACCTACACGCTTATTTGACAATAAACGCGAATGATATCAGGCATTTTGGGAAGAAACGTAATATTCTCTGCGATCAGCACGCGTGCACAGTATGGCAGAGTATGCCCATTGAGCTAACAGCTGCGACACGGCCGCCGGCGGCTTGTCCTCTCTCTAGTATTATATGCTCTGAGATCCTGACAATGCCTGACTTCTCTTCAAGCAACATTGTCACAATATTTTATTGACGACCTCTGTAGCCTAGTTGGTAGTGACCTAGTGACCCTGCCTACGAAGCCGGAGGTCCCGGGTTCGAATCCCGAAAAGGGCATTTATTTGTGTGATGAGCACGAACATTTGTTCCTGAGTCATGGATGTTTTCTATGTATTTAATTAATTTTAAGTATTTATGTATCTCCTTCTTGTCATACTGTGCTAACCTCTTGTACCCTTGTAACGAGTCGTTTAGAACTCCCAAATTCAAATTGAACATAACTGTGTCATCACCAAATTGAAAAAGACCACCTTCTTGAACTGGGGAATACAAATATGTTTATATATAACAACATAATACCAAACACTATAGTTGAGACCAAAGCGGTTGGCTTGGCCACCTCTAGAGGATGGGAGAAGATCGACAGGCGAAGAGAGCATACTTGGGCCGACCGGCTGGTCGATCTGTCGGTCGTCCCAAATATCGCTGGAAGGATATGGTGGAAGCGGAACTGCCCGAGCTCGGAGCCGGCGCTAGCTGACATGCTCTTGTGTCGGAGGCTAAGACTCATTTTGGGTTGTCATGCCAGCCTAGTTAGTTAATTGGTTAGTTAGTTATAACAACATAATTGTTTAATACGTATAGTAGTCTGGAATGTCGGGGAAAACGGATAAGAATACATACTGATGTAACTGTGACATTTGAGTGTTACCGCGCGAGGGTGCAATGTAATGTTCAAAGCGGATAAGTAGGGTAATAATCCTCGTAAAGCTCTTTTCAGAACCACAACCAAAGCCTAATGTCACATTATAAATGTGTTATAAATAATTTCCTCGCAATATGGCTTGAGTATTACAATGTTTGAGGCAGTCAAAAGGATCGTAAATACCACAATCAAATGTAAATTAAATATGCACTGGTCCAAGTTATAGCATATTTCATAAAACGCTTAGCTCACCAGGCACTCTTAACTCGGCAATAAAGAATTGCTCGTGCCGTTTTGTAGGCGAAGGTTAAAGTCGTTGTAAAAGAAAAATTGCGTGCAGAACCCGACGTAGATGAAGATAGGTGTGTAGTGTATGTAGTCAAGCGAAGGCCTTGCCCTAGTGGTTAGTTTGGAAGGAAATTGCCGAGACCCTCGCTCCAAACGAGGTACGAAGCCCGATCGGCATCGGTAAACTACTAACTTAGTTAACTCGGTACCTATTCCCGACTTCTTAATTAAACTGTATACTGCCACACCGAATGTAACTTTAAGTTCCGTGTTCCTTTTTAGGGTTCCGTAGCCAAATGGCAAAAAACGGAACCCTTATGGATTCGTCATGTCTGTCCGTCCGTATGTCACAGCCACTTTTTTCCTAAACTATAAGAACTATACTGTTGAAACTTGGTAAGTAGATGTATTCTGTAAACCGCATGAAGATTTTCACACAAAAATAGAAAAATAACAAAAAAATTTGGGAGGTCCCCATACTTTGAACTGAAACTCAAAAAATCTTTTTTCATCAAATGGGGAATCTATGGATAGGTCTTCAAAAATGATATTGAGGTTTCTAATATCATTTTTTTTTAAACTGAATAGTTTGCGCGAGAGACACTTCCAAAGTGGTAAAATGTGTCCCCCCCCCCCCCCTGTAACTTCTAAAATAAGAGATTGATAAAACTATAAAAAATATATGATGTACATTACCATGCAAGCTTCCACCGAAAATTGGTTCGAACGAAATCTAGTAAGTAGGTTTTTTTTAATACGTCATAAATCTTAAACCGCAATTTATTTTACGGAACCCTTCATGGGCGAGTCCGACTCGCACTTGGCCGCTTTTTATTTATTAAACCCAGGAACATTTTTCAAAAATTAACAAGGGTCGTTAAAAGTTTGTATTTCACTCCGATTTGGTTACTCAATTATTTACGATTCGAAGCTCGGCGGTTTCCTTGAAACTACGACAAGCTACGGCTCTTCAATGTTACCTCTTTTTGGAAATAGTGGTTTAGTCATGGAAAAACATCATTAAAAAAACCTCACGTTCAGTAAGTAGGACAGGAGTGGTTTCCGCTCGTATCAAGGCGCAGTCGCGATGTGCGAAAATAAGCCAGGCTAAAGTTGAATGCTCTTCTTACTATTGATTAGTGCACTACAGAAAGAGAAAAGGAGGTCGCCCTCCGCGCCACACTTATGGTGTGGCTCTGACCATGTGGTTTCCGTACCCCACCTTAAAACCTTTTATAAGCAGCCTCATTTTGGTGCCAGGGTCGTCTGCCAAGTGTCCTGCTTCTGTTAAACAGTCTCCAGAGTACGCTGTTACGTAAATCTAGCCGTGAATCAGGCAGCGTTAAGTGCACGCGAGAATTGTCGTGCTCCACATAATTCAATTAAGAGCATGAAGGCTCTTCTCATACTGACGCTCGAAAAAAAATCAGACCCTATAACAGGTACAATATTAGCCCATACATTAACACGTAGGAACATTGGCATATTCATCATACTAAATCTCAACAAGCGACGATAGATCAATGCTAATGAACGATAACATCTGTACAAACGAGGAATCAGAAGCACAATTACACGATAAATAGTATTTTTAGCGCCCTATTCATGAAGGAGCTGTACGTGTTCATGTAGCTTTATTACAAGCAATTCAACTCAGACTAAAATCAATACGTGTTTCGCTTCGCAAGCCAGTGAGAGCTAATAAAATAGATGTATTTCTCACGTCACTGACTTACGTTTGATAACCCATTTTACGGGACTAATAGGGATTTTACTTGCCTAAAAAAACTCCTTGTCAGTCGTAACTTTTGTCGTCACGTACGACTAACTACACTTGGGGATCCGAAGTTTAGATTGGTCTAGAAGATTGTTAAATAATAGTGAATTATGATGAATGCCTGCGTAGGTTTGTGTAGCGTTCGCTGGCGTCCTAAAATGACCGGCTAAACTGGCCGATGCCGGTGGGATCCGGTGCGGGCGGTACGCGCTGCCGCGGACGCAGCTTGGGCCCACCGAAGCGTTTCCGCTCCCAAAGCCAGTTCAAAGCACCACTTTAAAACTTTATACAAATAGAAAGAAATAAAATGTCGGAGTAAAATAGCGATGAGGTAATGGAACAATATTACATCATTGGTTCAGCTGAAATATTGAGAGTACTTGATAACTTTTTATGATCAGGAACATGTGAGAACGAACGACCTAATAGTTTTAAGAATCTTTCGTCTCTCATTCTCCAACGATGTCCGGTAAGCAACAGTGCAACCTACCTAATATTAAACAGACAAAAAGGTCAATGCTATCCTCAAACAAAGAAGAGCTCTTTTCAGTAATTCATACTCCGCATACTTAACACACCAACGCAATGACAGGAGCTTACAAACATCAGTAGCGAGTAAGATTATGGTAATTATCCGGCCGAACCCGCCCAAGGTTCTCAAATTATAACAATGTTAGCACAATTTATCATCACGAATTGTCAAGTCAAATTGTAGCAAGAGAATTCGCGGTTGATTGTCTGCGAAAACGCTACCTATGTCCTCTTTCCTGATTAAACCGTAATACGAGAATGATGGACAAATTGCCAGTGGGTGTGGCGTATGAATGAAATTCGCACACAGCCGTCAATGGCACAATACATTGCATGGATCTAATTGGATTAGATACATTAGACGTAGTAAATACCCATCAGAATAAACAGCCTTGGTCAAAAACATCACTTGAAGTTGATTCTGTTTCCGAAAATGCAGTGTTTTGCGTTCAAGGAGGCTAAGAAGAGATCTAAATTACATTTAAAATTAAATTTGCGGTGTAACTCCAAGACCGACATGGTACAAACCGTCTGGAGACATGAAGCTACGGTAAACTCGGTTTTAAGTAGACATTATAACGCATGAAACTCTGTTATTATGTAACAGCGACACATCCCCGAGGGTACCCAATATGAAAGCTTCGCTGCAACTGCGCAAAAAGTAGGTATTACTTGATTTTATTCCTGAGGTTAGCAGCATTTTCATGTTAAGCGGGAAACTTAGTACCGCCCCGCCTTTCTCATAGCACCAATTAACATTGATATAAATAAAAATCATTTATTTCAGACTACTCTTGGTCCATAGGTATATTACATTAAACTGGTAATAAACCTAATAAGTAGTTTAGATAGTATGCTATTCATATTAAGTTGGGTTAAAACTTTGTCAAAGGGGAACGAATTAAGGTTAGTTCGGGAAAATTAAACGCCTCTTTAGCGAAATTGAAAAGCGGACCACATAAACGAATTGCAGAGTTGTGGTGGAAACCAAATTTGCAAAAGCTCTCCGAGTAAAATTGATTGCCTCGGCCGTCAATGTGACAGTATATTCGCAAAATTTAAACTCGGCCGCGTAAATTAAGTTTTATGGCCTAATTGAAATTTAAAATCTCATTCATATGTTTTCGTATACGCGAGTATAATACATACGAATAATTACGCCAGAGCAATTGGCATCCAAGCAGCGAAATGAGAAATTGAGTCTCATTAAATTTTGAATTTAAGAGCTAATGCGTAATATATATTTATTAAACTGGTGGTAGGCCCCACAAGGTGGACTGATGACCTGGTAAAGGTCGCGGGAGTCCGCTGGATGCGAGTGGCGCAGGTCCTAGCAGGACTATTTGGGGGAGGACTATGTCCAGCAGTGGATGTCTTTCGGCTGATATGTTGAAACTGGTATGCATAAAATAGTAAAGGTCCTTCAAAAAGAAATTAAAAAACAACAAAAAGTATAATGGTTGTTATAACTTGTAGGTGTATGAATCCTAAATGGTATCACACTGCAAAGCAAAAACTTTGGCGATACAGCAATAAATTGCTATTTATCATTATAAATATATCTTAAATTTGGCAGCCGTTCATATGAGCGAAAAATATTTAACTTTTCAAGACTTAAAAAACAACGCATAAAACCCATGTTATAACTTGTAGGTGTACGAATCCTTAATGGGTATCACACTGCAAAGCAAAAACTTTGGCGTTACAGCAATAAATTGCAATTTTTCTTCATAAATATATCTTAAATTTGGCAGCCGTTCATATGAGCGAACAATATTTAACTTTACAAGACTTAAAAAAACAACGCATAAAACCCATTAGGTTAGGTTTGTTTTACATGTTTTGTAACAATCGTGAGATTTCAGTTTCCAGAAAAAAATGGCATACGAAAAATGAACTTGGGCGATAATTTTGGGAAAAGTGGAATGCCAAAAGTACTCGTAACCCTTGGTTTTTCTGTTAAATTTTCAAAGCGCAGTATGCATTCAAGTAAAGTAATAGCATCATAACTTCCACTTGGAGATAAGGAACGCCTTACGTTCTGACCCCAGCGCAGCTACCGTGTGGGCGTTTAATAGCAAAGTACTGCGGTCTTATCTACAAACTGCAAAGCTTTGCAGTTAGCTTAAACTGGATATATTTTGGAGGATTACCCTACAATTTCATATTCCATACTAAAACTTAGTTAATTTACAACATTGTAGTGTTTATGCCTGTTTTTACATCGCCACTGAAAATAGAGCGTTATTAAGCATTAATCATCATATGAGATCAAATTCGAAAGCAGCGCCGAAATAGAAAAATTCCCTAACAAATGTTAACCTAAAAACTGGCATACTTTTTAAAACTGCTTCTTATAACGCAATATACCTAGTTCGTAGTGTTCTAAAACAACGATTGTAGCACATATACACATCCGAAGAATTAAGTAATTCACTAAAAGTAGTTAACGCAAAGAGTCCCTAAGTATTTCTTTGCACTGGACGCCCTTTGCAAATAAATATTTAGGGACTCCTTCTCTTATTACACTACCTTGATTTAGGGATCCCTGAATACCGTTGTGTAATAAACGCCTCAGCCAAAATTGCTGGAACTCACTGGAACATCCTATACATAAGACATACCACGCTCTATGCATGCGTACCTAAAAAATGGTTGGGCGGAAAATTCCACAGGAAGGAAGACTTAACTCATATTTCAGACACGCTTCTCGTTCCCAGTAATTGTATTAGAGCAGGAGTACGGGTGTAATTTCAACAAAATTGGCTCCATTTAAGGGATTAGTCAGAATCGTCTTGCAGTTTAAGCTGGATTTGATGTTCTTTCTTCGGGCTGTGACTTGCTCAGCACCAGAAAGTATGACTCACTGAGGATATTTTCTCATTGTATGTTCAAAATAGATACACGTGCTTGCAAATCACAAATCAACGTGTTTTTATCATATTGGCCGATTTTATGGCTTCGTGATGATATCACGTAATACATATACCATATTCTGTACTTGATCTGTCTGACTCGATATCTACTTTCCAGTTTTCAGAGTCCGAGAAATCTTATGTGCCTTAATAGGTACCTCATCGAATTAAGATACATTACTACGCTTGACGGATTAGTGGCTACTGCAAAGCACAGTTCTTTCTCTGATACACGAATAACTATGAAACATCTCAGTGGACGGGATGAAAATAGATACGTAATATTTTAGAAATTTTGTGGACTGGAACGTTCAGATTTACATCAGCGTAGAACCCATATTTAAAGCATCTTTTAGTACATAATGGCACAGGTATGGTTGAACTATATGACAGGTGTGAATGGAGTAAACATAAATGGCGGTGGACAGACGGATCTAAAAATATGTATACGCTTTCGATCTTGTGCCCGGGGAATAGGATTCAAAATCGTACCAATATTTTAAGACTTGACCGTGACTACCACACGTCAAACAGCGGAGGAAGTAATAACGGGCGCGCAATGAATGCAGTGGCAACTCAAAGGAGATTGAATTCATTACTCCCGCGCGGTGCAGTAAAATCTAGACAAAACTAACTCCTAATGTTTTGAATTCGTTTGTACAAAGCTTTGAGCAATTACGAGTGAATTAGCTATTCCGTCCGGTGAGACACGTTTCGCTAATTTATCGTAATGGCGAGGTTGCCAGCCTGTAATGTCTTTTTTTCTCAAACATGCAATGAAATATTCTCTTTACGTTCCTTATAATAGACTCGGAAGTATCCTTTTTCGGGCGCAGCATCTCGAGGCGGCCTGAAGTAGGATTTCATACAACTTTTCAGGATTAGGCCTGCAAAGTAACTTTTTAATTTTCATTCCACTATTTGTGGCACAGCATCACGGCATTCAGCCATGAAAATTAGTTTGATTTGAGGATTTTTATTTATTTATTTCATTGCATGTTTGAGAAAAGCACTATACATGCCTCTATACCTACTTGGCCGGAAATCCGTGTTTTCCCGGCCTCTGATGTAATGTACTATTACTGTAATCTGGCAGAGCTAAATTATTCGTGAAACCAATACCGAGCAGATGGCGTATTTGGAGAAATGTAGAATTACGACTGTAAGTCAATTGAGTGAATGAATGAACGAACGAACTTAAATTTGCGCCGCCATTGAGATTTCGGAAGCACTAGGTAGTTAAATTTAGTATGTTTATTTCGTTTATTAGTCCTTCCTTTTACGGTTTAGGCCCGATTTAACCAGACTGGAATAAGGACTCAGGCAGAATATTCACTAAAGATGGCCGAAGCTGTGTTTTCATATATTTTACGTCATACCTGGCCATAAAGTAGGAATTACCGCACGCTATGCGTGCGGAAACCCCCACTTCCTGGCCAGATAGAGACGTAAAATTTTGTACTTACCACGGGCGGTAATAAAGAAAGCCTCAGAGCGCATATTTATCGCCCTTGCCTTCGGCTCGGGCGGTAAATACCTGCGATCTGAGACATTCTTTGTTTAACCGCCCTAGGTAAGTAATGTACTATTACTCCATCATCATCATTACTTAAGGCTTATACACCCGCTAACGTCCTTGAGTCGTCGTCCGTATGGGCCAGCGCGCGACTGATCGGGCCTGCCGAGCCTCCGCGCTCGCGCATTTTGTAGGTATTTAAACATAGTAATTAAGATAATCATTTTATCTATTCAAACTCTGCGAATTTGTCTATAAATATTTAATAACTTTATTTGAGTACAAAAATTTAATTTAAAATATCTATAGTTTAATCATAATATTGGATAAACTTTACAAAAAGAGGTAACTTTGGGATTTTTTCTATCGAGTGAAGTTCATTAGATCGCGTAACTGACTTCGCCTAGATTAGATCCTTAAGTAATACGTATATTTTTTTTAGATTTTTAAACCCTATTTTCTACGTCTGAGATTGTTTTAAAAAACTCGAAAACGCTGCCCCTGTTGACTGTCGAGCCTTAAGAGCCTTGCTCTTGTCTGTGGAGTAACCGCCACTTTTCTCTGTCCATTGCCAGCCTCTTGACTTCCTCATATGTCTCGACATCTGCTTTATCTTTTATTTTGCTAAAATATGTTAGCCTAGGCCTTCCTCTGCCTCTCTTGCCTTCAATTTTACCATCCAGGATGTCTAGGATTTTACTCGTCGCTGTCAAATATATGTAAAACACGTCGATATTTGCCCATAATCCAATATTAAACGGCAAATGTAAATAGAGACGTAATTTTGATAACTTTATTAATCAAATGTAAGAACTAACTTCTAAGTAAAAATATAAGACAAGATATTTTCAACCTTTCAATATGCAGTACAACACATCATATTAAAATCGGGCTTTGAATAAGTTCTAACATGGAATATAATAAAAGAAATAGTGAAAAGGAATGCATAAAGTAAGTCAAAAGGAGAGGGTTGGGCACAAAGGAATCCTCGAGGGATCTCAAGGTCTCAGCTTATTGTTCGCGTAATATCCCATTTTGCCCCTCCCCCGAGTTTGCCCTAATCCTCAGAAGAGGTGCGTGTATTTTAACCTCGAGAGGTCTAATTGATATTAATACTCTCGTGTTTATTAATCATCCTGTAATAAATCTGGATATATCTTGAGCACAGCAATCCTACTGTGTTTGAGTTACGATTGTGTTGAACTAGCGATTGATAAATGTTTGTGGTTCAAATATCTTCATACGTATTTTTTACAAGCTTTTATTTAACTTGCAATGTATGTAACTATGTTTGTTCGGATGGAATCTTGCAACCTGATTTTAATTTTTCAATCGTCTCTTTGTCAGTCTCCCAATTCCATTCAACACGCTGAGTTTCTTCCAATATTCAATTAAAGAAAGGAGACATTTATTTACTACACAAATTAAGAGCAATGTACATGTGTTTAAATGCCGTGTAATCTAGGTATCGTATCAATTCATGTCCGGGACGCAGTGACGGGTGTCATTTATAAGAGGCATTATATAGAGGCGCTTTTCTCGCTTTTGATGTACATATTATAAGAAATTGGACAGACGTCGAAAAGTTGTTTTTTTTTAATAAAGCCGAAGGGCATTTTTTTTTAATAGAACCGATGTAATGTAATGATATTTAAAAAGAGACAATTTTAAAGTTTCTTTATGCAGTATTGATAAAGGAATTAAAAAAACTACCTCAATTCACAGTATTTTTCGGTAGGTATTCCAAAATTGATAGGGCAACTCATACGACATGACAACTTCGTACTTAACATAATGGGGAATGGATGAAAATTTTAAAAATGCCTGATTATTTTTTTGTTGATAGGAATAACCTTCCTTAGCACCAGAAAAAAGTTGCAGACTTGTCAGCTGCGTCAATTATTTTTGAAAAATATAAACAGTTTCCTCACTTACATTTTGCGGTTAGGACGGCGAATGAGACACTTCCCTTGATCCGTCTCATATCACCAAAAAAAAATCAGGCATTTCTAAAATTTTCATCCATTCCCCATTGAAGGAAAGATAGAGAAGAGGCGAGGAAGAGGAAGACCTAGAATAGACTACATGGAGCAACTTAAAAAGAGAGTTGATGTTGGGTCGTATCGTGAGGTCAAAGAGATTGCGTGGGATCGGAGTAGATGGAGGGCCTACTTTGAGTTACACCGACAAGAGCCTAGCTCTTAAGTAAGAGAAGATTCCAAAATTGTATTTTGGTAATGACGCTGTAATATTAGATATGCCTATTACAATACAAAAATATGAAATAATAAGCGAGATACCAAAATAGAATACCGGTATTTTTCTACGAAAAGAATACCGGTATGACCTGACATGACTTGATAATAACATTGAATCGCGAATTCAAGTACAATTAGGAATGAACAAGTCCAATTGTGTACGTAATCTTCTAATCATTAATACCATCGTCTCTCAATTACAAGTCCATTGTCACTAAAATGGGAAGAGCTATGAGAATAGGCTTGTGACCTTAAATTTGTTTACGATGCCATTTGTAGATGAACAAATGATTGTATGGAAGCAACTACATTTAAAGGACAAAAAATCGAGTTAAAGACGGACCTCGCTGACCCCAGCCGAAACGCTTCATACTGATTGGCTTTAAAGTATGACGTCACACCGTGCAATTTGTACTAACCGTTGCATGGAAAATTAAGTAAATTGCTGTTTCGGTCGCGAAATACTGCGTTTAGGTCCATAGTTGTCGTACAAATTTGTTTCTATAAAAGCGTAAGGATTCTATTGGTACCTTTAAATTTACTCTTGGACAATAAATAAAAAAACTTTTTTTTCTAAAGTTTCAAGGTTCATATCTTTTTACGATTTGAATTATATTTTGTAATTTATACTTTATTACAATCGTTTGATGGTTTACTATCAATTTAGCAACACGACGTTATCAATTTTAACACCACGCAACAAGCCTATTGGGAACCGACGATCGTACCCCTGGGTATGGGTAATGCGGCCCTAAAATAACGTTTTAATCTGCAGATCGATTTTGGAGGGTCTATTACCTCCAAAACCAAGAAAACTTAAAGCATATTCCAAATTGATAAGTATTCCAATGCAGTCTTCCAGTCTGGAGTTAAGCGCGTCGCGAATTTCGTCTCGTTCGCTAGTTACGTAACCTTTCGCCGTCCCGTCCTGTCGAATCAATACGGCGACTTCATGGAACAACAGTGCATAGGTATGTAGGCGGAGACAGCAGTCTAGCGTGCCGTAGTGGCGCTTTAGGTTTAAGCCATGCTCCTTAATCATGGCCAGTTAGCAAAAACCAACGGAAATGGTCGTCCCCATTTCCCCTTGGCAACTACATAAAAATGTTGTTCAACTCGCAAAATAGACCGCGTTAGCATGAATAATATCAATTTCGTAAACGAGAAAAAACACTTAGAAACTTCCGCTAGACACTTTTAAAGAAAACATATCAAGACAAAGGTGTATCCGAGATAACGTAACAAACTTTTTCCTCTAAACCTCACAAAATAATAGCATACATTGCAAAAAATATACTAATGTATGTAGAGACCGGTGAGTATACTGAATTATGTAAGAGTATCTTTACGTAATATGCAAAGCAATGCTGTTTCAGGATTTGATTTTTTGTTTATCGTTAGATTCTAGATTCCCTTGGTGCTGCCGGTGTCAGTTGGTTAAACCAGAACTAACTAAAACCCCGAAGCATAATAGGGAACTTGCATGGGACTTAAATTTTGAATAAATTGCACTCAATGGATGCGGATATACGTAGAAATATCAAATAAAAGAAAAAATAAAAGAAACGATTGTATTAGTTTTATTTCACGTTAAAATGACGAAAAATAAATTATAATTTTTTCGATAAAATTACATAACAGACAGAATATTGAATTAGATATGATATTTTGTGTGACAAGTATAGACTTAAATGCAAATTTTGTGGAGATAATTGCAAATTAATGACTTACTCCATAGTAAACGTACCGAGAATATGAGTTGTGACGTCATAGTATAAGCCCGTTTAATATAGAGCGTATTCGGTGGGTGCCGGCGCGTGCATATTTCAAATGCATAGAACATCAGAAAAATAAATCATAAGAACGTTATTATTGCTACAGTTGATATTCCTCTGGATTATACTTTTGATTTTCGTAATAAAATAAAAAGATGCATGTTCCCTATTCCGATATTATGCACTGTAACGACTTTTATGTCTTCGAGGGCCAATTAGCCAGGAGGTTTCTAATTGGTATCGATTTTTGCGTAGAGCAAACAATTCGCACGGAACAGGTGGAACAAAGAAAAATATTTAGCTGCATTGAACAAAGAATCTCAATTTGTATTATGTAACAAACAATCGAAAGTCTGCCCGGTAGAGGTAAGGTAACAGTGTCAACGACAAGCTCGCACGAAAAGGCAATTGACTAGTCTGATTCTCGATATATTTCAAGGTTGTTGTCGGCCCTAGCAATATGGAAGTTCTAATTCCGACACACCATCACCTTTGGTCCTTCGAGCCGTATTGTGCCGGTAGTATTGAACGACGACTGAAAGAATAACGCTCTACCTTTGTGCGTAAGGGCCAGCAGGATATTTGTCGCTTCCAGTTCCGCTCAACCTTATGAAATAAGTACAACCCGGGTGGAAGTAAATTGTAAGTGTCTTGTCACGAGAAACGGATACTGTCTTTTTCTTTTGGTCTGCTAGTTCGGGTATCATATCGAATAGGTGCATATATACTTAATTTAAGAGGATTGTGAACCTGTAATTTTTCATACAAAAAACGATAACGTTTTTCACCCCGTAAACATTCTTCGATTATTATAATTTTTGGACATGTTGTAGATATAATGAAAAACTAGGTCTGTACGTTTTGATTTTTAAGAAATATTGCTTGCGGTAAAAGTTATTAGCATCTAAAAATCGATATTTTTGACTTAAAAACTTTGTCTATCGTTTTTTTTTTTTTTAATTAATCTAATCTGATTTGCTAAAAAAAGAAAACGTACAGACATAGATTATAGTGTACTGAATCTAATAATACCAAAATTATTTCATTTCATAAAGGTTTAGGGGGGTAAAAACGTTATCACCCGGAACAATATTTCAACAAGGAAATGTAGGCAATTGCCTCCAGGACTAGCTACTCTCTCTATCGCACGATACGGGTGAGGGACAGAGCGATGTGAAACAGATAGATTTTTTTAAAATACCTACTGGTGCCGCGTATCGGCACTTCACAATCCTCTTAATAATATTATAAAGAGGACATCTGTGAAATTGTGGCTTAGTAAGTTTGTATGTTTTGGGTAATAACCAGGACCGATTATTACCCGATTTCAAAAATTATTTCACCAGCGTGTAGAATGGACTTTCTGGATGGTTGTAGGCTATATTTTATCCCGCGAGTTTGCCAGCGTTCTTTACAATACGCGAGCGATTTTAGTTGACAAAGAGCTAACAATTATGGAAAACACAAAAGAAATACGCAAAATACGTCTGATAACACAAAAAGGAACAATGATCGATAAGACTGCAGTAAAATTCGTTACATTTAAAGGGCCCTTTATTTAATTGTCCAAAATTTATAATTAATTGTTTCAATGTAATGGAAAACCATTTTTCAAAATCAATTAGGTAGAAGAAATAACCTGATCAGTTGATCACTTACAGTAAATAGGTAAACTTATTTATTTTGACTAGTCATAGTTCATATTTTAGTTGACAAAGAGCTAATAATTATGGAAAACACAAAAGAAATACGCAAAATACGTCTGATAACACAAAAAGGAACAATGATCGATTCTTATCGATCATTGCAGTAAAATTCGTTAAATTTAAAGGGCCCTTTATTTAATCGTCCAAAATTTATAATTAATTGTTTCAATGTAATGGAAAACCATTTTTCAAAATCAATTAGGTAGAAGAAAGAACCTGATCACTTACAAGAAAGACAATCTTTCTTGTTTAATTGACGGCTCAAGTTAATCCCGAGCGAGCGTTACATCAGTATCATTCAGCAAATGACGTAATAAGCCTTATTTTGATACCGGCACTCCCGACGAAATTAATCTGGAAAGTAAACTGGCCTTCGGCTTAATTGGTTCCGTCCACTCGATGATGGGGAATGAGTAATGTACGAGTTAATAACATCCCTCCAAAAACGGTTATTGAATGCAACTCAATATTGTTCTTATGGAATCGATTAAAATGTCACGACTTGATCTTTGACATTTGTAAATGCTGGATATAGCGCGCCACTCCAGTTTTAGCACGAAAGGGTCATGGAGCTAAACCATGACGTTGCTACTGAAATAGACGGCTACTTTGCCAGGAAGGTCAACTTTGTGTGCTAAACAATTTAGTGAATTACGGAATATTTTAAAACGCAAGGTTACGCTTACCGCGGTACCGAATCTTCCTCATGTTTTTACCATTCGCTGATTTTCAGGAATTAACAGTCAGGGATTTTATCCGTCTTTATCAAAAAATCTGTTTATCTATCCAAATATCATAAATCCTCCATGATGCGCTCATGAACCGCACATTATCACCACCATAAAAATAGTTAGTTAGTTTAAATTTCGAACATCTCTGAAAAACAAAGAAATTTGATTTTACCTCTATTCTAATATCAGTCGAGATGACGTTTAGTTCGAAATTAATTGTCAAGTTGCATATAAATTTGACAAATGTCGCACGTAAGTAAGATATCGAACGATATGATAGTTAGAGCTGACTCTAGTTTGTCTCTGAATTCAAAAAAAACTATGACAGCTGCCAGAAAACAACGCCGCGATGCCGGTCATAATATGCGGCTCCTGAATGCATCATGGAGGCTCATGATAGTCATAGTCATTTATTCATTTAACAATATCTATTGTGTTTGAATTAACTTCATTAAAAATAACAATAATATACAAAACTAAAAAGATAATAATGTGGATAGCAGTGGCGGAGCGCCCATACAAGCCGATTACTGGTGGATAGATAAAGCAGTGTATGTAACTGTACATAATTAGGCATTAAAACACTCGTGTGATAACCCACACCCGTGTTTAAAGACTGTATCGTTTGTTATAAATACAAGTTAGCTCTGGCAGGAATAAGTTGTCTATTCATTTAAAAATATTCTGATACAAGACAATTGATTGACATTTGTCATAGAACCGATATCTTTATTCTTTTTTTGCTCAACTTGTTCCAATAAAAAAATGAGGGGTCTTACACCGCAAAAGCGAAAATCTATTGTGGACAAAAATAGTGTTCGGTTAAAGGTACCGAAAACTCGCACAAATGGAAGGTGTTAGTGTTGGAGCCGTCCAAACTGCTATCCGTAAGTACGGGGAGGATTATACCTTCGAGGACCAACAACGGCCAGGCCAAAAACCAGGTCCGTCCAATCCAAAACTGGACCAAAAGATAGTAAAATTATTCGCATCTAATAGAGAGCTATCTGTCCGAGATGTCGCGAAAAAAGTTGGTACGAGTATCGGGATGGTACAACGTGCAAAGAAAAGGAATAATTTAAAGACATTAAAAAAACAGAAACAGCCGAAAAGAAGTCAAAAACAAAAATCATCTGTTAAGACACGAGTCCGAAAATTATATGACTCGATTTTATCGAAAAAACACAGCTGTGTAATAATGGACGACGAAACGTATGTAAAACTGGACTACAAGTCTTTGTCAGGCCCCCAGTATTACACTATTCGTGAGGGAACAGAATTAACAGAAATCACAGAGGCTGAAAAATCCATTTGCGTTGAGAAGTTCGGCAAGAAAGTCATGGTGTGGCAGGCCATTTGTGAATGCGGAATGAAGTCAACTACTTTTTTCACTACCTCGTCGATGAATGCCGATATTTATATGAAAGAGTGCCTTCAGAAACGAGTATTGCCGATGATCAAAAAGCACAACTCCGAAACTGTATTTTGGCCTGACTTAGCGTCTTGCCATTACGCGGCTAAGGTAGTAAAATGGTATAAAGAGAATAATGTAAATTTTGTGGCCAAAGAGTTAAATCCAGCGAATTGTCCAGAGCTTCGCCCGATTGAACACTCATCATCATCATCATTTTCAACCTGTAATCGCCCACTGCTGAGCATAAGCCTCTCTTCGCGTACGCCACTTATCCCGGTCCCGTGCTAGTCTCATCCAGAAATGACCCGCGGTCTTTTTTATGTCATCAACCCATCGAGCTGGTGGACGACCAACGCTTCTTTTTCCTGCAATTGGCCACCAATCCGTTAACGTTTTGGTCCACCTACCGTCACGCTGCCTGGCAATATGTCCTGCCCAACTCCATTTGAGTTTGGTTATGACTTCGCCGACGATTGAACACTACTGGGCTATAATGAAAGCTAAACTACGTAAAACAGCCCGTAGTGCCGATACAGAGCAACAGTTTCGGTCAGATTGGAATAAGGTGGCTCGAACTTTTGACAAAGTCGCTGTCCGGTCATTAATGGGCACCATGAGGCAAAAAATTTGAAAGCTGGCCAGAAATAAATAATTTGGGCTTTTTATGGTACTATTCGAGTTGTCCATATTATTTTGTACGTAGTTGTTTTTTTTTTTTTTTTTTTTTTGCGGACAATCTTACACAAATGTATGCTAGACGAAGATAAACATACTTATGTAGATAAATAATTACTTAAATACATAGAAAACATCCATGACTCATAAATAATTTAAAAAAAGTTGTCGCATTTTTTTCTTGTATTTATAACAAACGACACAGTATTTAATGCCCTTCATTATGTACAGTCACATAAGCTACTATAGGATATCGTTATTATTGTGTGTTTATACCTTCATTATAATTACATATAAAATTACAATTTTAACGGACAAATTCGTCTGAGTTTCTTTATTAAAATCTAGGATATCAAAGGGAAATATTTTACTAATTTTACTTCATCATATCAGCCAAAAGAGGTCCACGGCTTTTCAGACATAGAACCAATTTTGTTTGCGTTTTTTTATTGGTTTTCCTTGAAATAGCATGACGTTTTTCGAATGTATATGGAACTGGGTGTTTCCGTGTGGGATTCTCCTGTTCGCAGTTGTACCTATCCGTGAAAATTTAATTAATGTATTCGATCGATTACTCTGACATAGTAATAAACGACACGATACTCGTAACTACTAACAAGTCTAATAACACTATAAATTTTAATAGACTCTGCCAAGTTTTTCAGTTTTATCGGTGCATGAAATCTAGCATCACAATAAAGCTGACAAAACCTACCATTCACTGTCAACTGCTGTCAGACGACTTGATACCAAAAAACTGATGATTTAAAATGATCTGACTTCTCACTTAGCGACATTTAGTACCTAAAAGTTGCATAGAAGTTGATGGAATTGTCAAAAAATCTGTAATAGCGCTGATAGTGATGCGGTAGCGTTTAAAAACGTCAGAGGGAAGTATTGTTTTTTTTTTAACGTTTAAGTAGGTATACGTTAAAATCCTTCAGGTCAGGGCCCTCGGAGCAGACCACCTGCGATAGAACACCCAAATCATGCAGCGGTGATAGGCGCCTATGGAATGGAGGAGTCTGGTCATCAAGGATAGGACATGATGTCACTGAGGGAACGAATCATGATGATGATCTGATACGTATACTGTATTGCGGTCTGCACGGTCCGTCTCTCACTTATTAGAAAACTTAGTAAGAGAGGTATAGTGCGAGAAAAATTGAGAGAGCTCGCGTTCCGTCTTGTGATAGCAGTGTCGGAACAATCCGACCTCAATATATTTTGAAACTTTTGGTAAGCGTGTTGTATAAAACGCTTAGTGCACCTTAAGTCAAAAATTGAGCAGAAATGCAAGCGCCGTAGACGACTAAAAATAGTCAATTTGCAGTAAATCACAGACAAGCTGAGGTCGGCCTCTCGAAGAGAAACGTTATATTCACACAACCTTACTCCTTTCAGTACCTAAGGAAAGTGTTCATGTTTCTCAACACTATCACAGTGAATTCTAGGTTATAGATTGTAGACCGCTAGCAACATTTGATTATTAGACCTAATTGCAGTAGCAGAAGATTATCGTTAAGGAAAGTTTCGCTCGAGTGCACATTATGTGCAGAATTTTAAGCAAGGTATTTTTTTATTCATCAGATAATTTTAAATACTACTCGTTATTAGATATGATTGGATTCAGTAGTGGATTAGATAACTGAAATGGAATGGGCTTGATTGACTTCATCGTATCAGCCGAAAGACGTGCACTGCTGGAAATAGGCCTCCCCTAAAGAGTGCCAAAGTGACTGGTTCTGCGCCACCCGCATCCGTCATCGAACTTACCATTAAGATAATCACTAATACAACTCCTGTTTAGGCAGAAAAGAGCCAAGACATTGGCCCCACAATAAAAATAAAAAAACTTTAATCGTATGATATGATATAATATAACATAACAACCATCCCAGCAATATTGGGAGCCGTTCAAAATTGTACAGGCCGGATAGTTGAATTCATAAGCTCAAATTGGCAACAATTTGGCTCGAATGCATCTAAGTTATGTAACACGGCGTGACCTGCCCGATCGATGGGTGCCGACCCCTTTAGCGACCGATGCACCGACCTGCCCCCGCTATTCAGTAACTTCTTTTAAGTTCACCTCAACGCTCACCCACAAATATATCTTGACGCCGCGATTCGTAGTAACTAAGTGTAGGTAGAGGTCTAGTTTCGTTAGGCGTGACGGGTGAGGTGATGGTGATACGCATGAACGCGTAAAGATTAACAGACCTGCCGTGCCGTGCCCGGGAAACGTGATTTATATACGTGATCCTCCGCTATCAACTTTAAGGCCCATTTTAGAATAAACACCTCAACTAAAGCAGAAATAAAAAAATGCAGTAGCTAGAATTAAGTCAGGCATTTGTCCAGTGCCGTAATAAAGCGCCTGTACTCTGAGTTTTATCGAAATCAGTTCGGCTAGCACAAGACCGCGCGCGATACCTATAGACTCTTTTTCTAATTTGGACACATATAATGAAACAAAGTCAATTTGTTCTTCAATTTAGATATATTACATGCACCTATGAATGTCAATAAACTACCACCGGCTCGGAAAGAAAACCTCTGCCTCGAGAACCGGCGATAATAAACTCGGCGAGGTAACATTCTTTCAAAACAGTATCTATAAGACAGTTTTACGTAGCAGGATCATGTTTATATATACTCGTATATCCGACTTAGGGTGAGTATCCACTGGAGTTGTGCGAGGTAGCGGAGCGGCCCATAATGGATTTCCCCTGGGTAAAAAAAAAAAAAGGTAGCGGAGCGGTGTGCGAGGAAAAATACACCAATAGCGTTGTCAGTCGCGATCACACATTCCTTCTTATAGATAGATGGACTAGCTTCTGCCCGCTACTCCGTCCGCGTGAAACTCGTTTATATCGTAGGTCCATACAAACTTTCCCCCACTCAAAAAAAAATACGGGTGTATTTTGCCAAAACGCAAAAAGATTTTTTTTTGTACTCTGCTAAGGAATCTTTTCATAAACTTTTAATTTTGTAACTCAAAAAAAGAGTTTCCCCCATACAAACTTTGCACCCCTTGCCTTCTATGATGTTATTAATAAAAGCGTCATGTCGTATAAGGTGACCAATCAGTCTCCCTCTCCTATTTTCTATCGTTTTTATCAGTTTCCTTTTCTCTCCTACTCTTCTCAGCACTTCTTCATTTGTGTTTTTATCTCTCTCGTTAAGTAGAAGGCTGGAAAAAGATTTCTACAATATCGGTTCTGAAGTATCGAAATCATGACGCATGTTACTGAATAAATTCTGCGAGTAATGAGGCGTCATCTTTAAAGATGAATGGTGATACGGACATGATGGGCGCGTAACGGAGTATTTCGCTTCCCCGCTTTTTTCCCGATATCGGATTTGTCCTTTACTTTGCAAAACATCGGTCTCACCTTCATCTAACCAGTGTGCCTTTATATCGAATTATAGAGAGAAAAGTCTTATGGATGATATTTCTCACGGCTTTCGTTTGAGCCTTTATCAACTAACTGCAAAAACAGTATTATTTTAGAACACATTAAGATACTTTCACTCGTACCTCAATATAATGTTTTTCAATATCATTTTTATTCACTGTAATCCTCTTAATGTAATGAATTTCTGAATTTTCCCCATATCCTATACATAAATCACCCGTAAGTGTTGTATATACGGGTAATATGTACTCCCCTACTGGCTTATCCACATCCACTGGAGTGTTAACAGCGCGTAAGCCGTTTTCCTGTCTCCTGTTTCCCCCTTTCAGCCATCCCCCTGTGGTAACATGCAATATATCGCCTATATCACTCTAAGTATTTTAAAATTACGTTAAGGTGATGGATGACTCTATTCTGATAAACCACGCCTTGTGTATGGGATGGCTTTTTTCGACAAATGCTCACAAATATCTCAATTTGAGAAGTGTTATTCTATGAGATTTTAGATTATGGTAAAATATCGTCACTTTAACTTGACTATGTCGTTTAATAATTTTTTACCTAACTTTTAAGCGATCGTGTTTTGGCTTCTGACAAACGACAAAATATATAGCCAAGATATATATATATACCCGAAAATTAATTCATCTTGTTTCCTATTTCCGGCAGTAAAGACTGTAGATTCACAATAAAATCCCGGCATACCAGGCCCCGTAGCGTAGCACGAATAAGTGACAGGATAAGGGCGTCGTCTCGTTCTATCGAACGGTGTCAGCCAGGTATATTTTTCTAGTATATTTTTCTACCAACTGCTTATTAAGGGGGTTCGATTGCCATACAAAACGTTATTTGACATTCGTAGGCTAACGGCGTGATATTTTAAGAAACTTATTTAACAAACTTTCATAAATTGGCTTCCCATTTGCGCCAAATATCCCCTTTCCTAGAATAAACTAGTATAAACTTGTTTAATTTGAGAAATTGGTTTGTCACGTGGTATTTTGGGAAAACTATTTTTCTCAAATTAATCTAGTTTATACAAGTTTATTCTAGGAAAGGGGGTATTTGGCGCAAATGGGAAGCCAATTGATGAAAGTTTGTTGCATAAGTTTCTTAAAATATCACGCCGTTAGCCTGCGAATGTCAAATAACGCTTTGTATGGCAATCGAACCACCTTAAGAAACATCACTTTTTTTTAATAATCCATAGATATAATGATAGAAAATAAAAATACAATCATATCAAAATGTATGAAATTTTGCGTTATACATTCCAACATACTTGGAATTTTTTGTCCAACATTATATGAATTGGTCATTCACTTTCTAATACACTACCATTATCGTATTTACGTTATAACAAGGGTTTTGCACTTTTTAGAATATCATTTGACCAAAAAGTTACATTAGTTGGCTGGTTTCTACTTGGGGTAGCCAGCAAGAGTGTCCACTTCAAGCACTGAAAGTAGTTTTTTTATCGAAGGCAATTATTGGTGGTAATTATCTCCCAAGTCCCAACTGCCCCAAACAGAAATCAATAAAAAAAATTGTTATTGTGACTTAAAAATGGGAAGAAGGCCGGTAGAAGAAGAAGCAGAGTTATTGTGAAAAGACAATTTAATAAACACTTACAAAAACCTAATATATTAATAATTTAGAGGCAGAAACCTACCAAAGACTGTCAGAATTTGCTTTTGCAAAAAATAATAAGTATGTTGGAATATACACCGTGGGCGTGAATAACCCGAAAGATTTAAGCTAACGATACAAGAGCCTAATTAGAGTATATAAAGTTATGTAACATATAGTCCAAAAACTCATAATTAAGGAGATATTAATTATTTGAAACAAATCAAAAGTTAAAAAATCTCCAGTCTAACACACCCTAAAGGCTTGAGCATAACTTGACACTTCTTGTCATGGAACACAAGTCACGGCATTCGCCGTTCGTCGTATGATTTCGGAGCGATTCGTGAAGTTTTATGCTCGCTCTCTGTTCTTCAACTTGAGTTTCTCAACGAAAGACTTGTTCACAAAGAAGCGGGCAATTAATAAGATTTAATTTGTACTGAAATAGTAATTTAATTAAGACACATAATTAGACCCATGTTGTTACAACATTATTTACTCGTCGAAAATCACGACACGACGACGACAGCGTCAAAAATACGTGGTTTAAATCTTTCGGGTTATTCACGGCCACGGTGTATAACTGAAAATCTCACGTATGCTCATATATATATTTTGATACGATTGTATTTTTATTTTATAGTGTATCTTTTATTGTGTGTTCATATTAAGAAAAATATACTAAATCAGGTGTGCCCGGATCGTGTACAGTCTTTAGGCACCATCCTTTAATTCTCAAAATTTTCCAATACATGCCCTCAACTGGAATAAGCTCAGTATTTAAATTTACTTTGCATTCTATAATTGGAAAACGGAAGTTTTTTTTATTATCTTATTCAGCATTGAAAGTAGGTTAGTCGATTACCTATAGACAGCGGGACTCGGGCGTTGCAGGATTCTGAATCGATTGAAATAACATTTTATTTTATATCCGAGCTAGCACGATTGTGTTTGTATCCGGCTATGTATGTATGCAAGTGTAAGAGGGACGAATGCTTTAAGGGTATTAAGTATCCACCAGTGCAGAAATAAAAAAAATAAAAAAAGTTGCAGTATAGCTCGAATTAAGTCAGGCATTTGCATAACACACACAAATGCTGAAGAAAGTACATATAGGTCGCGGATGTCCGCTGGATGAAAGTGGCGCAGGACCGATTCGTGTGGCACTCTTTGGGGGAGGCCTATGTCCAGCAGTGGACGTCATTTAGGCTGATATGATGATGATCCCACTCGCGGATTGATGTGCGAGGAAGAAATCTGTAAGTACCCACTAAGAAGGGAATTTTGAAAATTCCACCCTAAAAGGGGTAAAAGTGGGGTTGAAAGTTTGTATGGGGATGGAGTAAAATATTAAGTGAGCGCTTTGAAACTTTGTTTATTGACTCCTTATTACAATGCAAGAAAAGTAATTTTAGGATATTGGAAAATCCACCCCTAAGAGGTAGAAGGCAAGCGGAGAAGGGAAGACCGAGGATAAGGTACATGAAACAAAAAAAAAGTAGCTGTCACGTCGTATAAATAGGTCAAGGAGGCGGCCCTAGACAGAGTCAGATGGAGGGAGCTACACCGACTAGAGTATAACTCTTAAAATTATGATGATGACATTGATGACTTAACGCGACCGAGAAATCTTATTTCGAAAAAATCTGAGTTACTCGTATGAACCGTTCTGTTTAATCCGTTCTAAAACTCGACAAACAAAATTACCTATGTTTTGTTTGCCTAGGTACCACGACGGTCGTATTTAGGATATAAAATAGACATCAGGAACCAACAAATATCCTTGGGAGAAATACAAGTCTCACAAACGTAGCACTTTTACCACGCGACCTTCGGGTAAGATTTGTAGAGGCCATTACAATGAAAAAGGCGCGCCCTACGGACTCTTTTGCAAACAAAAAGAAACCCTAAATAGGGAACATGGTTGGATCTAAATAGCCTACTCGAGGCGCACGACCGAAATTCTGGAGGAAATCAGTAAGGTTTTCTGCCGAGAAAATTCTGGAGCGAATAACAGTCGTACCGTATGAATTGGAAATGCAATTCTGCTAAGAGTGCTGAAATGTTAAGTGCATCTGAACAGACGGTCATCAGAGAACAAAAAAGGTTCTGACTAGACTAGATTAGGAAACAATAAGGACTGATATATATATATATATATATAATATATATATATATATATGCTTTTTGACTATATGATTGTGTATCTGATTTAATCAGATTATTTTTTATTTATTGATTAAGACTTAAGTTAAGTTAAGTTTTACATATAATACCCATTTTAGGCAAAACCTAGACGAGGTTTGTGTGAATGCTAAAAATTTGCTCAGAAAAATATCACTGGAATACTCGTACGAATAAATCTTCACTAAGTTTGGTCTTTATCGAAATTTGTCCATAAAAGAAATTCCCGAAGTGTTGCATCTTTTTTTTTTCGTGAGGGGAAGAGGTTCAAAGGAGGGCGTGGTTTTCACGAATCGACTCGAATCAATCACCTTAAATGGATATTACAAGCTTTTACTTAACTTGCACTTACATAAGTAGACAAGTAAGCGAGGAGGACTCCATTTGCAAACCATTTTTTACCCATTTGCCGCATACTTATGTAAGTTTCGTGACAATACACTATTTTAACGTCACCGAGTTGATCTGGTGATGGAGGCAGAAGGTGGTCACTCCCATAACAATTCGTCAAGTTTGGACTCATTGGAACCCTCTCAAGTCTCTCAACGAATGTGCAAAAAAAATTGTCGGCCATATTGTAGATCAGCGGTCGGCAACAGGCGGCCCGCGAGACCCTTGCTTGCGGCCCGCAAGCCTCCCTGGTTGATTTGTATGTAAAGGTCGTTGAATTCAGAGTTATGGAATTGCCTGATAAAGTCACCAATAATTAAGAAGTGCGGCCCGCGTAATTTTTGTTAGCTCCTATGTGGCCCTTGGTTGCTCAAAGGTTGCCGACCCCTGTTGTAGATAATAGTATATATTGGGTTGTGTGTCAAGAGAACAAAATGATAAATATATTTACGATGAGGACGGTATATTGAATCCTAAGTCAAGCGAAACACCCTATAATGAAATCCCGAGCGTAGCGAGGGATTCTAAAGTAGAATCTTGAGCGTAACGAAGGATTCAAGTGTTTACGCCCAAAGCGGAAATAATTTCGCTACCGAGTGAAGTGACTGTTTTTCACACCTTCAATGAGGAAAATTTAAATCCTCCATAAGAGGGCAAAAATGACTCTTTTCTAAATAGAAGCGGTGAAAACAAATTTATTGACAGATACTTATTGATCTAATAATTCTCATTAAAACCCTTCGAGTTGGTATTTTAATTACCGAACCGTATTCAATCTTCAAAACCGACTCGTCAGCAACACGACAGCCTTTCTCGTCACGTTCCTCCATCACTTGACAGCATGAAAGGATCATTGAAAGATGGAGCGTTTCTACTAAGCGAAAACTACACCGTTTCGGGAGCTTATTATTTTATCAATACCAGACTATACACGGTTCCAAAAGCACCTCACCTCATAAAGTATGGATTTATTAGTAGACTATATCTGATCGCCTTCGTTTTCGGAAGCAATTATTTGTCCATCGGATAAAACAGAAATGCCAAAGCCTATTCAGAGCTCGGTTGAACATCGTTAACGTTAGATATTGTTATTGGGCGCCTGAAGAATTATCGTAAGCCATTATAAATAGCGATGGCTGGTTATCACGAACACTTGCTGCTGAAAGAGTTATATGTAGTATATTGTAGCTGGTACAAACCTTGGAGATATTGATCAACCAGAAGTTGTTGCCGACGACCTAAAGATATATAACGTTACGTTCATGCAGTAGCACTCGAGATACGTACAGCTACACGAGAAGGTACCTAACCTTGTTATAGCAAAACCCAGGCATGCTTCGATCGTTTCAGTGGTTTGAGGTCAAGCGAGTCAAACAAATCCCCCAGGAGGAAATGCCAGAGGGCACGTATAACATGGCCAGACAAGATAAATCGTGGAGCCGGAAAAAGGCAAAGATTACAGGTAGATGTGGGTTACCAAGTAACGACACCGATAAAAGATGGAACAAAGAGAAACGCGAACAGGATGAATTTAGAACAGATACAACGAAAAGGAAAAAAAGCTGCCCTCCATAATTCTCCGTGTGATGAAGAAAAGGGCTGCCAATAAACATATTTCTGGGGGAATATTTTACTTTATCGACGCAATATTTGTGTACTATTTCTTAAATTATTTCTATATCTTAATTTTACGTGCCGATCCATGCACTGTACATATTCTTTGCTTTGTTTTTGTACCTGCTGCTATTGTATTGTAGATACCTAATCCACGGGGTCCTGTCACTTGACTTACTAACTTTTGACCTAATGTTTCACTAGACCTAATGCGTTTTTCTTCGAAACAGTGAACTTTTCGGGTTTTCTCTGTTATCAGGTTAGGTTATATCATCAGAAGTCCTTAGGTTAGGTTTGTTTTGCAATACACATATATAGTTTACTATTTAAGAAAAAAATGCATCAGGTATAATGAAACAATAGGTCAAATGAAGCATCTAGTACTAAAGTAGTCTAACAAGGAGAACCTTATCCACGCATTGGCTCTTTATATATGTACAGATATGTTGTTAATTGAGCCAACTTATTGCCCCATATAAAAGATTATGATTAATCTTAAGGATGAACAACCAACATACGACGCGGTGCCCGTATTCGGCCCTTCGGCTGTCAGTAATTGAAAATCAATATCTGTTTAATGAAAACGGGAGGTGGGAAAACAAATGAGCGTGCCATTTGTAATCGGGGTATTTCAATGGATTCACCTGTATTGAAATTGAAAGATAAGCATAATAAATTGTCAGGGACATTCATCAAATATTGATTAAGGATTGTATACTAAAGTTGGCTTGAAACGAATGCTTGCGTTCTGTCACGTTTTTGCCTCATCAATAGTAGAAGCTTTAAGATAAACCGAACGTCTTTTAATCGAAATTCGCAGATTTCCTATAGTCCCGCTCAAGAATAATGTACCCTATATCGATCCGATGGGGTAGTTTTTTATACGACAGCATCCAACCATTTATTTAAGAGTGTTCCCGCCGTTGGGAGCTTATCGTCAATGCCACCGCCTCTACTTTTAGGGAACCGCGAAATGTAGGTTTCTGTAGGTTCAAACAGGGCGGGTTGCGTAACGTTCGCACTGCAAGCTGGAGCTTGACAATCATGAGCCCTCTTTATTGGCCCCGGTGACCTTGTGCCACCCTCTGCCTCGGCATAAAAAGTAAAATGTGTCTGGCGGAAGAAAATATTTCAGATAAGAAAAACCTTAACTACCAAACGACTGCCTAATTGTCCCCTTGTCGCAGACAATTTGTCGTAGTCGGCAGACATTTTGATAACGTAGTAACAGCTTTCGTTAAGAGCCACCAGGGATTTGTGGCTATGGGCCATGAGTAAAATTATACTATGTAGAACAAAGAAATATGTCCTAAATTCATTACTGTTTAAACGCATATTTCACCGCTGAACTTTTCAAAGGGCGGGCGGTGTCAACTCCAATGAGTACTTATTTCATTTCATCGCGCTCCGGTGGGGATTGCCGTGACGCTAATTTGACAAGATAATGGGCAAGGATTCCATATAATAGAGTTTTCTACAAATTGGATGCCACTCGGCCAACAGTAACAAGCACTTTCTCGACTTTGTATACCTCAGCGAATTACATAGCATGCTAGCTTAGTGCGACACGAGTAAGAACAAAAGACGCTCCTTAGTAATATCCTCATTAGTGCTATGTTACACAACGGCGACGGTCGCCACCCACGACAGCGTTATTAGGACACGCTCTCATTCTCGACATCCTGTGGAAGTGTAGCCACTTGCGTCAGTGGCGCGGAGGACCTTAGTCTAGTCGGCGTAGACGATCTGTCAGACGATTGCTGCCAAGATATATGGCCCCCCGCCACTGGCACTTTAGTCACCTTCGCGACTCGCGATGAAGGGTTTGCAACGATAAATCTACTGCAATTTATTTAAGACAAGTGACCTTCTCTGTAGCTATTGGTTATGTACCATTTATGCAAGCATCTTGGTAGCGAGGCGACTTTTATATCTCTAGGGAAGCCGGCAAAGAGCACTGTTTCTCGGCAAGTTTTTTTATCGTTTAGACAAAGCAATCAATGAGATTTCGAAAGTAACTGCTAGGTCTACATTCTACATTGCTGATAACAGTGTAAATTAATATTCTCCAATGACTGAGCTGAACACTGACGAATGGAATTCACGAGTCTCCTCAACTTAGCCGCGTAATTTGCAAAGGGTTCCCATTCCCACTGGGGCCTATTTCACTCGTGGCTACCCCATGTTTTCTAATTTCACACGCTGGCGAAGTTCGAAATTGACGAGCGGATTAACTATTGTTGTGTCATGTTCATGTCCGCCATTACATTGGGAATTAGGAAAATTTGGTCAGACAGTTATAGTTAATATTGCATTAGAAAACGGGGACATTTTCAGTAAAATGTATGCGCTGAATCACCTTTTAAAATTAACCAGGTATAAGTGGATACAAAATCTTTTGTACCTACTCTTACTAACGATGTTGAAAAATGAGACTTGGAGCTTATTCAGTGAGCTCCCATTCATTAAACTCATACATAATGTGGAAGTCACAATGTTGGGATGGGTGAGGAAGGCCGTACTATTCAACCATTGCCAATGTGACTCCACAGACTACTCTATATTCATCAATTCGAATCATATGTGACCTTACGTTTACGAATGGAGCGCCCGCGTTTTGTGACCCGTTATATGTATAATACACATTAATGATCGATAATTGACAACGGCAATTATCGATACAATGTTCCTTTGTTGAATAACTCAAATTATGCTTTAGACTTGCATTAGTTTAGCCATTTCAACAAGTATGATATCTTTTAAGAGCCCGTTCACGTTTATGTGCTCACTAGAGCCACTGGTAAATATTTGAGATTATTTAAATTTCATCATCATCATCATATCAGCCGAAAGACGTCCACTGCTGGACATAGGCCTCCCCCAAAGTGACCGGTCCTGCGCCACCCGCATCCAGCGGACTCCCGCGACCTTTACCAGGTCATCAGTCCACCTTGTGGGAGGCCTACCAACGCCGCGTCTTCCGGTACGTGGTCGCCACTCGAGAACATTTCCGCCCCAACGGCCATCAGTTCTACGTGCAATATGCCCCGCCCAGTGCCACTTAAGTTTAGCGATTCGGAGGGCTATATCGGTTACCTTGGTTCTCCTGCGGATAGCCTCATTTCTGATGCGATCACGCAGAGAAACTCGCAACATAGCCCTCTCCATTGCCCTTTGGGTGACTTTGAGCCTTCTTATGAGGCCCATTGTAAGCGACCACGTTTTAGTGCCATATGTCATCACTGGCAACACACTGGTCAAAGACTCTCGTCTTGAGACACTGCATTTAAATGTAACGATAGATATTTAAAAAAGTAGGCCGCTACACACTGTATTTTGTATTTAAGTACCTTGTGAATACATCAAACTAGTTTTTATGTTGCTGGAAAGTTAAAACGGCCGTTTTTCTTTAGAGTTCATAGATCGACGAATCCAGCGACATTAAAACTAATTTGATTCAGAAGGTACATAAATACAAATACAGTGTGCAGCGACCTACTTTTTTAAATATCTATTGTTACATTTAAATAATCTCAATTATTTACCAGTGGCGCTAGTGAGCACGTGAACGGGCTCTTAAGCAGAACAATGAAACAAACGTAAATCCTTTAATTTGCCTGACTCTATTGCAAATAACAACGGAGTGGAACCTCAACTAAACCAGTGTCCAGAACTGGTCTCTTAAAACAGAACTGGTAGAAATCAGTGTTCAAATCTTCTCCGACTCCAATTCTACGCGCAACCGCAGGGTCGAAATCAGTGTCCAGTTAAAATACAACCTACATCGTTCGCGGTAACCCGCGGATGTGGTATTAACCTTGACGGAGATGTGCGGTTCTTGGAGCGTGTTCTGTCCTTTGACACAAATGCGGATGTGCTCAATTGGTGCGGCCGTTATCGAACCGCGCTAAACACGGCGCAAGGCTGCGCTGGAGCACTCTTCCGACTACGGAGGCGCGGGTGATTCTCGGAAAAATACCCTTACCCTAAGCGCCAAGTGTCGACAGATAAACCTCTGATGCCTTTAATGGCTAATAGTTACATTGGTCCTTTTTAGGGTTCCGTACTCAAAGAGTAAAACGGGACCCTATTACTAATACTCTGCTGTCCGTCTGTCTGTCTGTCTGTCACCAGGCTGTATCTCACTGATACCGTGATAGTTCCAGTTGAAATTTTCACAGATGATGTATTTTTGTTGCCGCTATAACAACAAATACTAAAAACAGAATAATAAATATTTTTATAGATAATGGTACGGAACCTTTCGTGCGCGAGTCCGACTCGCACTTGGCCTGTTTTTTTGCCTGAATCACAGGGTATAATAGTGGCCAGGCTGTTATAATATCTCTTGGTATAAAATTTTAGCATATTGTCATCAACATCATCATCATCATATCAGCCGAAAGACTGCTGTCCACTGTTGGACAAAGGCCTTCCCCAAAGAGTGCACCAACAGTGCCACAATGACCGGTCCTGCGCCACCCGCATCCAGCGGACTCCCGGGACCTTTACCAGGGCATCAGTCCACCTTGTGGGGGCCTTTGGCCTGTGGCCTACCCACGCTGCGCCTTCCGGTACGTGGTCGCTACTCGAGAACCTTTCCGCCCCAACAGCCATCGGTTCTACGTGCAATGTGCCCTGTCCACTGCCACTTAAGTTTAGCAATTCGGAGGGCTATATCGGTTACCTTGGTTCTGCCATATGTCTTCATATTGTCATGTCTGATAAAATACGTTTTTAATTAATTAGGTATTCTATTCTATAATGCATACTATTCAATCAAATTAAGCTTCGAGGTAGATAGGAAGTAGCTCAAGTTATTGCAGTAGAGCACAACTTTAAGTCAATTTGGTTTGCCGTTTATGGGGCTCAAAAAGCTACTTAGTTTTTTTTTTGTCCAGTAGCCAAGTACATCCTACTTGGCCACTGGACACTCTATTATTTTATATTATAGCTTTTGTTCGTGACATCCAAATATTGTCGTTCACATTTAATTAGTTTATTTATTTATTTTGGGAGTCCGCTTGCCAGTCCGTATAGGCCTCCTCCAGCCTTGTCCACTCGTGTATTTGTGGGATAAAACATTCAGTGAGGCTATGTGGAGTTTCGTGTTTCTTGAACACGCTGGAGGGTTTAGGTCTAATCCCTCCCGCCACTGGACACACAAATTATCAAATTACAATCTATAATCAGTTCCTACTCTTAGAAATATTTTGAACCTACGTACACAACTACAACAGTAGGTGTTGAAACATTGTGGAATCTAGAATAGCGACAATGGCCTGGATAGCATACCACGGGTCCACAAGGTGGACCAATGATCAGACGAAGAATAAGGGTATTGATTGGATGAAGACAGCAAGGAACTGATAATTGCAGAGATCCTTGAGGGATGCCTATGTCCGTCAGATCATTGATATTATAGTCGAAGGTTAGATAAGCAAGAGAATGCTATTCTTGAGAATCTAGCACGCACTTAATTCATGAATAGCTTTCAGGTGTAACAATAGCTTGTGCCTATCATGAAGGCTGGTAGTGGCGTCATGTGTTGCTTTGAAAGCTATTTCTTAGCTCGAGGCAGGCATGTGAATACCTGGTAGCTCCAAACCCAGGAGTTTTTTTACATAATAAAGAATAGAGTAGATAGAATAATCAGATTATTGGGTATCTCATGGGATCAACACCAAACTAGTGCTGTTTACACCCTACATTCACCTACATGCTTCCATGAGAATGATAACTTTCTCTGGCTGTGTGGCTTGCCAAGACCTATCTGGCTTTGAAAAGCTTTTCTTGATTGGCTGCGTTGAAGGTAAGAGAAGCAGAGGTAGACCACCTACACAATGGAAGATGCCATCCATGATTCTATGGACATCAGCATCCCAGAGGCAATACAACAGTGTTATTATGTAACAATTAAAATTAATATGGAAGTCAATCTTCCTTTCATTAATGTTTCTTTTGGAATAACACTAAAAATGTACACCTGTAATTAATCTCAAAAGAAGCCCTATCCTGAATGTATACTGCATGATAATCATTAAAATATTTATTAAAATACATGTTTAAGTTGTTATGCACTTCGTAATGTAACAACCATAATTATTTAATACTTTCTTAGACAAAAAGTTATTTTATTTAAATTCTGTGATAGTGTAGATATTGTCACCTAAAACTAAAGTCACCATAAAGAACCTGGCGAACCGAAAGCGTCGAATATATTTACAGAGAAAACATTTACCGAATATTTTCTTTGTAAATATTTGAAATAAATGAAAAGAGTTTATTATACCGGCCGTCAGTATTACAATGCCTAATTTGTGAATTAAAATCACTCACGAATTCATTGATTTCGATGGAAAGGGAAGTGACATTGAACTGTTGTTCAATCCGCTACCTGTGTAATGTTTTTTCATTCAGATTTTGTGCGATAATGGTCAAATAATTCAATCACAACTGAACACCTACCAGGGCGTGGCCTTTTTTATTAAGATATATCATAAAAAAAGCTATAAAAGTCCTAGAAAAATTGTCACCATACAATACAAGTCACACTGCATAAATACATTCAGAAATAAGATAATTATATAGGGAAATTACGCAAAAAAAACTTAAAAATATTCGGTACTCACGTCAAGAGACTCCTTCGACGCCATCTTTCACAAACAATTTGACGTTTAAATCAAAATCGATAACAAAGCACAAAAACGCTTTGTTTCATCAACTAAAACTTGCCCAAAAACTCGAAATTACTGTATTAATTCACTTACCGACCTTATAATCTTTTAAAATGGCACTATTTAACAAATACAATGAATCGTTTTATCCCTGAGCTATAACCACGAACTTCGAATCTCGAACTTCGTATATCTCGGTCTCTATCGCACTTATCGTTTATGGTAATCGAGCGATAAAGACGGAGATATACGAAGCTGTTTTCTAATCAATCTTCCCCTTAATTTTTATTTTTATAAAATACATATGGCATGGCAACTTTTCGCATGCTTCCACCGTCCGTCCGTAAATGGTGTCTATACATGTAATGATTTGTCAGCCCCAATTTATCAGAAGACTAATTGCTATTGTCTGGAGGCATGTTGAGCTGCTGGGTGTGTAGACTCAAAATGTGTTATTACTTCAAAAGAAAGCAGGCAAAAAATATGCCTAATGACGAAAATCCTATTCGAATATCTCAAATAATTACGAAGCTGCAACCGTTTCAATGTTGCCTGTTAGAGAGAGAAAACACTCCGGGATCGTGACGTCACGATCGTCTAGTAAATGACAATCGTTTCTTTTTACGCGGGACGAGTCATTATTATGATAGGGTGCGTCTCACGAAATATAACAACATAATATTTAATTTCATATTAATAACGTTGACAAGATATAATGAACGTTAGCTATAATAACAAAATCAATAAAATTATAAGGATTAATGGTCAGTTGCCATAATATTCATTTTATATAACGTTTTTTTACATAACACTTAAATTTACTAATTTCAGTTGGTATAACATGCAAAACGTATAACGATCATAATACATAATATCTTTTAGTATAAGCATTATAAGATATAAGAGACATAATATATAAATCAGAGCCCGCGGAATTAGGTTAAGGCAGCAAGAAAAAGGGGGGCTCGGGGGGCGTAGTAAAAAACAAATCAACGATTGTATTTTTGGTAGGTTTAGGTTATGGTTATCTTGTGTCCCTTAGAGCGGAAATAGGCACCCCGCGAAGCGGGTTGACGTCGACACGCTGGCGGTTAGGTTAGGTTGAGGTTAGTTTAAAATAATTGCCATGCATTTCTCAAAAAAAAAGTTCGGTTAGGTTAGTTTTAAGGTCAAGGACAAGGAGACAATTTACTTTAACTAAAGTTCAGGATTAATAAGTAAGGTAAGGTTGATTTTAAATTAGGAAGACCACACAACACATAAAAAAATAATTAATTTTAACCAACATAACATGTATATCTTCAATGTTTACTTTTCTTCAAACACAAATTTGAGGCTATCGCTCTAAGAAATTCACATTCAGTATATTCAGCGATTGCTATTAAAATAATTGTGTGCGTTTATACTATACGAGCATTATGCTTTTTGATGTTAGATTAATTGTATAATATATGTTTTCAATCTTAGGAGTTATGAACATTATACACTTTAATCGTTATATCAATTGGTATTATATCTTAATAACGTTATACTTTACAAAAGTAGATATTTTGAAATTATATATTTCGTTCATTATATCCAGTGAATGTTATACTCAACAAGCTTATACAAAGTGAGCGTATATATTATGAATGTTATATGATGAGTTCTTATATCTCGTATTACTTACCCATTATGATATAATGCAAGTTTTATTTTAATTTTCTTTATTCATCTTTCCTCTTAGGCTAGGTTTGTACAATAATCATATAAAAAGTAAAATATGTAAAACAATACATACAAAACATAAAATCATCTATTTTAATTATTATTATTGTTATTTTTTTCTGTGTACTATGGACTATTGTCTGCAATAAACTGTTTTTTTTTTATGAAGGTGCGTTTTGTGGAAAAGGGACAGAACATAGGTAACCCTTCTTAAAATTTTGGACGCTTATAACTTTGTGATTATTTAACCTCTTGCGTTGTTTTTTTCTCCATTTGACTACATTTTTAATCCTTTTTCGAGAAAATGCAACATTATTGATTATTTTATTTAGTGTCTACACCCCTAATATGACTTGGTCATGTTGTACTCAGTTGTACCAAGTTGTACTGACAAATTGTGGTGATATGATATGAAACAGAGGTTTGTTAAGTTCTATGAATAAGGGGTAACTCTAAAATGCATAATGTAATGTTACAGTTCGAAAATGTTCTCCTGGACAATATAGGTACCATTATAGTAAGTAAAGGTAGGTATATTACTTTAGTTTTAAGTTCTAGATTGTAAGACTTGCAATACCCTTACAGGGTCCCATGTTGTACCTACTGTAAATTTTGTAAGACCACCTGTATGCCAACATGAAAGCAATAAAGTTATTCTTATTCTTATTAAATTGTACAAAACATTAACTATAATGAATGTCAAGCCTTGTCGTTCTGCATGGCCACCCCCACCACCCAAATTATTAGATTAACATCACGTGCGGCTTATCATCATTATCATATCAGCCGAAAGACGTCCACTGCTGGACATAGGCCTCCCCCAAAGAGTTCCAAATTCAATTCAATTCAAGACATTTATTTCGACCAACTGGGATCATAGATAAAGTTAGTTACAGTTTCTTGGCCTAAAGATAGTAAGTACTATAACCTAATACATATAACATAAGGACAGTACTTAGTAGGGCTTGACTGTCAATACGTGGATCATATGGCAGTGATTCACATACTCCAAGTCAAACCTCTCCGCAAATGCCCTCAGGATACCACTAGAGCTAGCCCGCACCCTGAGCGCCAGGGATGTGCAGCGTTTCCTCATAGTTGTATAGAAACAGTCAATTCTGGCATCCGCGAACATCCCGGACGCCCTACAGAAACGGGGCAGCCCCAGTAGCACCCTGAAGGCATTGTTTTACTGTAGACGTAGGGCGTTGTACTATTTTTGCGTATAAGAGACCCACAGACTGCTCGTATAGAGGGTCGTACAGAAGGCTCTGAATAGAGTTACTTTTACCTCAGCAGAACAACGAGCAAATCTGCGGGCCACCATGTTCGCTCAAACAGGCAAAACGCCCTTTGTTCTCGCTCAATGTCTGCATCGTCCCTCAGGTCAGAGGTTACCACATGTCCCAAGTATCTAAAGGTATCCAAAGTGACCGGTCCTGCGCACCCGCATCCAGCGGACTCCCGGCCCGTGGGGCGTACCTATACTATACACTATAAAATTATGACGTGTTCGAGTGACTTTTTTTGAAGTGGATGGTACTTCTTTGCTCGCGTTCTTGTATAGGGGTACAGTTCAAAATGTATCACGTGACTTCCGGAATAATTTTTTGTAGAGAAGCCTAATCTGATGTCAAATAATTGTTTGTTACATGTTTTAATCCTTAATTATTTGCCATTAGTTGTTAAACACAGAATGTTATCTAGTTTATGTGGCGGACATGACTACGTTAGTATCTCTTAGTAGTCTGTGGACATGACCGCCATTTTCAAAGTATCGCGGGTCAAAATGAGCTACGTCACTCAATGTTGCCATATATACCGATTTATTTGTACTTATACAGATTTTAGTGAATTAATTCAGATATATTAGGGTTCCATAGCCAGCAAAGAAGTATCCACTTACAAATAATTAACGGTTGTATCTCCGACACAACCCGCTTCTTTTTTATCTGTAGACGCCCCCGCCGCCATTGAAATAACGCCATCATACGTAGATAGAGGATATTGAGTCGCTTAATTTCAAACCCGGGTACCTAAATCCATCTGTCAAATCATGCGATTTTGCTATTAAGAAAAGGTGATAAGGTAGATATTTGCTGATAGGGATATACATTATAATAGATGACGTCCTAGCGTATACCAAAAAGGGACGATGGTAAATTAACCTTACTAAATTAAGAAGAATCAGAAGCTAATACATTATTGACGTCTAATGTAATTTATAATTTAGCCGTGTTAAATCGGTGACGTCATGGTGGTGTCAGTTTCAGTACAAATTTTGACAGGTGTGGTGGCAAACAAGCTGGTGGCAAACAAAAAATCCGTATACGCGATGAGGGACAGAAAATATGACACTGTATCTCGTTCCCACTTGCGGTATTGTCTATGCATACATCTTTGTCACTAATGTTTGTATGTGTGGGTGAGTCCCTCTATGCCATCAACCTTTTTTTTTCTATTCTATCTACCACCTAATCTGCAAAATCCAATAGATCTCTACGACGCTCGAGTAAATCCATATTTAGCATCGTGGGCTCCCCTACTATAAGGTCTATCCTCCATGGCTTTGCGAGATAGCAGAGCGGTGTGCGAGCAAAATATCCACATACGAGGTGAGATCCAAAAGTTTCCGGCCATAAACCTCCTTATTTCTTTAAGCCGCCATATTTCTCCAGCCAGAAACTTTTGGACCGCACTGGTACAGTACGCGGCACAAAAGTTTGCGTGTCTGAAGTTAGCCTCGAGTCGTCACCCGCATACCCGTCCGACCCCTCTGATACCATTGCGGCGCTACTAGTAGCTAACATCAGAATCGTTAACTGATTCCCTTCCTGTTCCAGCGATCTGGTGATCGAAGGCCTGGAATTCCAACGACCCACATGTGTCGGCATGTGTGGTCCCATTGGTCCAGCAGTCAGACCTCGAAAATGAACCCTGGTGTATTTTGTATATATGGTTCAAATTAAAAAAAAAATCATGATCCACATGTGGGTCATTGGGATTCCACGGTAATAAAAATGACCCACATGTGGGACCTACCGTATGACCCACATGTGAGTCGTTGGAAGAGGAACGGTTTCGTTCATGCATCTATTTCAATTGAATATTTTGCCTCGTACGCCGCTTTGCTACTAAGCTGAGGTCAGATGGAAACATTAAACTTGCCCCTATAGACCAAGCGTGGCACGAGACTGAATTCGAGCAAACAAACCTATGATATGGCTAAGTATAAACTCATTGTATGTAGGTAGTTAGGTACCATCTACCTAACCTTAAACAGGGCCTAATTTTCAACGAATAAAACACGATAACATTTTCATAGACATTATATTTACATGACCAATGTAGGAATGGATTGAAATATAAAAGTATGTAACATAGTGTGTAATAAAAGGGCAACGTAGACAAATAACATATACATATAACAAACAATCAAACAATCTCGTGTCGGATGGATAATATTACATTAATACAATTTAGCTATAAGGAATACCCAAAAATTCCGAAGTCCTTTGTCCGAATGCGTTTACCAAAAAAGAGAGTGTTAACTAGGTAATCTGTAAATTCGCTGGATTACCTAGACAGTCCGCAGATTATACTTAAACAATGTTTTCCAATTTAACGGGCTCAACCATCTGGTTGCAGGAATCAGCAGATATAAAATGTTATCTGCACTTAAATTGATTAACGCACATTAGCGGTAAAACATACATTCCTAATTAGGACACGTTAGTACATCCCCAAAAATAAAATAACAGTGGAATATGATTTTCGACACAATTGTGCTTTTGGACAAATGACTATTTAGAATACCATTATCTATGTATTTCAATACAGTTTTCATATCACGATTAGTACTAGGATTGCTGAGATCATTTCTCACTATAAATATATTTTATACATGTTTACATGACCGTGGGATATTAGTTCAAATTATAAATACACTTTAACTACTCTTATAAATGTTGTGAAGAAAATTTCTAAATCTACTGGACAAAATATTCACAAAATATAAAGTTTCAAATTCTAGCACTCTTACACTATCTAAAGAAACACAGAAACAACTCTTAGGGTGAATCTTTTGCTTAACACGATTATAAATACATTTTCATTGATTTAAGTGTGACGATAGCATATTCTATATGTATTAGGTGTACTATGAACAAAATAAGAGAAAAAAACAAGACCACTTAAATATAAATTTAACTAAAATCTAAAGGTTGCACCACACGCCTGGATCATGACATGACATAGTTTTGTGATCAGGGCACCCGAAAGCGTCACCTAGCGCTTAAGCGCCCACACACACACTCGCACATCATTGTACTGAATGAGTTAAGAACCGGATTCACATTCACACATCATTGTACTGAATGAGTTAAGAACCGGATTCACATTCACACATCATTGTACTGAATGAGTTAAGAACCGGATTCAGGATGCTAAATTCAGGACAATGTAGGTAATACCCGCTTTACTGTCGCATTCAAGCGCTGTGATCTGACATTTGAAAGCGCTTGAAAGAGGCAATACGGGTGCGGGTCCACCTTCAAGCGCCCTGATCCCAAAACCCGGAACCTGATGTGGAGGTGAGCCTTACTTACTGCTCGTGAACTATTAGAACAGAGGGCCTACCGCGAACGGCATTCGAAGTTTTCCCTCTCTGTCATACTTACGAGTTCGTACGTAAGTGCAACAGAGAGCGAAAACTTCGAATGCCGTTCGCGGTAGGCCCTCAGCGTTCTGGTTCGGGTGAAATCCTTTATTATGGAATAAGAACGTGCAAGGGCCTATGCAGACTGCGATTTTTAAGCGCACCGTCGACGCGCGTTTGTGTTATTTTACTTGTGATTTGACACAAACGCGCGTCGACGGCGCGTTTTAAAAACGCAGTCTGCATAGGCCTTAGGGCTTAGAGAGAAGAGTACAATACAAACAGTCAGATCATAGGGTCATTTCGCCGGTTGGCGACCACCTAATTTCATGTGCCGGTTAGCGACCACTTAGCTGACTTCGTGAACTGAAAGCATATTTTCTCGTTTTTTTTGTAAATTCTATTCCATAACTACAAACAATAAGGCATACGGCTGACTGTTTCAATAGGCTCTGTAGAATTAATGTTATCTTCAATTGAAAAAAACATGTTCTTCAAGTGGTCGCTAACCGAAGGTGGTCGCGTAACCGGCGAAATGACCCTATACATTATAATACGATCTGCTAAATATAGACACCATAATCCTATTCTAAATGCTCACGGACCGTACGTAGCTTGTCATAGTCGGCGCGGCGAATCTTGATCCCTATGACAGCTGTCATCCCAGTACAATTTTACGTTTTAAGGTTATAAATTGTACGGAGATGACAGCTGTCATAGGGATCAAGTTTCGCCGCGCCGACTATATTGATGTGAAAGAGATAAAGTTCACCTTTTAACGCTAAACAAATGTTTCACGATAGTGTCAACTTAATATAAATACAGTACTCCTAGCCGTAAGTATAAACTTATACGTTTGTGCGATATACTATCCCCCTTATTCATACAACTTAAAATGCCTCTGCTAAATAAAATGTGCTTTGTCCCTTTCTTACGAACACAAATGTCAAAGTGACAGATAAGGACAAACGAATTTTAACGCCATTTTAGTTAAAGTAGTGTTGTAGAACGTTTATGAATATGGCCGTATGTCTACGGGTAATGCCTGCGTGTATATTATATAGTGATTCCTGTCTCCTCAGGTTTTTATCAATACATAGTATAAAACAAAGTCGCTTCCCGCCGTCTGTCTGTCTGTCCCTATGTATGCTTATATCTTTGGAACTACGCAACGGATTTTGATGCGGTTTTTTTCAATAGATAGAGTGATTCAAGAGGAAGGTTTATATGTATAATACAAACCATACATGCATGTATTATAAATATAAACCCGTGCGAAGCCGGGGCGGGTCGCTAGTATTTGAATAAAAACAAGTGCAGAATAATTAAGTATTTTGATAACTGCACCGTTTTTATTTCTGTAAATATATTTGCGCGCTTGTATCGATTAATAGAAATATAGGTAAGTAAAACGCTTTTGGAGTAGTGTAGACAAAGTTACCTAGCCTGGGTCTAAACGTCAGGGGTTAAAAAGGTAAGGTTGAGATTTGGTATCTATTGTTTCTAATAAAATTTAACCCTATATAAGGCAGAGGGAACTATATTCCCACCATGAATGAACTTTGTTTCTGTGATTATTTGTGTTAATTTTTCTGTTATAGGGTTAATTCTATGAAAAACCAGATGCCTTTGTGCCCGTTAAAAGGGTTAAGTACCGATTTATTTCAGAGGCTCTAGTATAAGTTTTATCGATACAATGTGTTTTCGAACGCGTTTGCGTTTAGTTTCAATTTGTATGGCAACACGAACAGCGCCTCTGGCGGTAACTATTAGGAACTACGCGTTGCCATACAAATTCAAACTAAACGCAAACGCGTTCGAAAACGTATATGTATCGAAAAAACTTATACTAGAGCTAAAGTCCATAACGTTTTCCATTATAATTTTTATTAGTCATATTATCAAAAGTCATAAAATTAAACAATATAAATTGGAGTTCCGATTATTGTTAGTCATATCATAACATTCATAATTTTATGGATATCAACATCTGACTATGGAAGTTCGAAACAATAAGTTTATGGGAAACAAAGGGGGATCTTAGAGAGGTGAAAAAAACTGATTTGAAGTCGGTTAAAACTTTGTTTTTAATGTAAATTATTATAACTTCCCTTTTTAGGGTTCCGTACTCAAAGAGTAAAACGGGACCCTATTACTAAGACTCCGCTGTCCGTCTGTCTGTCTGTCTGTCACCAGGCTGTATCTCACTGATACCGTGATAATTCCAGTTAAAATTTTCACAGATGATGTATTTCTGTTGCCGCTATAACAACAAATACTAAAAACAGAATAAAATAAATATTTTTATAGATACTGGTACGGAACCCTTCGCGCGCGAGTCTGACTCGCACTTGGCCGGTTTTTTTGAAGTCGGTTATTTGAAGTCGATTAAAAAGAACACCTATCTGGCAGCATTACGGGCCGCAGAATCGTAATCCTTTAACAAGGAGGAATATTTGCGGCGCTTGTTCACTCGGGCCTAGTAAACTAAATAGGTAAATAGAAAAAAAAACGGAAAACAATAGAAAACATCCAATACTCAGAAACAAATATTCATGCTCAATCACACAAATATGTGCGTTTACCGGGATTCGAACCCAGGACTTTCAGCTTCGTAGCCACTTAGCCGGTTTTTTAAACGTAACTAACACGTTAAGCCAGACTATAATTTCTCTTACCCAACCTGTTCTCATTTTCTGTTTTTATGGCTTACATCAGCCATAAATTAGATGCCAAAGCGCACCCCGGGCTCCTTCAGGACACAACCGGGAACAACGCTAACAGGATTATTAAGCCGGGTATTCATTTGGCAACATTTGTTAATAAACACAGTTTATAAACCGTGTTTCACAATGTTTCATCATCTCTGTAAACAGTTTATAGACAAAGGTAAATGATACATTGTTTATAAAACATGTTGCCGTGTTCCCTAGATAGATAGACAATAACTAAAAACTTAGAAAATTTTAAAAACTCCTGACATTTTCATTTCAAAGTTCGATATCTCAAAAACCGCTGAACCGATTTTGATGAAACGTAGCTAAGAACCATCTCGATCACGTCAGCTTTCGGATAAAAAAAACCGCATTCAAATTGGTTCATTCGTTTAGGAGCTACGATGCCACAGACAGACACACACACGGACACGTCAAACTTATATTATAACACCCCTCTCTTTGCGTCGGGGGTTAAGAAGCAAAAACCAACAGGTGTGATCGTGTGTTGCGCGAGTTTATAATAGTAGTTTATGCAATCGTTAGATAATGGATGCTTTTTAAGTCGAGTATCACGTTTAGGCCACGAAGCTTGCTGAGTAGCCTAATTAAGGTACGAGACTTAAAAAGCTAATTATATAATTATTGTATACAATACTTTTTCTACGAGTCAACGGAAATAATAATTTATTAAACAAACTTGGTATCTATTGAAAATCGCCCTGCTGAAATGAAGCGCAGCAGCTTAGTAATTTTGCGCGTTGATGTCTTCACAGTTATCTTATACAGCTCCTGGATTCATAAGATGACTGCTGGCGGTTATCTTATGAAACCATACGAGTTCGTGACGAGCTCGTGGAGCTCCAGGATTAAAAAGTATGTGATCTTAGTTTCGTGTACGAAATCTTAATTCAAAGATTAAAGTCGACGAGTAGAAAAACATGACTTGAGTTTCTAAACAACTGACAAGTAGTGTGGAGTTGGGGCCTATTTCTCAAAAGCTTGTAGCTCGTAATACACGCGGAAGTCTCTTTCTAATGAGAGAAGTAGCTTTTGAGAAATGGGCCCCAGGACTGCCAAGTTTCAAAAACAGAGTTTACGATAAACTTGTTTATAAGCACGTCATAAAAGTGTATCAACAAATGTTGCCAAATGAATACCCGGCTTCTATGGTATCCATCTTCAGCCATGCTTCATGGTCTTGTTGATGAAGACAGAGCGGACCTCCATGGGGCAGAGTGTGAGGGCCCCCTCCGCGGGCACGGGGCCCCGGAGGTGCACGAACGTGAGCGAGCTGGAGAACATCTGCTCGGGGCTGGCGTCTACGAAGTCTGTTAGCTGGACCTGGAACACAAAAGAGTACTGTGTTTTCTGGAATGTACGGTCAACCAATTTGATTCCTAGGCCATCACAGAACCTTGCCGTTGTAAATGCTATGTCAATACGGGTTACTAGAATTATTGCGTAAAGGCGTAAAGATTTTGTTTGTCCTAATTATACTCAAACACGACACGCTTTCTCTTCTAGATTTTTTCTTTTCCTAGGTCCACTTCTTTACAAAAGACTTAATGCACGGCTAGATCTACATATATCCCCTAAACTACATGAAATGTAAATCAACGCTACGAGAAGCCCTACATAATATGTCCTATGACGATACTGAGAAGTTATTTATCGTTTTAAAATAATTTTGTTCTATCTTCTATCTTTTTATACCTTTTTTATATATAGGTTATTAACTTACTAATTATTTTGTACTACCTAGTCAATAAGAATCATATTGAATAATATTTTGCATGTGAATAACATATTCAATTGTTAGTTCTTTTTTGCCTGAAACACAGGGTATCCTAGTTCAGGCACGTGTTATTTGCCCCTAATATTAAGATCCTAGTCTATAGTAAATACTGATGTACATTATGTTTTATCAATAAAGTATTATTATTATTGCGTCGCTATGTAGCAGTTAAAATGACAGGGTTCTACGGTGGCCTAGGAATCAAATTGGTTGACTGTACAGTCGACTACAAAGATAAGTATGGTTTTTAATGTTACAAATATATGTATGCATCTTATTACTATTTTATTTATTATTTTGTTTGTGGGCCTTAATGTGCCGCTTCGACCAGCAAGTGATCTATTGTGGCAGCCCTTGCTTTAGAGTTCACCGTTAAGTCCCGTTGCCGCCTTATTACTATGGTAGTAAGGTCTATGTATACATATTTTTGTAACATCATATGGATACATCTCTTTGTAGTCGACTGTACACAATTTCAAATATAGACAATAGGGATGATGACTAAGATTTTTTTTACGACGCCATTCGAACCAGTTTTTGGAGAAGAACAAATAAAATAAATAAATAAATATTTGGGGACAATCTTACACAAATCGACCTAGTCCCAAACTAAGCCAAGCTTGTAATGTCAGCATCATAAACATGTATACACTTTTGGTGGGTTTAGGACCTTATCGCTTACAGATAAGGTTCTAGAACTAAATTAATAAAAAAAAAAAAAGCTTTATTAAGTTCCATTTCAGCATTAATGATTATAAAAAAAACATTCAAATAAATTAAAAAGATTGCTGAATGGACCACCCCTCGCGGGTCAAAGCCTCCTCCAAGGCTTGCCAAGTCGGTCTGTCTCGTGCGGTTTTTAACCAATTTTTTCCTGCGACTGAGGCTATTTCGTCTTGCCATCTATTATTAGGTCTTCCTCGCTTTCTTGAACCACACGGCCCCTTCCATTTCGTGGTGTTCAAGGTCCAACTGTCATCGGTATATCTCGATATCTCGATACTATGGGTAATAGACGACGATAAACATACTTATATAGATAAACTAGCGGCCCGCCCCGGCTTCGCACGGGTTTATATGTACAATACACTGTATTATACATATAAACCTTCCTCTTGAATCAATCAATCTATTTAAAAAAACCGCATCAAAATCCGTTGCGTAGTTCTAAAGATCTAAGCATATACATAGGGACAGACAGACATACAGCGGGAAGCGACTTTGTTTTATACAATGTAGTGATAAATACTTAAATACCATGGAAAACATCGATGACTCAGGAACAAATATTTGTGCTCATCACACAAATAAATGCTCTTACTGGGATTCGAACCCGGGACCTCCGGCTTCGTAGGCAGGGCCACTACCAACCAGTGGCGGCGCGTGAGTGTTTTCACTGGACAACCCGGAGCAAAACAAAGGGCTGTTTTTGATGATTAAACGAGTTACGTAATATACAGTGTTTTTTTTAAATGGGACAGTAGGGGGAAATCCGAATCTAAAGGAGATAGAGGAAAAGTGTCCAAGGAGACATTAGGTGTTTTTTTATGTAAACAAATTTGGCTCATTAAAATTTTTGGTCAAGCGTGAGTTGTTCTTAAAAAATTATAAAGTTGGTCAATTTTTTTTTGCCCCACACGTATGGGTTTGATGAAAAAATTTTTTTTGAGTTTCAGTTCTGAGTATGGGGACCCCTAAAACTTAATGTTTTTTTTCGATTTTTGTGTGAAAATCTTAATGCGGTTCACAGAATACATCTACTTACCAAGTTTCAACAGTATAGCTCTTATAGTTTCGGAAAAAAGTGGCTGTGACATACGGACGGACAGACAGACAGACAGACGAACGGACATGACGAATCTATAAGGGTTCCGTTTTTTGCCATTTGGCTACGGAACCCTAAAAACAAATTATTTTCAATGCTGTCAAATACCCAATTTTAACATCACGCAACCAGCTTAAGGCTCCGTACGTTCATGGTCTTCTATCCCTCTCACTGAGCATACGCGTGAGCGAGATGGAAGTGCGTGTTCGAAAGCGCGAATATCATGTTTTACGGAATATTTCCAGAAACGAGAAGAAATTTAAGTAAGTATAAAGTTTTGTTCATTACTTTATGAAGAAGATTATAAAATTTCATCTTTATCTCATAAAAAATAGAGCAGTTAAATGGTTACAAGTGAAATAATTGGGTAGATTATTACTTCTCTTCTTTCTTTTCTTAAAATGGATTTCTACGAAATAGTACATTACTGAAGAGGCCGTGAAGTAAGGGATTGATGGACGAGTTTGGGGTAGACGGCCGAGTCGTAGACGAGGCCGGATACAACGAGTCCAGCAATCCCTGTTCCGGCCGAGGCTTGTAGAGTGCTTTTCTCAAACGATGTGAGGAAATAATAAATAGTTATTTGTTATACAAGGGTGCAGTTATATTTTAACCGCGAGTGTGGAATTGAAACACGAGCTAGCGAATGTGAGGTGAAAAGGATTCTATTTTTGAACCACAAAATAGAATCCTTTTCACCTCACTAAATTGAGGAAAATTCTACATAAAAAAATCAAAGAAATAAAAAAACATTAAAACAGAAAGAAAGTATTAAATAAAGAGAAAAAAAACAAAAAAATAAAACATTTAAAAAAGAAAAGAATTAACATACATAAAGGGAAACAAACATTTAAAAAGGGAAAAAAGGGAAAAAAACTTGAAAAATAACATAAAAGACCATACAAAATTTTAAACATTAAAAATTAGACATAAACATCAAAAAAAGAAAAACACTTTTTAAAATGATTATAAACGATCACTAAAATCACGAACATTAAAAAAACAAAAAAATTAAAAACAAAACAAAAAAAGAGCACCTACCTAGTAGTGGTTGGCAGTATGTAATTTTCCCTTTGTCTGTTTAATATTAGTAAGCAAATTTAAAAAGTTAGAGTAGCGGCCAATAATGTTTTTAGTTAGCGTTTTCATACATTACTTCTTGGCCTAGGCCAAGAGGTAATGTAGGGAGCCATGAACATGAAACTTCATGTCTTCATTTCGTGACATTAACGCATACATTTCCGAGCATGTTTGAGAAAACTATGTTACTTCTCATATCTTGCAGATTAGGAATATTATGATATATTTTTTCTGACCTGAAAATTGTTACGTTATAATGTATAAAAAGGTTACTAACAACGTATTTTCACGAAAATTTCAAAGGTGGATCCTTAATGTCAACGTACCACTCCATCGCTGAGCGGGTACCACTTGGCGAGCCCCGGGCTGCCGTGGCAGGTGTCCAGATGCACCCTCTGGAAGGTCATGCCCATGCCGTGGACTATATTGCCATCTTTCTTCTGAAACATTTAAATAAGATTGAGTATCTACAAATAAGTGTCTTAAGAGGGTATTAAACGGATATAAACCAATGGTGTAATATAAAAAATAGGTATATATGTTGTCTAAACGAAATTCCGTGTTTAAAAATGGACACCAAATTATGACAGCATTCGTTTCCATTGACGACGCAAAACTATGGCAAGCTGTGCGACTTGACCAAGTTTTAGTGTGCCACTTTTGGACCGCTTATAACATATCTACGTACATTTTATATTACATCATTTGCGCTTTGCTCATTACAACCATTGCGCTTTGTACGTATTTAATAGTACATTACTGCAAACGCCGGGAAAGAAGGGCTTGCCGGGATAGTGATACGAAGCTGGCAAGCCCTTTTCTAATATGGCATAGCATGTATAGTACTTTTCTAAAACCTACAATAAAAAAAATAAAAAAAAACCAAGAAATCAAGCTAATTTTCATGGCTACTGGCGATATCCCTACAACTGAGATATCTAGCTGCCCCGTAGGAAAAGGAGTCCCGCTTTGCGGGGCTCCGTCAATCTACTTGGCAGACACATGCCCGCTGAACGCCGCCAGCACTACATCAGTGAGGGCGTCGCGAGGCCCATACAGACTCGGCAGCGCGGCGCATTTGCACGCCGAATAGTGCATTGCCACCAGTGGGTTCAGCAGTGTTTGAGATAATATGTGAGCCCCTAAACACAGCTGGCCCCTGAGTTCGACCGCTTTACATGATAGCTACTGATAATGTGTGCATCTCTTTGACGTTGACTGTACAACTGTCGTGTTCCGCTTAGCGGGGCTCCGTCAATCTACTGACCTTGGCAGACACATGCCCGCTGAACGCCGCCAGCACCACATCAGCGGCGCCCTCGCGAGGCCCATAGAGACGCGGCAAAGCGGCGCCTTTGCGCGCCGAGTAGTGCATCGCCACCAGCGGGTTCAGGAGCGTCTGAGATGATATGTGAGCCCCTAGAGACAGCTGGCCGCTGGGGTGGTCGGCTGAAGGTTTTTGCTGCAAACAATAGTACATTGTTGTAGAGACTAGAAAGTAAGCAATAGATGTACGAGTTAGTTCGAGCGCCGACGCGTAGCGGAGGCCCTCGAAAGTACGAGTCCAGCTCCACTTTCGGCCGAGGATTAACATTGTACTTTTCACGCCTACAGAATTAAGTACTTAATTAAAGATCATAATACTAAACAAAAGAGCGCGGTTGAATTTGAATTCATAGATGGCCTGTTTCGTGCGACGTCCAACTAACCCTAGCTTTGAAGCCTGAATTCTGACCATCTTTTGCCACATTTCCGAGCAGTGGCGTGAGCAATTAATATATTGAAACAAACAGCAAGTGTATAGTTTAGATCAAGGGTCAGCGGAATGGGAATACCTGCGGGTGATAGAACGGGAGCTCCATCATCCGCCTAGAAGCGGTCCCGAGCTGGAAAGCCCCCATGGTGTTCTGGGGTGCTGACAGTGGAGTGTGTAGGGCACCATTCCCTTCAACCTACGTGGGCCCGCAAGGACAACGCTGACAGAGTTCTGGATGTGTGCAGATGTGTTCCCAGAGCTCTGTCTTAAAGCGAGTGATGGAAAACCCCAGGGGTTTTAGTCCGTGGGAGTCGGACATACCCATTCGGCTTCTCTCGAGCCGGGTGGGATCCATAATAGATTTCCCCTGGGTATAAAAAAAAAAAAGGGTCAGCGGACCGCGGTCTGGATCCGGACCGCCGACCTATTTTGTGCGGACCTTCAGTAACCAGTAACTTGTATTACTGAGTACGTACTTTAATAAAATTCTTGAATAAGTTGATGAATAATATATGAGATGGTTAAGTAAAGGTTGCGTTTAACAAAGATTCTCCGGCATTTTAGAACATTTGAAGATATTGAACGACAATAGCTTGCACCTACTTTACTCCAAAGTTCAGTAATTCAAGGCAAAAAATTACATTTTTCACATTGATATGTAAAAAAATCCTTGTCGCTTCTGTACATTTGCTTATTTAACAAACTCAAGTAGAAACGGACCGCGATGGTCATTTTATCATTCCGATGGTCATTAAAACCCGGACCCCTGAAGAAACTAATTAATGACCCAGGTTTAGATTATATGAAGTGAGCTCATGAATGGTTCTTTGTTAGCCAGGTACACAATGCCCTTATCTGCTTTTGTTTGCGAACGTGTGCCATCCCAAAAAAGTTAGCGCCACGTAAAATGTTCATTGAATTATGAACTCTATCGTCTTATTTAATAGATTCAAAATTGACTGAAAGATAAAAAAACCCGCCCCCAGCAAGCCAGCTGTATGGCGCTGTGTGTGGTATTTTATCTTGTAGCTAATTTGGAATCTATTGTAAAAGAAGATAGAGTTCATTATTTAATGAACATTTTACGTGGCGCTAACCTTTTTCTTGCAACAAAATGGCACGCGCTCGCAAACAAAAGCAGATAAGGGCATTGTGTACCTGGCTAACAAAGAACTATTAATGAACCCACTTCATGTAATCTAAACTATACGCAAGGTCGTCCGAAGTAGGATTTTGAGCATATCCTAGCTCATGCCACGGTTATGTTCTTTGCACGGTGGCTGTCTTTAAACCTTGTGCACATACGTCACCTTTTTACATGCTTTATATTAACTTGACTTGTTCGTATGTAAGTATACAATAATAATAATTCTCATCTAAACTATACTAATACCCAAAATTTCAGCTCAATCGGATAACGGCAAGTGACTGAAAAATGGATTGCAAATTTTGACGGACAACTTACATACAAATACAGGGTGTGGCCTGTAATAGGAGCAAAAAATTAAACGGTAGATTATTAAGCTTGTGAACAATTATTCCCACATGGTTAAACTTGAAAAAAAAAAAAATTTTTTTTTCTTCAAAATAAGTTTAGTTGTATTTTTTTACTCTTCTGGAGTGCTATCAGTAACTTTTTATTTTAAAGACACTAAAAAAATTAAATAAAAATCAAAAAATCACAAAAATATCTTTTGAAAACAAAGATGCAAAAACAATTATTACTCGTTACATGATGTTACCTCAAAATCCGCATTGACTGCTGTGCTATGATGTCGTGGTGCCAAGATACATTACTTGGAGGTCATAACTTTAGATCAAAATATCTCCGAATCCAAAAAAAAATTAAATGAGTAGGACACAAGGGGTTACTACAAATGTTCTGAGGAAGCGTCCCTTTGAATATTTGCTCCTATTACAGGCCACACCCTGTATAAGTATGTAAGTTGTCCGTCAAAATTTGCAATCCATTTTTCAGTCACTTGCCGTTATCCGATTGAGTTGAAATTTTAGGTATTAGTATAGTTTAGATGAGAATTCGAGCTGATCTGATGATGGAGACAGAAGGCGGCCATGGGAATTCAGTACTTAACCGTCGTAACCCCGTTGAGTTTGGGCTCGTTAGAATCGTCTCAATGAGTAGTTGATGATGGTATACAGAAAAGTACAGTCGGCAATAAAATATTGTACCAAAAATGAAATTTTTGACAGAAACTTATTTAGAGCGACTCTTATCGTCGCGACACTGGCTGCTGCCTAGCTGCTGTTGCTGTTACTTGACTTCAGACCTTGTTTTAAATGGATTAGACGTCAGTTTTCCAGACAAGGCCGTCAGCTATCGTAACTTCTGTCATGTGAATTTAGACCTTGTTCTAAAGCGCATAGACGTGGGTTTACCTGGCAGGGCTTGTTGGCCTTCTCGTATATGATCCGGAAGGTGTGGCGCGTGCGCACGTTGTCGAGCACACCTTGGTTCACGCCGCGATTGTCGTCCTTGCTGAGACGACGGTCTTGCATCACCTGTATCATACTTATATCAGGGGAAAGTTTTATACAAATAACACTAATCTACTAAGCTTAACCCATTGTATGCTTAGGCGGCTCTGTGGGCTAAACATTTGAGACTCACATAAGCAAATGATAGCATAATTAACGATTTTATATTTAGTTTGTAAGTATGCATGCTGCATACTATTTTGTGGCGATTTGTATGCCTTGGCAAGACATAGTGATACAATCGAAAAACTAAAACACCGATGTACATACCTATGTTAAACAAATACAATATTTTGTATTTGTATAGAGAGGTCAAAGAGGCAGCCCTAGATAGAGTCAGATGGAGGGAGCTACACCGACAAGAGTGTAACTGTTAAATGTATGATGAGTTCACCTCGAGTTGTCCGGGCTGCAACGCCGCCATCCCGAGCGGCGTCGATGTAAGCAACGTGAAGCGCGCGGCCGGGTCCTCGATGTAGGCCGCGGCCGGCAGAGGATAGAAGTTCGCTTGGATGGGCAGCTTCGAGAAATAGCGCCGTTTTATCATCTGGAAATAAGGGGATATGTCAAGGAGAAACAATGCACGCTAAGCAGTTGATCCCGGCTGCTGTCTACGACAGTAGTCGTTCAGCCGAGTTACGCCTTGGCCACGAAGCGACCTGCGACCAGCGTTTTATCTGTTCATTGCGCGGTCGAGACGCGCAACGCACTGTGGTCAGTTGGGATCACGCGCAATGAACAGATAAAACGCTGGTCGCAGGTCGCTTAAGACCAAAGTCCCAGGGCTTAAGAACCTCTGACAGTCGAAGTTGACTCACTTGAGAAAGGGGGGACAACTGTCACTTGCGTCCGCAGGAGCTACATAGTCTACCTAACACAACCCTACACGTGTCCCCTGGGTGGTACTAAAGAGTGACAAACTCAAAGGCCAAATAATGTATGCCGTACGATTAAATAAATGCAAGCAGGTAGAGGGGTAGCACACTTATTTATTTATCGTATGGCGGTTACACACTAGTACATATATGTATTCGTATCGATGTCGCTGATAGAGTTCCAGTGTGCGCTGCGAGGTTCAGAAGGAACAGTGCAGCTGCCGAGTTTGTTGTTCTTTTAGCACCACCCGGAGGTCACGTGTAGGGCTTCTAGGGTTATAGTTACGGACGTAGAACAACAACGACCTCGGGCTGCACACTAAACCGTTATTATTATACTACAAGCTGGGCAGAAACGTGAAAGCGACTCCTTCCGCGTGAAAATCGTAAAAAAAAATTTTACCAACTACTTACACTTACTAACGTGTACTTTTACAAAACGCAAAAATATTTTTTTTGTTTCATGATACGGAATCTTTTCATAAAGTTTTAATTTCGTAGCTCAAAAAAGGGTTTCCCCATACAAATTTTACACCCCTATAAAACCTGCTAAGGGGTGAGTTTTTCCAAAACCCTAAAATTACTTTTCTTATATTGTAATAAGGAGTCCAAGCACAAAATTTGGGCTGGGCGTTGATTTAACCCTTTTCCAGGCAGAGGCGTTATACCGACCACATGCTGCCTGTCAAACATGTTTCTTAATGTCAATGAATAAGACTGACACTTGATTGTCACTTCTCAACTGCCAGCCTGGAATAGGGTTAAGTGAGTGAGTGAGTCAGTCAGTCAGGACTTTTACGTTTATATATATTGATTGACGGGTCTTCTACATTGGGTATTGCATGGCCCGTTTACGTAGCTAAAAGTTACAAGTCTAAACAGGTAAAATGACTAGTCATTATTGTCCAAACGCCTCAGTGCCGCAAATTTTTACTTGTCAGATTAAATATGATGTCGTCATTAACTTTGAATGGATGTTGCCTTACTAATGAGGCAACCAGTATACTGTAATTATGCCATGAACATTCACATTTGCGGCTTACCTGCATGCCATTGAGATCCGTATAGAAGGTGTGTTCGTTCTTGATGGAGGTCGAGAATCGCATGGCAAGCTCGAGGTCGTTGACCTGCGGGTCGATCAGGAACGTGTTGCAGATCTCCACTTCCGTCTGCGGCAGCGAGGGGTTGTCGAACACGGAGATCTGAAGAGAAATCACTTACCATCAGTTGGGCCGTAAGCTTATTTGCCATCGACGTATTAAACAAAAAAAAAATTTCAGTGAATATCTTGTACAAACTAACCAAGTTCTAGGCTCGGTGCTTTTCTACAAGACAGATAACACGTTTTTTCCAGAGAAATCCAGAAGTTCATTCGTTTTTGTAGTAATTTTTCCGATATATCAATATTTTAATTTAATCATTTTTGCAGATTTAACCAGTGTATTAAATAGCTCTTAACTGTGACTTCGTAACAGCTTTTTACATTTTGTAAGGTTCATATACACTACAAGAAGGTTTACAAAGTGAGTTCGTTAGTATTAGGCACGAACTGGCTCGGAGGTACATATTTTTTATTTCATGTGTTTCAAGACCCTTGTACAATATCATGCTGAGTCGGGGCCTTTTCGTGGACCCTGCTATTTTTACGTTCTGTGTTTTGTTTTTTACACCCATTGTTTTGTCCACGAATAAATGTTTTCTTTCTTTCTTCCTTTCAATAAGACAATAACCGTTAATACTACATTAAATTATTTTGTTTTAAAATCGGAAACATTTTTATTTTATTTTTAACAAATAATTTTGCTAATTTGTTTCTGTGAATGTACTCCGCAACGCAATATGCCGAAGCTTATATACATGTCACACAATAGATCTAAGTGCAAAGGCGAACTTATAATAATAATAATAACGTTTATTGTAAACCATGGTTTTTTACATAGATGTTACTTATCCCTATATATAGGTACTGATCGCGGTGGAGTACTCACTGCTAACACGATCTCGGCCGAGTTAGGGCCGCTCAGGCTGGAGTACAGCGTGGCCTTGAAGGGCCCCTCGGTGATGACTATCTCCGGGAAGGCATCCGTCTTGAACTCGGCGCCCGGCTTCGACGGGATGAACAGGTACGCCCCGCTGTTGTTGTCCGGCGCTTGCGTCGAGTCGTACCTTCAACAAAAAGGTTTTGTTTAAAAAAATATATTGTTGGTACATAACATGTCACCGCGGCTCCTCTACAGTTTTATAAAGTAGCAGAGCTGCGGGATGCAAGCATAATGTCAATTCGGAAGACCTGCAGCGCCACGTCGGCACTGAGCCGCGCCGAGGGCTGCTCCACCGCGAACATCTGGAGCAGGTCGATGCTCCAGTAGTCTGTTGTAGACGGAAGTAGGAACTCACTGCACAAAGTCCATGTGCACCGGCGTAGTCTCGCCGTCAGCCGACACGAGCGCCTTGAGCAGCCCGCGCATGTTGGCCACGAGCCGCGGGCCGGCGCCGGCCTGCAGCGCCACGTCGGCACTGAGCCGCGCCGAGGGCTGCTCCACCGCGAACATCTGGGGCAGGTCGATGCTCCAGTAGTCTGTTGTAGACGGAAGTAGGAACTCACTGCACAAAGTCCATGTGCACCGGCGTAGTCTCGCCGTCAGCCGACACGAGCGCCTTGAGCAGCCCGCGCATGTTGGTCACGAGCCGCGGGCCGGCGCCGGCCTGCAGCGCCACGTCGGCACTGAGCCGCGCCGAGGGCTGCTCCACCGCGAACATCTGGAGCAGGTCGATGCTCCAGTAGTGTGTTGTAGACGGAAGTAGGAACTCACTGCACAAAGTCCATGTGCACCGGCGTAGTCTCGCCGTCAGCCGACACGAGCGCCTTGAGCAGCCCGCGCATGTTGGCCACGAGCCGCGGGCCGGCGCCGGCCTGCAGCGCCACGTCGGCACTGAGCCGCGCCGAGGGCTGCTCCACCGCGAACATCTGGGGCAGGTCGATGCTCCAGTAGTCTGTTGTAGACGGAAGTAGGAACTCACTGCACAAAGTCCATGTGCACCGGCGTAGTCTCGCCGTCAGCCGACACGAGCGCCTTGAGCAGCCCGCGCATGTTGGCCACGAGCCGCGGGCCGGCGCCGGCCTGCAGCGCCACGTCGGCACTGAGCCGCGCCGAGGGCTGCTCCACCGCGAACATCTGGGGCAGGTCGATGCTCCAGTAGTCTGTTGTAGACGGAAGTAGGAACTCACTGCACAAAGTCCATGTGCACCGGCGTAGTCTCGCCGTCAGCCGACACGAGCGCCTTGAGCAGCCCGCGCATGTTGGCCACGAGCCGCGGGCCGGCGCCGGCCTGCAGCGCCACGTCGGCACTGAGCCGCGCCGAGGGCTGCTCCACCGCGAACATCTGGGGCAGGTCGATGCTCCAGTAGTCTGTTGTAGACGGAAGTAGGAACTCACTGCACAAAGTCCATGTGCACCGGCGTAGTCTCGCCGTCAGCCGACACGAGCGCCTTGAGCAGCCCGCGCATGTTGGCCACGAGCCGCGGGCCGGCGCCGGCCTGCAGCGCCACGTCGGCACTGAGCCGCGCCGAGGGCTGCTCCACCGCGAACATCTGGGGCAGGTCGATGCTCCAGTAGTCTGTTGTAGACGGAAGTAGGAACTCACTGCACAAAGTCCATGTGCACCGGCGTAGTCTCGCCGTCAGCCGACACGAGCGCCTTGAGCAGCCCGCGCATGTTGGCCACGAGCCGCGGGCCGGCGCCGGCCTGCAGCGCCACGTCGGCACTGAGCCGCGCCGAGGGCTGCTCCACCGCGAACATCTGGGGCAGGTCGATGCTCCAGTAGTCTGTTGTAGACGGAAGTAGGAACTCACTGCACAAAGTCCATGTGCACCGGCGTAGTCTCGCCGTCAGCCGACACGAGCGCCTTGAGCAGCCCGCGCATGTTGGCCACGAGCCGCGGGCCGGCGCCGGCCTGCAGCGCCACGTCGGCACTGAGCCGCGCCGAGGGCTGCTCCACCGCGAACATCTGGGGCAGGTCGATGCTCCAGTAGTCTGTTGTAGACGGAAGTAGGAACTCACTGCACAAAGTCCATGTGCACCGGCGTAGTCTCGCCGTCAGCCGACACGAGCGCCTTGAGCAGCCCGCGCATGTTGGCCACGAGCCGCGGGCCGGCGCCGGCCTGCAGCGCCACGTCGGCACTGAGCCGCGCCGAGGGCTGCTCCACCGCGAACATCTGGGGCAGGTCGATGCTCCAGTAGTCTGTTGTAGACGGAAGTAGGAACTCACTGCACAAAGTCCATGTGCACCGGCGTAGTCTCGCCGTCAGCCGACACGAGCGCCTTGAGCAGCCCGCGCATGTTGGCCACGAGCCGCGGGCCGGCGCCGGCCTGCAGCGCCACGTCGGCACTGAGCCGCGCCGAGGGCTGCTCCACCGCGAACATCTGGGGCAGGTCGATGCTCCAGTAGTCTGTTGTAGACGGAAGTAGGAACTCACTGCACAAAGTCCATGTGCACCGGCGTAGTCTCGCCGTCAGCCGACACGAGCGCCTTGAGCAGCCCGCGCATGTTGGCCACGAGCCGCGGGCCGGCGCCGGCCTGCAGCGCCACGTCGGCACTGAGCCGCGCCGAGGGCTGCTCCACCGCGAACATCTGGGGCAGGTCGATGCTCCAGTAGTCTGTTGTAGACGGAAGTAGGAACTCACTGCACAAAGTCCATGTGCACCGGCGTAGTCTCGCCGTCAGCCGACACGAGCGCCTTGAGCAGCCCGCGCATGTTGGCCACGAGCCGCGGGCCGGCGCCGGCCTGCAGCGCCACGTCGGCACTGAGCCGCGCCGAGGGCTGCTCCACCGCGAACATCTGGGGCAGGTCGATGCTCCAGTAGTCCGCGTTGTAGACGCGTACGCGGGCGAAGGAGGTGTACCTGGAAAATATTTCAGTCTTGTATTTTTGTATTACAGATAGTGTTGATTGAGCCGTGAAGACTTCGAGCCGTTACAGTTAAGACTTGCGTTAAGGAGTACTGAGAAGCCTCGTGTTAGCTCTGAAGGCTTGGATCTTCAAGGGTTGGCCGAGCTCTAACTCACAACACTAATGACTTATGAACTCAATATTTTTGTTAATTGAATCCGAAATGAACACAATTCGAAAGCATTGTTATTCTTGAACCTTCTTGGCGACTTTTGCCACTCCAGCTGTTTACAACCCACACTGTCCTCGGTTCTTTTTAGTGTAGATGTGCCTATAAGGCTTGTCAGTGCAGCAACCTGATCTATTCACGCGCCGGCTTGCCATCCACTTTCCTCAAGTTGTCCGGTTATCTGCGGGCTACGTGGCCAAAGTACCTAAGAACTCGAAGTACGACTCTAAGATATTCGAATCTGCAGCACAAATTGCTGGTACTTGGGTCTTCATTGACCACTAGGGTGTCCGGCAGAGGCCGAGAGAGGCTCCTCAGCCACTGGGAATGAAAGTTGGAACTTGTTCGCGGCGAACGCTAGCCGTTTCTCGCCAGACACTACTGGTGATACCTGGGCTGTCATTGGCTTGCTTCTCTCGACTACTTACTTGTTGATGCTAGTGTTGTCCCGCAGAGACACAGTGTAGGTAGTGATTGCTAATGGCTCCACAGCCACTGGGAATGAAAGTTGGTACTTGTTCGCGGCGAACGCTAGCCGTTTCTCGCCAGACACTACTGGTGATACCTGGGCTGTCATTGGCTTGCTTCTCTCGACTACTTACTTGTTGATGCTAGTGTTGTCCCGCAGAGACACAGTGTAGGTAGTGATTGCTAATGGCTCCACAGCCACTGGGAATGAAAGTTGGTACTTGTTCGCGGCGAACGCTAGCCGCTTCTCGCCAGACACTACTGGTGATACCTGGGCTGTCATTGGCTTGCTTCTCTCGACTACTTACTTGTTGATGCTAGTGTTGTCCCGCAGAGACACAGTGTAGGTAGTGATTGCTAATGGCTCCACAGCCACTGGGAATGAAAGTTGGTACTTGTTCGCGGCGAACGCTAGCCGTTTCTCGCCAGACACTACTGGTGATACCTGGGCTGTCATTGGCTTGCTTCTCTCGACTACTTACTTGTTGATGCTAGTGTTGTCCCGCAGAGACACAGTGTAGGTAGTGATTGCTAATGGCTCCACAGCCACTGGGAATGAAAGTTGGTACTTGTTCGCGGCGAACGCTAGCCGTTTCTCGCCAGACACTACTGGTGATACCTGGGCTGTCATTGACTTGCTTCTCTCGACTACTTACTTGTTGATGCTAGTGTTGTCCCGCAGAGACACAGTGTAGGTAGTGATTGCTAATGGCTCCACAGCCACTGGGAATGAAAGTTGGTACTTGTTCGCGGCGAACGCTAGCCGCTTCTCACCACACTACTGGTGATACTTGGGCTGTCATTGGCTTGCTTCTCTCGACTACTTACTTGTTGATGCTAGTGTTGTCCCGCAGAGCCACAGTGTAGGTAGTGATTGCTAATGGCTCCACAGCTACTGGGAATGAAAGTTGGTACTTGTTCGCGGCGAACGCTAGCCGCTTCTCGCCAGACACTACTGGTGATACCTGGGCTGTCATTGGCTTGCTTCTCTCGACTACTTACTTGTTGATGCTAGTGTTGTCCCGCAGAGACACAGTGTAGGTAGTGATTGCTAATGGCTCCACAGCCACTGGGAATGAAAGTTGGTACTTGTTCGCGGCGAACGCTAGCCGCTTCTCGCCAGACACTACTGGTGATACTTGGGCTGTCATTGGCTTGCTTCTCTCGACTACTTACTTGTTGATGCTAGTGTTGTCCCGCAGAGACACAGTGTAGGTAGTGATTGCTAATGGCTCCACAGCGACTGGGAATGAAAGTTGGTACTTGTTCGCGGCGAACGCTAGCCGCTTCTCGCCAGACACTACTGGTGATACTTGGGCTGTCATTGGCTTGCTTCTCTCGACTACTTACTTGTTGATGCTAGTGTTGTCCCGCAGAGACACAGTGTAGGTAGTGATTGCTAATGGCTCCACAGCCACTGGGAATGAAAGTTGGTACTTGTTCGCGGCGAACGCTAGCCGCTTCTCGCCAGACACTACTGGTAATACTTGGGCTGTCATTGGCTTGCTTCTCTCGACTACTTACTTGTTGATGCTAGTGTTGTCCCGCAGAGCCACAGTGTAGGTAGTGATTGCTAATGGCTCCACAGCCACTGGGAATGAAAGTTGGTACTTGTTCGCGGCGAACGCTAGCCGCTTCTCACCAGACACTACTGGTGATACTTGGGCTGTCATTGGCTTGCTTCTCTCGACTACTTACTTGTTGATGCTAGTGTTGTCCCGCAGAGCCACAGTGTAGGTAGTGATTGCTAATGGCTCCACAGCCACTGGGAATGAAAGTTGGTACTTGTTCGCGGCGAACGCTAGCCGCTTCTCACCAGACACTACTGGTGATACTTGGGCTGTCATTGGCTTGCTTCTCTCGACTACTTACTTGTTGATGCTAGTGTTGTCCCGCAGAGCCACAGTGTAGGTAGTGATTGCTAATGGCTCCACAGCCACTGGGAATGAAAGTTGGTACTTGTTCGCGGCGAACGCTAGCCGTTTCTCGCCAGACACTACTGGTGATACTTGAGCCATCATCGGCTTGCCTTCGGGGTCGAATACCTGGGGAAGAAGTACATAATTAATTAGAAGAACTTACCATTCAGAGTTTTAGTTTAGTGCTTGGGCAGAAACCTAGAGCAGTCGCAACACATACATAGAAGGTCATTCAAAGTTGTACGCAAAATGTTCATGGAACATTTCGGCAAAATAGTGCATACGTCCCAGAAAACCTGAGGAGGCGAGTTACTTCACTTGCTACTCCATAAACACCCCTATACTATACTTAATGATTCACAAACTATCTAAATGTGAAAAAAACTGCGTGAGTTTTGGTACAACCTATAGTAGAAAACAACTATACCTGCTCTGAGTGTCATAATGACTACACCGATGTATAAACAACTAGACAATATTATACACCAAATTAAAGGCTACACCCACCTCAACATGCGGCGTTGAAATCAGCACAGTCAATATCTGATGTCTCTTAAACGCCAGGGAGTTGTACAGCAGCACCCTTCTAGAGGACGACAGTGCGTCCAGGGTAATAGTGATTCTCGCCGGTATCTCGTCCTTCTGCCGCCAGATGTCGTCCACGTCGAAGAATACGTCTTCCTGTGTCTGGTCCACGATGTCTGGCTGTTTGAGGAGGAAGTAGGCAGCTTGCTGGATGGCGGATTGGCTGTATTTGATGGCTGTGAGCATCCTGGAACATTCATCATCATCATATCACCCGAAAGACGTCGACTGCTGGACAAAGGCCTCCCCAAAGAGTGCCACAATGGCCGGTCCTGCGCCACCCGCATCCAGCGGACTCCCGCGACCTTTACCAGGTCATCAGTCCACCTTGTGGGGGGACCTACCCACGCCGCGCCTTCCGGTACGTGGTCGCCACTCAAGAACCTTTCCGCCCCGACGGCCATCGGTTCTACGTGCAATGTGCCCCGCCCACTGCCACTTAAGTTTAGCGATGGAACATTGGCATACATATAAAAGGGCTCACAATTTGACGATTCGACATTGATAGTTTATAATGTAACGAAAAAAATTGCGTTAAATTGTGAAACTTGCAATTTTTCGACAGTTTATAATATCGCAAGTAATATTATAAACTGACGGGGTTCACAATCTACCGGTGACATATATACAGATTTCCAAAAACTATGCTTTTAATAAAAAATGCTAATTGGAACACGTGAATGGACCCTGTCTACAGAAGTGTGACGTCACACTTGGCACTCACTTGGCAGCATAGTCTGCGCGCACCTCGTCCCGCGAAGTCCCCGTGATCCCGTCATGATGCTGGAAGAGAGACAGCGCGCGCCGCGCTTGCCACACCTTGTCTCTCAGTTGCAGCGACAGTACGTACGTCACAGAGTTAGACGATACCGCTTGGGCTGTTATGATCTCGGCTGCCCTGTGGATGCGTTACAAATTAATACGGTAGTTGGAAACAGTAACAATAAATTCTTTTTAAATCACAAATAAAGAAAATTCACGAAAATGCTCGGAAAACATCTCGATTCTGTATTTTTGCTGGTTTAAAGATTCAAACAAAGATGCACAAAACATTGTTTTGATGTGATAGTGTTCGCATTTATTAATGAGGCCTTTCTCGAGGGACAACAGCTATTCGGATCCTGAGATTTTGACTTTCGCTCGATAGAAAAAAATCACGAACATAGGTCTAAAATATACATAAAAAAATCGTAACAAATTATGCACGACAGCTAAACATATTTAAATTGGTTCTAAAAATTGCCATTATCATGTTTGAGGGAACTTAGCTATTACTTTTTGATTTATTAAAACGCACAAAAATTAAAATTAAAAAACATGATATTCGCCTTAATTGAAACTGACCAGTGTGAAACAGTAATTTAAATAAGATAGGTTTGTTGAACGTTTATAAATACGGCTATTAGTGTCCTAGAATGCCTTATGTTTTTCACAAAACACCGGATTATTCTGAACACAGGGTATTTTGAGATAAAGGTATTAAATTACGAGACTAACTATCTCTGGTATGCCTATTTTTTTTCTGAAAAAAACTTGGCAGAATGTTAACATTTTATACCTTCACCCGACAGCAGGGGTTGGGTTAAATGAAATTAATTCTTAATCAAAGATGTCCAAGGCATAGATAGGTTTGTTGAACGTTTATAAATACGGCTATTAGTGTCCTAGAATGCCTTATGTTTTTCACAAAACACCGGATTATTCTGAACACAGGGTATTTTGAGATAAAGGTATAAAATTACGAGACTAACTATCTCTGGTATGCCTATTTTTTTTCTGAAAAAATCTTGGCAGAATGTTAACATTTTATACCATACCACATATACATTTTGACAGCAGAGGTATTGGGTGAAATTAAATTTATTCTTAATGAAACCAACGCAAATAAACCAAGATGACGGGCGACAGTGAATTTTGAAAGAAATATATGCTGGTCAGTCCCCATATATTAGCAACGGGCAAGCAAGACGGTATTTATTAGTTTATACAATTAATTATCCTTATCGATCTCGCAGATGTCCAAGACACTGGCTCAGCCTAGTTTGGAGTCTGATAGATAAGTCTTCATTATGTGTTACTTTTTTGGTTAATAAATGATTTTGTATTTTTTTGTATTTACCTGACATAAGCCAGCAGAATGCGGTCCATGTTCTTATAGAAGGGCCTCGACGTGTAGTACCCGCTCCAGTAGTGCTCGTTCCTGTCCGCGTACGTGAAGAAATCGCCAGAGAGCACGGGGAAGTCGGAGAGTTTGATTTCTTCGTGCACTGCCTTGAAGTAGTCTTGGAGAGTGCCGAATTGTACCTGGGAAGTAACAGACAGACATACTTTGACGTGATAACGTCTTATAAATCGATGAACACCGGCAGCACGCACGAAAAAGTATGACTCATTGTCCTGTTCCGCCTGAGCCGAGCGTTCGGCTTTATGACGTTTTCACGTAAAATTGTCGTCCGTAAACCGACTTTATAGAAAACTAATTTTTAAACATATACTCGGGTACTGAAGTTTTTAAGATACGAACAACAAGAAAGACAAGTCAAGTTCTCTTCGAAATGCCATTTTGAGGATGCCTGCCGAATTTAAGTAGGGAGTTTTGGTAGGGATTGTTAAAAGTACGACACTGGGTACACGTTCCACTCACCTCAGCGTTCCAAGCCTCATTGTTGTTGATGTAATCTATGATCATCTCGTAGTTCTGGTACTGGTTGTCCCACTCGTTGGAGCGATCGTACCGGAAGTCGTCACCAAGTGGGAATAACACTACGTTGCTGCGGTACAGTTGGGACTTCTTCCGCCATTGGTCTAGGATCAGTTGGGACCTGTGTGTGAAAAATACACGTTTAGAAAATCGTTGAGAAGACCTTTTCCTTGTCAGTTAACCCTTTCATTGTTAACGCTCCAAATCTCTATTGTACCCTGCGAATTCACGTCCGCGGCATACAGGAACCGCTCTTGTCGACGCAATTTCGCGTCCGCGGCATTGATGGAATTCTCAGCTTTACTATTAACAGACCTCGTGACGCGATTACGCGTTTGCGACATATATCGTTTTCAGCGACGCGAATTCGCGTCCGCGGCATTACGATTAACAAATGTCGTGACGCGATTTGACGTCCGCTACATAGATACAGTTCTCAGCGTTGCGAATTCGCGTTCGCGGTATTACGATTAACAAATCTCTTGACGCGAATTCACGTCAACGGCAATGAATCGGTTAGAATGTGAACGCAATCTCCCGCTCCCCTACACGGCGGCGAGGGGTTAACCACGAAGAGGGTTTAGTGGGTATTCCCTTCCCTCACGGAAGGGTTAGTCCCACATACCCCCCACAATTAACCATCCCCGGGACTCGGACAAAAAAAAACATACGTAAAAAAAAGGGATAAACGTATACCATAGCGCCCGCATGCAGGGAGCCATTTTCGCTGGTGATATCGACCTTATTATTCTACATATTATTGAGGCCTGTTCACGAAAAAAAGTAGCCAACGAAAACTAAGTCTCCACTGCACTTTGATTATATTGCCAACTGAGTATTCTTTTTTATGTGACAGAATCGAATATCCATAATTTTTTCCTTAAAGTTGTGAAGTCCTACATAATGCCAGTTAAGGCTTGAAGCTACAATGATTGGATAGAAATGTGTGTACTTCTGGCACGACCTTCATACAGTAATGAATAGTCTTGAAAGATATTCGCGGAACATTATTATAGCATCGATAATTTATTTGAGTGAAGAAAAAAAAGAACCTCTATTACCCAAACGTGAATATTACAAAATCCAAGACTAAAATCCAGAGATTTCTAAAGTAAGCCCAAAAATGAATAGCAACATAACGCCCACTCAAAACGAAAAGTGACGAGTCCTTATTTTTAATTTAATTCTTTAAAAAATATCATTTCATATTGAAAACCTGAATTATACAACAGTGCTCCTACTTTTTTTCGAGAAAAAGCCTTATTCTAAATTGGAACAGAGTTGCAGATGTTTTGTTTTGTTCGATTTTTAAACAAAACGAATTCTATTCTATTTCCTATTTGAAGTCAATTTTTCACGTGTGGTGGTTGGCATAAAAAAGACCGCGGGTCATTTCTGGATGAGACTAGCACGGGACCGGGATAAGTGGCGTACCCGAAGAGAGGCTTATGCTCAGCAGTGGGCGATTACAGGCTGAAAATGACGATGATGATGATGATGATGATGATGGTGGTGGTGGTGGTTGGCTGGAGGTTATAGTAAGTAGGATATACTATAGTAAGTGTAAGGATATAGTAGCCTGCTAGAACTAGAACAGCTATAAATGCACTGAAAGCGGTGGCGGTGCGGCGCGGCGCGGTGCGGATGCGGTACCGGTTGTAATGTTCGAGCTAATATGAAAAGGTCCGCACAGAGTACCGCGCCGCACCGCATCGCGCCGCCACCGCTGTCTGTGCGTTTCGACCTTCATGCATACCTCTCATGGACATTTTTTTGTATAATCTTTCTGGGAGCGGTCCCCCACGGGCAAGTGACTCCGTTGCCGGGAAGTCTTTTGAAATCGAACTGGCAGCAAACCTAAAAAGAAACAACAAGAGTATAAAATAACTTTCTAGTATAGCTAGGAGCTCTAAGATATGGAAAAACTTGACAGAAATAAACTTGTAGGAAATTTAATCAGCTTTCATTATGTATAGAATACTCATGTCGCTAGGACGCATAGTTTCCGAGATATGAGCGAAAAACCGAAAAATGGTACCTTCAAATGTACCTCAGAGCATAGAATACTAGAGAGAGGACAAGCCGCCGGCGGCCGTGTCGCAGCTGTATGCTCAATGGACATACACTGCCATACTATGCACGCGTGCTGATCGCAGAGAATATTACGTTTTTTCCCAAAATGCGTGTAGGTATACAAGTGTGTGTGTTTTAGATGTGTGCGTGCTTTGTCTTGTCAATTACTTGGGCGTTGTGTGGGTTAATGAACTTGCGACAGGCGTACTCTATACAAATCGGCCGCCATGTCCGATCTCCTTATATTCATACATCTGTGAAATGTACTGAGTTACTGAAATTTGATCTGACATTTGATCTAACGCATCTTTATAAAACCGGGCGTAAATGTTAAAAAAAAGACATCATGAGAAGCTTATATTATCTCTGTTGCCGCAGTTTCCAGTCCCACAACCCATTACTTATAAACTGCAAGGTATATTTAGTAGAATCTATAACAACTGTACAGTTGAAATAATTTAAGATGTCCAACATTTCATAACACTGCCATTTGATTGTGGATCTTATAGTTTGGAAGTTTGGAATGTAAAGTCGCTTTTTAACGGATTAATTTGGTAACTCGGCCAATAGAAATAATATAACACTTTTAACTCTCGCGCTTTGTACACATATTTAAATACTGTTTTTTTCGGGTGTAACGCGATATTTATTTACCCGTGTCGAAGCGTCAGAAATAAAGGTAAATAAATATCGCGTTACACCCGGAAAAAACAGTATTTAAATATGAACACAAATAATTTTAAGTATACCTTCGGATCAGGTCCGCATGAATGTGGCACGTCGTAAGAATAGAACGGCATCATGTGTGTGAACATATCTGTTTTACCGACACCGTCTGAAATAATACAACATCGTTAGTTTCTTATTATACAGGGGGCGTACTTTTCATGCCGATGACATCAATTTGACGTCACGCTGCATATAGGATGATCCCAAATAGTTTTATTGTAATTATTAATCATTAGTCGTCAATCATTTTAATCATGTACAAATTACTTCAAATATAATCTATTCACACGTGGAATAATTAATAGGTATCTACTTGATACGTGAAACGTAAATTAAACTATTTGTTTTGTTTTTATGCATACATTTTATTAAATGGTATTGTTACCACCAGGGCCCGTAGGTACTTATCATGCCGTTGATGCAAAAATTACGTCACGCTGCATAGGGTTTGATTGCAATTGTATGTATAAAAACAAAACAAATAGTTTAATTTACGTTTCACGTATTAAGTAGGTACCTATTAATTATTCTACATGTGAATAGATTACTTTTGAAGTAATTTATACATGATTCAAATGATTGACGACTAATGATTAATAATTACAATAAAACTATTTGGGATCATCCTATATGAAGCGTGACGTCAAATTGATGTCATCGGCATGAAAAGTACGCCCCCTGCGTTATTCAAAAAGACAGTCTTCTTCCAGCTCCATCTATCATAGTTACTTTTATTTTATTGGTATTAAAGTCTCAATAAAGCTGATTGGTACGAGCCGGTATACGAACCCACGACCAACGCTTGACAGCCACAAACTCGAAGCACTAGGCTAGAAAGAGTCGAAAGAATTGCTAAGTAGAATCCATTTATAAATAACTCAACTTAACTTTAATGAAACTTAAATTATTACTACGCTGATGAGATGAAAACACGAACTGCACTGTTCTTTTCACTCAAAAATTTTTATACAGTTTATTTATACAGTGACACAAATTTAAACAAACCATGGTTTCTGTGACATACTCGTTACCGAACACTGTTATTATGGCTTAAGGGGATCCCATACGCCAATGACCTTCAATCTGAATCTCTTAGTTTTCAAATGTTTTTTTGTAGCTTATCATATTAACAACAACAGCTTTAAGCAATATAGTATCCCATATTTACTTCAAACATCACCGTCTTCGAGATATTTGGCATCAAAGTTGAACAATTTTAGACCAAAAAACCGGTTTTCTGGCCATAACTTTTGTGTTAATTAGTTTAAAACGAAAACCGTACACACGTTTATAGATACATCAGAGACGAACCCAAATATGTAGATTTTGTATAATTTAGATCTTTCACAGCAATTTTATAACAAAAAAGGTGTTTTTTTAGACAATGTTTAAAAAAATCATAAAAAAATAACTATCCATTTCTTTCAAAATATGGTAGACCAAAGTGGTGAATAAAGATTGAAGAATCGATAGCCGTTTGCCTTATAAGTCTTTTTGTAGTGCAAAAGTATTTGTATCGATTCAGAACTAGTCAAAAATCGATGAAAACCTCGGGTAGCCCCTTAAGATTAATGAGATAGCCCGTGTCACCTGCACTAGGCTATGCCTGTCTCGCAGGATGACACTTAACATTTGATTGCCCGTTATTCTATCATCAGGCGCTAAAGAATTTTACATTACATTTTTAGATAAGTACAAACATCTGAAGTGATCAACAAAATAAAGATAGTAATTGTATGCATTCTAGATATTAACTTCATGCTTCTGGAGGTATTTACGTGTTTGTTAGATTTTGCATTTGAGTATGAGTGAGTACGTGTACGTGATCGCGTGGGTGTGTACCTATGTGTGTGTGTGTGAGTGCTTATGTATATTGTTGTGATAATGTTTCTTCTGTTTCTCTATAATTCAAGGTGCTTAGCCATGCTTTGACTTTATGTTTTACTTCTCTAGTGGAACAAGTTTTGATGTCACAGCTATTATTGACCTTCTTATATACGGATAAGTGCCTGTATAACCCGAATCTTTTAGCAAAATGTGATTTAACTATTGGTAAAGGGATGATAAAGGTGCGCTAATTTAGGAATTCTTGTGTGGACTTTTCTTAAGCAAGAAGAAGAACGCTTTCAGCTGATCTTTGTAGTTATTATAATTAGGCTCGTGCCTATTAGCGTCCGGTATTTTATTTAAAAAAATCACACACATTGCAAAAGGGCCAGAGTGAATCATTTGTAATTTTGATAGTGCCATAAAGCGCCACTTACGTCTTTAATAACCGATAACGAACCGATACGCGCTAAACGTTTATGATTAAAAACCGCGTGTCGGTCGAAACATTGCGAGCTATATTCACTTAGAGGCGTGAGATACCAGTATATCCTTTAAGATCACCTGACCTGATCACCCAGGTGATCATATTAGACGAATATGGCCTATGAGATCACCCAGGTATGAGATCATCCTACTGTACGCCATATCCAGCACGATCCCCTGGGTGATTGTAGTGGACAGAATGATATCCAGTAGGATACCCCAGAAAGAGTAATATTATTTTAAAGGTAATGCTGAAAAAACCGTTTCGGTACCCCACTGACACGCTCTACCGCGAAAGTAAGCTGCTGCGAGTGAGACAGCTTTACATCATGAAAGCAGTTTCCCGGACCCATACATGCCTACTGAAGTCGCCAATCTACACGGAAATTTTGAGCAAGCGTATATTCAAAGCACCTCTGCCGCCACTTAGTTCAGCTTTAGGCAGGAAAAGTCCTGCATTTCACTACAATCACCCGGGGGATCGTGATAGACATACTGTCCAGCACGATCACCTGGGTGATCTTACTGGATAAGTTCGTCCACTAGAATCTCTTCCAAAATAATATAGTTTTTTGGGATACCCCAGAAAACTATATTATTTTGGAAGATATTGATATAATTATGTCCACTACAATCACCCAGGGGATCGTGCTGGATATGGCGTACAGTAGGATCACCTGGGTGATCTCATAGGCCACAGTCGTCCAATACGATCACCTGGGTGATCGTATTGGTCTCTCACCGTATATTATCTTAAAGGATACGGTGAGAGACCGAGACGTTAAAGCCCTAAGTGGATTAATGCTCTAGAAATTCATTTATGATTTTGAATCTAACTTTTGACTTGCCATACGAATAAATAAATGATGATGATGATGATAATATAAATCGAACTAAAGTTTAATTAAAAACAACTCACCCCACGACTGCCTCCACCTAAACTCCAACTGTCTATTCAATGCCAACTCCTTCTTAACCCTATAATGCACCCGCTGTATAATCGAGTTCTCGAACCCGGCCAACTTAAGTAGATAAGGCTGCGAGCTCGAATGCCCGAACGGGTCAATGGCCCACGCGTTCTTGGGTATGTACCCGATGTTGTCGAGTAGCCACTGGTGGCCGGTGGTGAGTTGTTGGATGATGGCCAGCCAGTGGGAGTTGGCTTCATCGTTCATCACCCAGCCACCGGTTACTATTTCGATTTGGCCGGATTTCAAGAGGCTGAAAAGGAAGTAGTTATTGTTATAGATGATCAAACCAAAATCTGACAGTAACGCTAGGCGTATAGGAGACACTAGCCATAATCCAGACCCCGTATCACGCGATAAGTGACAAGATAAGAGCGTCGTCTCGTTATATCGAACGGTGTCGGCTAGGGACGGATGCTCTATCTTGTCACTTATCGCGTGATAAGGCCATCCATGCTACGGGGCCTCTGGACGAGGAAGAAGAGCAAGAAACTAGAAAAAATCTCGACGATACTGGATTCACGAATCTCTAATAGGACTACTAATAAATAGGGAGCGGGGGGGGGGGGGGGGCTACCAAGAGCTACCAAAATATAAACATGAGCGTTGGCCGGAAGAATCAGACATTCATAAACGTACCCTCTGAATATATCCCTCTCCTTGTCAGACGCATCATTGTCCCACCACAGCGACAGGAAGCTGGTCTCCGCCCAGATGAACTTCCGGCCCACGCCAGCCGCCATCTTCTCCACCATATTGGTGAATATCGCGCGGGTTTGCGTCTTGTAGTAGTTCTCGAATGTCTTCAGCCATCCTGGAACGTGTTGGGACTATTATTAAATAATCTCGCTGCCTATGAAGCTGAAGGTCCTGGGTTCGAATCCCGGTAAGGTTAATATTTGTTTCTGAGTCTTGGATGTTTTCTACGTATTTAAGTATTTATATCTATTTATCTACACCCATATCATAAAACCTCTATAATGTGTTCGGAAACCATATATAATGACCACCATTATTGCAACCAATAACGTAACATCAGCGTTTTATCTGTCCCAGTGTTATTATAATGTATGAAAAATCATAATGACATCGATATCGATTGTTGTTCATGATTTGAAATCTAGTCGGCCATGGCGGCGCAATGGCGGTTATTCTAATGGTTCCCGAACACATCATTGAGAATTTATAATATGTGGGTAGATAAAGTAGTGTATGTAACTGTACATAATTAGGCATTAAACACTCGTGTGATCCTATTATGAAACTAGCTGACGCTCATTTCATAAACCCACACTCGTGTTTAATGCCCTTCATTATGTACAGTCACATAAACTACTATTAATATATCGTCGTCTAGTACCCGTAACACAAGCCTAAAGGGCCATTTACATGGTGCGACATCTTGTATGCGATGGTCAGAACTGCCGCATGGCCAGTGAGTTCTGTTTTTTGGAGTGGAAACCTTTGAACTCGAAAAGGAGACGCGGCATCCCTCTTCGGCGATGGCGGGATGAGTTGGACTCTTTGATGATTTGATGAAGCTAAAAACCGAGAGCAGTGGAAAAAGAGGGGGGGAGGTCTTTGCCCAGCAGACGGACATGTTTTATATGTTAACCTAACCTACCAACTTTTCCAAAATTATTTTGAATATCATAGAGAGTAAACCTACACAAACTAAAAATAGAATAGGGGTGTAGACTCAAAATGAATTATTACTCCAAAAGAAAGAAGGCAATAAAATATACCTAGTGACGAAAATCCCATTCAGAAATCGCAACAAATTACGAAACTACAGCCGTTTTAATATTGCTTGTTAGAGAGAGGAAACGATAGGGGATCGTGACGTCACGATCCACAAGCGTCATAATAAATGACAATCGTTTTATATGAAGGTGCGTTTTGCGGAAAAGGGACAGAATATACCCCCTCTTAAAACTTTGAACAGTTATATAACTTTGTGATTATTTAATCAACTCTCTTTCGAGAAAATTCATCATTATTGGTATTTTTATTTGGTGTCCAAACCCCTATTAAGAAAATGTTCATAAAGGCCCCCCGTAGTAATATAGATAAATATAATTCGTTATTAAGATAAAACAGTTTAGTATATAATCTTAAATGTTAAAGATTGTACTAAACGTAACCCATGTAATTTAATCACAATCAGATCTGAAAATAAACACTTACTTTTTTTATAATCTTTAGTCGCCTAATGGCCTATAAAAAGGCATCCTCTTCTTTAATTAAATGTATACCATTCTAAACTGGAATAGAGTTGCCTTTGTTTTGCTTCACAGCCGCAGAGCCGTACAGAATGAAAAATATTTAATCGCGGATTTCTTAGTTCCCATAACATTTAACCTAAGTTATCGTTCAAAAAAACCCACTATTATACAAAAAATATTTGAGATATTATTCATCTAGTGAGCACGATTATTTGTTCCTGAGTCATTGGTGTTTTATATATATTAAGAATAAGAATAAGAATACTTTATTGCACTCATGTCAGGTCTTAAATATCTTACAGTCTATAGTAGGTACAACATGACACCCTGTAAGGGTATTGCAAATCCTTCGTCTCAAAACGTAGGTACACATTACAAATTAAAAATTATAGTACTTAAACTAAGATTTACATGTAGGTAGGTATCAATATCTAGGATAACATTTGCGAAGATTATCTATGGTAACATTTTACATTGAAGAAGTCTTTCAGTGAATAAAAACTGTTTTCTATTAAATATGATTTTAACTTTTGAACAAATTTAGTATATTTGACCTCATCAGCTATTTCTTTAGGTAGGCTGTTGTAAATGCCTATTGTTGTCATATGGGGGCTTTTATTTCTCATTTGTAAGTTACTTGTTGGGAGGGCTATTTTATCTCTTTGTCTTAGATTTAGGGTGCAAGTGTGACGGTCTTTGGCTTGAGTGTATAAATTTAAGTATCTATGTATAGTAAGTAAGTAACTATGTATATCGCCGTCTAGTACCCATAGTACAAGCTTTGCTTAGTTTGGGACTAGGTCGATTTGTGGAACATTGTCCCCAAATATTTATTTATTTAGTTTAGGTTCTGTAATGTTAGTATTAACAAACCAGGATCGTTATGTGAATGCGGCACAATGAACACTTTGAGTTTATTTTTCTGACTCCATTGCTTCTCATCGTACTCCACCTTCCAGCCTTGCTTCCAGACTCCGCCGTCTTCGTTGTCGAATATAATTCTATCATACATTGATAACATCTGAAATTAACCAAGCAGAGAAAGAGAGTTAGTGAACATAAATGCACCAACCATGCAGGCACCAACTCAAGACTATGTAAATATTTTAAGATACTGAATAACTAGTTTTACGCCGTATTTATTTCGCCACTCGTTTAGATTGCATTTATTAATAACCTAAATTAATGAAAATCCTTTCACACCAAATCCATACTACGGGTTAAGAGTCGCCAGTTTGGTTTTCATTTTAAAACTGCATACTGGAATAACATTTTATTAAAACTGCATACACTACAGTATGAAACTTTTTATACACAATGCTCTAGATATATTTTTACAAGCTATATATTAACTTGACCTGTTCGTATGTAAGTATGTAAGTTGTCCGTCAAAATTTACAATCCATTTTTCAGTCACTTGCTGTTATCCGTTTGAGCTGAAATTTTAGGTAAAGGTATAGTTTGGATGACAATTCAATATTATGGTACCATCGAGCTGATCTGATGATGGAGACAGAAGGTGGCCATGGGAATTCAGTATTTAACCGACGTAACCCCGTTGAGTTTGGGCTTGTTAGAATCGTCTCAATGAGTAGTTGATGATGGTATGCAGAAAAGTACAGTAGGCAACAAAAGCTTGTACCAAAAATTAAATTTTTGACAGAAACTTATATAACAATAAAACATCAGCATACCTGCACATCCGTCTTCGGTGTACTCTGCTTCTGTATAGGACATCCTGACTCATTAAACTTCCTTCTCATCTTCGGTGGCTCAGCTCCCACCGCCTTAAACTCCGCCTGTTTCTCTTTACTAGTCATCTCTTTCCCTCTTTCCTTGTGCTGTGGTACAGGCAGCACGTTTTCCTTTGGGCCGATATGACGGGCAACCTCAGGATGGTCCCCAATCTGGTCCATGGCCGACCTGATTTCGCCCACCACTGCATGGTGCTGGTTTAATTCGTCTTCTATGTGCCGGAGCTTGGATTCAAAGATGGACCATTTACTCTAAAAATTGAGGTATAATAGTAGTTTATGTGAATGTACAATAGGGAATGGATGAAAATTTTAGAAGTGCCTGATTTTTTTTTCGGTGTTAGGAATAACCTTCCATAACACCAGAAAAAAATTGCAGACTTTTCAGATGCGTCAATTATTTTTGAAAAATATAAACAGTTTCCTCACTTACGTTTTGGGTTTAGGACGGCGAATGAGACATTTTTCTTGATTCGTCTCATATTACAAAAAATATCTTAAATCCGTGGTAAACTGACACTGGCAATGATATTGACAGCTGCAGCAGCTATATTTGTCATTTCCAGGGTCAGATATTCAAAATATTTTTTGTAATATGAGACGAATTAAGGAAAGTTTCTCATTCGCCGTCCTAAACCCAAAACGTAAGTGAGGAAACTGTTTATATTTTTCAAAAATAATTGACGCACCTGAAAAATCTGCAATTTTTTTCTGGTGTTAAGGAAAGTTATTCCTAACACCAAAATAAAAATCAGGCAATTCTAAAATGTTCATCCATTCCCCATTGTACATAATGAAGGGTATCAAACACGTGTTTGGGTTTATGAAACGAGCGTCTACTAGTTTCATAATAGGATTACACGAGCGTTTTAATGCGTAACTGTGTACAGTTACATACATTACTTAGTATAAACCCACATATTATAAATCCTCAATGATGTGTTCGGGAACCATTAGAATAACCGCCATTGCACCGCCAACTAGATTATCGATGTTATTATGATTTTTCATACATTATAATAACACTGGCACAGATAAACGCTGATGTTACGTTACTGGTTGCAATAATGGTGGTCATTATATATGATTTCCGAACACATTATAAAGGATTTATGATATGGGTGTAGATAAACATTTTTTGGGGAAAAAATCTGTTTAGCTTCATGGTTAACAGATGTATTATGTTGTAATAAGGCCTGAATCCAAATACTGGCTACAATCTTACATTCGGTCAACTTTTACCTCTAATTAGCAAATTAAAACAACAACGAATTTCCGTCGCGACTTCATTGTTATATAAACGACGGTAAATGAGTACTTTACTGGCACAGAAATTGTCTAGTTTCCTCATGTTACAATTTATAATCATAACATAGAGCCGCTCGCTGAATTAAAAGCAAGACCGTCAAATGAACACGACCAAACGTTACTTACATATACATATGTTTACACTTTTGCATAAGATTTCGTTGTTAAGAAGCACAGGGGAGCTCAAAACAAGTTTTTACAGACATTTGTAAAAAAATCCGAAAAACATTATAGACCGTAAGCCCACTCCCAATACGCCTACGTCTCATGACAACACGATAAAATGCATGGCAGCAGGTCGAGAAAGTGGTGCTGAGCAAGAATCAGAAGAATATCGCACCTACCACAAAGTTTGTAAAATCCTTCACTTCCAGTCAAATTATTAAAAAAATTACAGGCATTTAAGAAACCATATAAATCGAGTTGGACTCGCGCACGAAGGGTTCCGTACCATTATCTATAAAAACGGCAAAAAAATTACGTTTGTTGTATGGGAGCCCACTTAAAAAAAAAAATTTTGTTTTTAGTATTTGTTGTTATGTTATAGGGGCAACAGAAATACATGATCTGTGAAAATTTCAACTCTCTAGCTATCAATTCTTGAGATACAGCCTGGTGACAGACAGACGGACGGACGGACGGACGGACAGCGAAGTCTTAGTAATAGGGTCCCGTTTTACTCTTTGAGTACGGAACCCTAAAAATGGATACCCTGTAATGATGTTTAAAGTACTATGGCTACAAAATTCTTTTCTTTAATATTTTTATTGGTATGTAACCGTAAATAAAATACTAAAGTTAACACACATGCCTCCGTTTTTAGCAAAATTACACTTTTTTCCCCAAACATTACTTAAAATCCTTGAGCCAACTAACTCTAATTAACTGTACTGAAAAAAAAAATGAGTTGGGCTTTCACCCATTTGCGGCTTGACATTGACTTTTGGGACACAATGTGTATACCTCTACATACTATACAGTCGCCATCACATACATAGGTACACTATAGGTGTTCATAAATATCGGCACATGCATCCTAATGCCTTGAAAATAGAGGTGTGTTCCGATGTTTGTGAGCTGCTTGCTTTGATGGCGACTGTACAAGGAAAATTGGCAGAGGAATCAACAGTAATAGCAAATAGAGTAGTTTGTTTTGTTTTAAAATCAAATTAAACAAAACAAATGCAACTCTTAAACCAACCTTCCAACCCAACCCAACCAACCTTGCCAACCAACCAAGGTTCCAACCTTGTTTGTTTTTATAATGTGTTAAAAAGTCAAATAAACTATTTTGTATTTTTGTATTGTACCTATTAACTCTGTTCCAATTTTAAATTGTATAAATTCCATTGAAGGGAAGAAGTCCTTTTAATAGGCCCTTGGGCGGCTGGAGGTTATTTACCCATTCGTTGCTGAGGTGAAAATATTTCATATACAAATAGGACACAATATCGCGTCAACGGAAACCAATGTGTTAAGAATTATGAACTCACATCATCTAGTTCTTGCATAGCCGGCTTGATACTGGGCAGCTTGAAACTGAGGTCTGTCACCACATACAAGATGAATATGAATGCCATGATGCATGTGGCCCAGAATACGGTGGACAGCCTTCTGATACCCATGGTGACGCTTCAACTAACTGGTCTATATCTGAAATTATGGAATTATATTTACCTAATTGTCTGGATGATATCATCAACCCATCGCTTGTAAGGTCTACTAACATTTCGTTTACCGGATGGCCCTTGCCACGTGAGACAGCTGGCAATCATTGGGCAGAGATAGGAAGACAAAGAGAGGAGTGGAAGAGTTTGGAGGAGGCCTTCACCCAAAGAGGGATCCATATTCAGCAGATATAAAACTATTTATTTTTATTTATTTATATTTATTTAACAAAGAAGTTTTTCAAATTATGAATATCCATCAGACACCAAACTAGGCTGAGCCTGTCTCTTGGTAGTCTGCGAGTGCGATTTACAGATATTACTTCAAATATAACTTCAACTACAAATGTAATATGGAATATAAAGATTATAAAGGCTCAATAATAATAATAATAAGTTACCTAATTAGGTTTATCTTATCTAATATAGCCTTTACTTTACCCAACTTAAATATTTGTATTTTATAATGTGTTTTTCTATTTGTCTGTATTCATTTGGTCTTGCTTTATAGCGTAGGCCTCTAGAGATTTCCACAATTTCCGATCATGTACTTTTCTCTAGTTTTACTTACGGTACTAATCTATTTTCTTCTTTTATGATTTTTGATGAACTTTTTTTTTATGTTTCTACGTAATCATTATTTTTATTATAATTGGGTATCGATAATTTCTTATCCTCCAACTCTGTTGCTAGAACTCAAATGAGTTAGAGGTAAATTAAATACCATAAACAGATTTATACATGGATAATATCTTCAAATAGTAGATGTAAGGATTCAGACAGGAATGGCAGCGGCCACCAGTATCGCTTGAAAAGGTCGCGCGGCCGCGCGTCTTGTCGGCAGCTCTACTCGATCTTTAACTATGTATATAAAAGGCGGCGACAGGAGGCGGCGCGCGGCCGCCGGCAGCAATGCGAGCCTGCTGCTGCCGGCCACTGCCATTCCGGTTTGAATCGGCCCTAAATATAAATATTGCCATATATATTTTTTGAGAATAACCTATTAATCAAATAAAATTGAGTCTATTTATACAATACAACTGAGTCACAATGCCACTAACAAAGTTTAGGTTAACAAAACATGTTAAATAAATATGAATTAGAAGTGAACCCGCATACATCTGTAATGAATGTACCTATATGGGTTGTAATTTGGAAAAAAGAGTCAAGCTAAAACCACCAATGACCCTGGCAACGTAAGTTTCGTAACTGTTGAACATACATTTTCTGATATTAGATCCTTTTCAATAAACTATATCCATGTTGAACCCCCAGACTGGCCAAGCATGAGGAGCAAAGCCCATTCACTCACACTTAAAAGGCCTGAGTGAATGGTCAGTCCGCTGATTGTGATGATTTAACTTATTTGGCTGGTTTAACATTGTTATTGAAACATTCCATATTATCTTTGGTTGGATGTGCTGGAGTCCCAGACTAGTCGCCAGAAATCAGACATTTAATTTGTTTGCTTGCTGGTATAATACAAGAAACCATGGTTTGAAACTTAATTATTCTGGTATGTTCATTTTATAATCGCAGAATTAAATTACTATAATTTGGTGGTCATTATTATAATGGGAGGATTACAATTTTATTTGCTAAAAACATGAGAATACAATTTTATATAGCTTAGCCTCTTGATTGAATTTAAATAATTTAACAATATTTTGAGACTCTTTTGTGTGCTTTAACTGTGTACTGCTAAAGTTAAGTCAATGCACAACAATGTTTGTAATTACATGAACACCATTCCCAAATATTTATGGCATAAATTACTGTCGGCTTTATGTGGATTTATTGTTTACACTCCCAATTGACTACGAGGGTACGCCGGCACGACATTATTCACGCATTTCAAACCGATTACTTACTAACAAACAATAAAAAGTCAATAATCAATAAGTGGCCTAAAACAAGAAAGATCGGTGACTAGTAACTCCAATAAATACCCGAGTTTTTACGGGGACATAAACTGTAAGATTGCGATTTGTTTTGACCACTGATAACATAACGAACGGCTGGGTCGTATCGTATGTGATAACTTATTAATTTAAGAATAAGGAAACTTACTCTTTAAAGATCAAATGGTGTATTTGTCCAACTGCAAAGACACATTCACATTTTAAAAGTCTAAATTTAGCGACACGTTACTGTTACACTTATTATTTTTTTGTTTTATTATAACCAAAATAAAATAAGATTGGATAAAAACCTATCCACTCGACACGCACGGTGTTTGTAGTGCCTTATAAAGCCTATTTTGACGTTTATACGTCAAAATAGCGGCGTGTTTGAGGAGACCTATCGTAGTTCTGTTTCGACGTCTGCAGGTGGCAGTCCAAAGCGGAAGCGGAAACAGGCCTGCCTAAGTATGGCATTAAAGCAAATTCCATTTTACGTAGTTTGATTGTAACTGAGACTACATTTCCACATTAGTATATTTCGTTATACAATTGCTTCGGCTAAAAACACTTACTATTTACATATACTTTATTATTAAAAAAGAACATTGAATTTACGGTTCGAGCATTTTACGTGAAATGGAACGTAAAACATCCAAACTTTATTCAATATAGTCTATGCCCAAACTTCCGTCATTCACGTCATTGTCAGACTGTCACCATTACATTGAAAATGGATTCATAATTGTCTTTAATTATTATTTATCGTTTATTATCGTGTGCTACGAGTGCGCTGATCGCTTGGACCTGCTGTTTTCTCATGTGTACCGTGATTTGGTTATTGACGATTGTAAGTCAGTAATATTATACCAAACTCGTAATAAGATACCAAACTGATGTAACCTACTGCTTGAATAACTGTTTCATGTTCGTAATTGACTGTGATTTCTCGAATAAAATATATTAGAACTCAGAAATTGCCTTTATTATTTTAAATTTATTCGTTAAGCAGGAATTGGCATATTATTATATATCAATATGTATGCATGTACAGGTAAAGTGTATATGTGTGTGTGAGTATTTCCGTTCACGCACACATGCGTACACTCGACGCACACATATGAACTTACTAGAGCTAACTCTTGGGCTGTTGAAGTCGGTTAAAACTAGATGACGCGCGGCATGCAAAACCTTGACTGACGTCTCTATCTCTATATATTCATAGTACTCTTTGTCGACACGACTGACGACAATGTCACTGTCAATATGTCAATTTGAAGTTTCTAAACTCCCATAGACAAATATATTTTGACGTTTAATCGTTCAGTTTGCCAGGGGCCGTGGATGCATGCGAAAAGTTGCCATATGTATTTTGATTTAAGGGGAAGATTGATTCCAAAAATTTAATTCTACTAACAGGGATGAAATGGTCGGAAAGTGAATTAGTACAGTAATTACGATTTTTTAGCCCGCGAGGCTAAATGTGGATTTACTCTAGCGTCTTAGGGACCTATTGGATTTTGCAGATTAGGTGGTAGATAGAAAAAAAGGTTACATGATGTGTACATGTGTGTATCAATGCGGCCTTTGATCCATCATATATTGATACCGGTAACTGTACCATTTCAATGGTGGCGGGGGCGTCTACAGATAAAATTAAAATTTTAGAAAGTGCAACTCAAGCCCTTTCATATGATAGGTACCCCACTTGATCTATTTACTAGACTTTGATTTTTTAACCCCCCTCATTTTCGTCATTTAAACAGAAAATAAAAATGTATATATATTTTTTTGATTTTCCACTAGCTTTTGCCCGCGACTTCGTTCGCGTAGAACACGTTTATATCGTAGCTCAATACAAACTTTCACCCTCCATTTCCCTTTATAGCGGTAGATTTCCGATATAAAAACTATCCTATGTCCTTCCTCGAGACTCAAACTATTTTTATCAACATTATCAAATTAAGTGATTAAATGTTCCTAAAACAATAAAAAAAAAAAAAAAAACATAATATCAGCCGAAAGACGTCCACTGCTGGACATAGGCCTCCCCCAAAGAGTTCCAAAGTGACCAATCCTGTGCCATCCGCATCCAGCTGACTCCCGCGACCTTTTTACCAGGTCATCAGTCCGCCTTGTGGGGGGGGGGCCTACCAACGCTGCGCCTACTAACTACCTCTATACAACATTTTATCTAAATGGGTTGTATAAAAGCTCCATACAAATATTCACCCCCTTAAGAGATGATTTCCGGGATAAAAACTATCGTTTGTCCTTTTCCGGAACTCAAACTATCTGTAAACCAAGTTTCATCTAAATGGGTCACTCTAATCCAAATGTTCACCCCTTAGGGGAGGATTTTCGGGATAAAACTATCCTATGTCCTTCCCCAGGACTTCCAACTATCGCTATGATGAGCGGATGATCTGCGGAATAAAAACTATCATATGCCCTTTCCCAGGACTCAAACTATCTCTTAACTAGTTGTCATCTAAATGAGTTCCATCCAAATCTTCACCCTCATTTCATCCTTTCCCGGAACTCCGACTATATCTATACCGAATTTCACCTAAATGGGTTCTATCCTTATTTTCACCCCTCATTTCACTCCCTCAGGAGATGATTTTCAGGATAAAAACTATGAATCGTCCTTTCCTGGGACTCCCACTATCCCTATACCAAATTTCACTTAAATGGGTTTTATCCAAATTTTCACCCTCTATTTCATCCCTTTAGGGGATGATTATCGGGATTGAAAAATACCGTTGTCATTCTCTGGGAGTCAAGTTAACTCAAAACCAAATTTCATTTTAATGGGTTCCATCCAAATTTTCACCCTCTTAGATGATTTTCGGGATAAAAACTATACATTGTCCTTCCCCGGAACCCCAACTATCTCTATACCAAATTTCATCCAAATATGTAATTTTTTGATTTGATTTTGATTTTGATATCCGTTGTTCTTCTCCGCGACACAGACTATCTCTATAGGTACCAAATTTTATCCTAATGGGTTCCATCCAAAATGTAACCCCATTTCACCCTTTCAGGTGATGATTTCCGGAATAAAAGCTACCCTATGTCCTTTCCCAGGACTCAAACTATCTCTATACCAAATTTCATCTTAATCGGTTCAGCCGTTTTCACGTGATGCGCGGTCACATAAACAGACAAACAGACAAAAATTGTAAAAACTGTTGGTACGTGTTCTGTTATCGATTCTAAGAATCGCTAGCCAATTTTTTTTCGAATATCTTTTATGTACAGACTTTCGACCCTCTCCAGCTTTATTATATGTATAGATACACGTGTTTTAACCCTTTTAACAGTTGTTCCAAATTTTAAGTTGATAGCTAAAGTAGTTCCTGAGATATTTAAAGTTGTGACAGACGGGCGGACGGACAGACGGACTCGAGTGTCAGATATTTACAGGGGACGTTAAGTAGACCCGAAACACGTCAAAGACGCAAGCCCGTTGCTGCTTTTTTGATGGCGCGTAGACGCGCGATCGTATTTAGAGGCTTTATAAATGGTGGAGGTACTCAACAGGCTACAAAGCATCCCCCCTATATGATAATCTGCCGCGCTCGAGTAAATCCCAAAACCCCTGATTTGGCTCCCCAACTACTATTAAGGGTGAATATGAATACGTATAAGTTGAAGCATCTCACTTCATTCGTAAGGGATAAAATCTGACTGCTGTCGGTGCAGGATTAAAACTCACGAATGATTAATAAAAGTTTAATTCATGAATAAATAAACAACACCATCATATTTTAAAACAACGTAAACGGATGAATAAAGGAATTATGACTAGTCACAGTGACATCAAACTGTGTGGGTAACAAAGGACTTCTTATCATTATTCATTCAATTGTCAATATTTACCAAGATGAATTATTTTTCAGCCTTCTTTATATAAACTCGTTCCCTGTCCGAGTGCCCCTGATTATGGGTCAATGCACCTGCTTTTAAGGAGCCCGTGCGTCCACATGGACTCACAGCTTCGAACTGTAAGCACAGTTGGACGTGTCACATTGTAAGATCATTTTGTATCGGGACAGTGAACGTGTTAATTAATATTCTTCAGAACGGTTTGAACTATTATGTGTTGACTATAGACCTTTTTTATTTTTTCTACAATTTACTTTATGGTCCAGACCCCGTAGCATGGATGGCGGATCACGCGATAAGGGACATGATAGAGCATCCGTCCCTGGCTGACACCGTTCGATAGAACGAGACGACGCTCTTATCTTGTAACTTATCGCGTGATAAGGCATTCCATGCTACGGGGCCAGGATAACATTTTAGAACTGTAATATTATGCATTGTAGAGTATTACCCCTTATTCATAGAACTTAACAAACTTCTGTTAACTAAAAGGTGTATATCACTTTCTCACAAACACAAATGTCAAAGGATAAAGACAAACGAAAGGTAAATGCATTTTAGCTACAGTAGGTGATAAACGTTTATGGACGAGGCCATTAGTACAAATACCTCGAAATTAAACCGGCTGCTGCACCTTAGGGTTTATCAACATGCATAGTTTGTTTTAGTTAAAATGACAAAAATGCACTTAGCGTGGGATTTAACAACTTCTTTTGTTGCTAAATATGTAAGGTAAAGATAACAAAGAGATGTCATAAAACTGACCGAATTGTGGCGCGTGTACTGAAGTTGCTTCTGTTTCTTCTATTGTTTATGCGTAATTGTTTTACAACCCTACTTGAAGATAACAATTAAACAATAGATGTAATTGTTGGTTTAAGTACTGATCGTCATCTAAACTGAAACAAACTATTTATATAGTATAGTCCATTTCAAATACGAAGGCCCTATGCACTTGAAACTTAATAATAGGGCTCATAATGTTTGCCTTTGAGTATCTTTTGTTATCACTAATCCTATTGTTAACGCCCATTGACCGTCTCAAGTGCATCGGGCCTTCGTATTTGAAATACACTATACTACATTATTATTTGTGATAAAATGGCTGATGTTTTATGTATAGCTACAATAGTAGTTTATGCAATCGTTATATAATGGATGCTGCAGTCGAGTACCATGTTTAGGCCACGAAGCTTGCTGAGTGGCCTAATTAAGGTACAGTCGCCATCACATACATCGGAGCAAACAAGCACGTCACAAACATCGGAACACACCTCTATTTTCAAGGCATTAGGGTGCATGTGCCGATATTTATGAACACCTATAGTGTACCTATGGATGTGATGGCGACTGTACGAGACTTAAAAAGCTAATTATATAACTATTGTATACAATACTTTTTCTACGAGTCAACGGAAATAATAATTTATTCAACAAACTTGGTATCTATTGAAAATCGCCCTGCTGAAATGAAGCGCAGCAGCTTAGTAATTTTGCGCGTTGATGTCTTCACAGTTATCTTATACAGCTCCTGGATTCATAAGATGACTGCTGGCGGTTATCTTATGAAACCATTCGAGCTCCGTCACCAGCTGTTAGAGCTCCAGGATTAAAAAGTATGTGATCTTAGTTTCGTGTACGAAATCTTAATTCAAAGATTAAAGTCGACGAGTAGAAAAACTCCATTATAATACTCGTGCTGGTATTTTTATCTGACGATCCGTAGACGCCACGATAACATAACACAACACGAATGTTAATACTGAGCCAGTGCATAGAAATACGTTGTCGTTATTTTACAATTTCAAATCAGTCTAATAGGTAACTTCTTGGAATGAATATGCAGCAATTTTTAAAAATCTACAATAGTAGTTTATGTGACTGTATACTGTGTTTATGAAACGAGCCGAAGGCGAGTTTCATAATAACATCACACGAGTGTCTTAATGCCTAATTATGTACAGTTACGTACAATACTTTATCTATCCACATATCATAAGCCTCCACGATGCATTCAGGAGCCGCATATTAAGACCGGCATCGCGGCTTGTTTTCTGGCAGCTGTCATAGTTTTTTCTTAATTCAGAGACAAATTAGAGTCGGATCCAACTGTCATATCGTTCGATATCTTACTTACGTGCGACATTTGTCAAATTTGTATCATCATCATCATCATTGTCAGCCCGTAATCACCCACTGCTGAGCATAGGCCTCTCTTCGAGTACGCCACCCGTCCCTTTCCTGAGCTAATCTTATCCAGAAGTGACCCGCGATCAAATTTGTATGCAAATTGACAATTCATTTCGAACTAAACGTCATCTCGACTGATATTAGAATAGAGATCAAATCAAATTTCTTTGATTTCAGAGATGTTCGAAATTTGAATGAAATAATATTATCGAAATCGATGTTATTATTTAGCAATAATAACATTTTCACAGGAAGTAAGTAAGTGACAAGATGACGAGTGACAGGGAGGTTTGGAAGAAAAGGACATGCTGCGCCGACCCCAAATAAATGGGATAAGGGCAAGAAAATGATGAACATTTTCACAGATAAGAAATTTGTTCTAACAAAACAGTCTATTTTTATGGTGGCCATAATGTGCGGTTCTTGAACGCATCATGGAGGGTTTATGATATTTGGATAGATAAAAAAATTAACTGCATTGAATCTGGTTATACTAAAATTAAATAATTCATAATATCTTCGATTGTATTTAAACTTAATACGGCAACTCAATTATATTATGGCATGGATAAAATTATTAACTAACTTACTTAAAATATCACCAATATTTTCGTTATAAGCCTTAACTTTGGAGCTAACTAATTAAAATGAATAAATAAGTAAAATAAATATTTGCGGACAATCTTACACAAATCAACCTAGTCCCAAACAAAGCAAAGCTTGTACTATGGGTACTAGACGACGATATACATATTTATATAGAGAAATAAATACTTAAATACATAGAAAACATCCATGACTCAGGAACAAATATTCGTGCTCATCACACAAGTAAATGCCCTTACCGGGATTCGAACCCAGGACCTCTTGCTTCGTAGGCAGGGTCACTACCAACTAGGCTAAAGTTGTCGTCAAATAAGATAATTCTCGCTTCAAATAAGATTAACAACCAACATGCGCTTTTAAAATCATACGCGAGCATAGTTTGATAGTTTCAATCGATAACAGAGCAAAAAAAAACTACATTAATCGTCGCTGTTCTAAAATGACCAAAGGCTATATGTAACAGTTGGATTTTTTGCTGTTGTTTATTTTGCTTGCGTTTTTTAAGCGCGCCGTCGACGTTACACGTCGATTTACACGTGATTTAACACAAACGCGCGTCGACGGCGCGTTCAAAAAACGCAGTCGTCAGAGGCCCTAATTTTACTAACAAACTCAATTAGGGTAAATCGCCAGTAACTGGCCATCGTTCAATAACTGACCTACAATAGAATTAATTTTAGTATAAGGTTTTAATTATTGGCCACCCTTCCCCTCCTACTAAAAACAAACTCTGTTCACCTATAATAATAAATAACTCAATTTAGTATAACGTGGCCAGTTATAGAACGGTGGCCAGTTCCTGGCGATTTACCCTATTATAGTCTATAGGCCGAACGTGTTTACGTGTATTACAATACATATACACTGTAGGATGGGATTCGAATCTTTTTTTAAACAAATACGACGATTATTCCAACAAATGAAATTCAGTCCGATTTTCTATGCAACTAGATTCAAATTACCATAGCAAATATTTTGGGCCTTACGAGGCTCTATCATGTTCGTTACAAGAATGCGACCTTATAATCTGGAAGCGACTCCCTGGTCCAGTATGACGGGGTTGGCGGCGGTGAAGTCGACGCGGAACTCCGGCAGCACGGAGCTGACGAGGCGGCGGCATTCAACCAGCGGCGCCGGGGCCACGAGGTAACTTTGTTCTTTGGAACTGTAATAGTACATTATGATACAAGTGTGCTAAGTTGGTCATTACACTCGAGTCGGTTTTAAGGCGAAGGCTTAATGGAGACGAAAAGTGTAATGACCAATGCTCACGTGTTTCATATGACGTTTTTCAACACATTTGCGAGGAAAAAAAAATAAAAATAAAAAATGAAAATGTTAAAAGATATGTAATGAAAAGGCACTAGTGCGATAATGTAATGTAAAAGTCACGGCATGGGTAATATTCTGCATTATTTTGCTAATATTTAAAAAGATATGTAATGAAAAGGCACTAGTGCGATAATGTAATGTAAAAGGCACGGCATGGGTAATATTCTGCATTATCAGTGTAAATACGCTGTAATAAGACCTACTTTACGAGCAGGTGTGTTGAAATAGTACATTATGATACAAGTGTGCTATGTTGGTCATTACACTCGAGTCGGTTTTTAAGCCTGAGCCGAAGGCGAAGGCTTAATGGAGGCGAGAAGTGTAATGACCAATGCTCACGTGTTTCATACGACGTTTTTCAACACATTTGCGAGGAAAAAAAAATAAATAAAAAATGAAAATGTTAAAAGATATGTAATGAAAAGACACTAGTGCGATAATGTAATGTAAAAGTCACGGCATGGGTAATATTCTGCATTATTTTGCTAATATTTAAAAAGATATGTAATGGAAAGGCACTAGTGCGATAATGTAATGTAAAAGGCACGGCATGGGTAATATTCTGCATTATCAGTGTAAATACGCTGTAATAAGACCTACTTTACGAGCAGGTGTGTTGAAAAATAAATTACAAAATAGTTGACCGCAAAAAAATGTGTTTGCAGGGCCTCTGAATCTAAAAATCTTACTTTGAAGTAAGCAGCCTACGAGCGATTAGATTATGATAATATAATAATGATGAAAATTGGATTGAGGAAATTCAAATGCTTCCCGTGAGCCCTCGTAAAGATACAGCCGAAATCAAATCCTGGTTTCGGCACCAAACTGTAACAGGACGCGCGGATACGTTATCGCGTTTCTCTGTCTAGAAGAACCTTTATTACTAAGAACCAAGAACGCTAATTGATAGCTTCGGCAACCCATACAACTTAGGAGGCAACGGACAATCTCAAACTAGACACATCCAGATCCAGTTTGAGTGTTGGCTAATCAAATCCTTCAGTGACATTAAGAGCCCGTTCATTTGCACACTAGCGCCACTGGTAAATAATTGTGCTTATTTAAATTTTACGATAGATATTTCAAAAAGGAGGCCGCTATGAAAATGAAAAATGATTTTTCAACACACCTGCTCGTAAAGTAGGTCTTATTACAGCGTATTTACACTGATAATGCAGAATATTACCCATGCCGTGCCTTTTACATTACATTATCGCACTAGTGCCTTTTCATTACATATCTTTTTAAATATTAGCAAAATAATGCAGAATATTACCCATGCCGTGACTTTTACATTACATTATCGCACTAGTGCCTTTTCATTACATATCTTTTAACATTTTCATTTTTTATTTTTTTTATTTTTTTCCTCGCAAATGTGTTGAAAAACGTCGTATGAAACACGTGAGCATTGGTCATTACACTTCTCGTCTCCATTAAGCCTTCGCCTTCGGCTCAGGCTTAAAAACCGACTCGAGTGTAATGACCACCTTAGCACACTTGTATCATAATGTACTATTATTTCATAAGTTTTGTTCTTTTACAAAGGTCCTTTGGGGCTAACCTATTAAGTAAATATATACTTGTGTCAGGTAGTCCCCCGCTCTTCCATCGGTTCAAGTTGCTTTAAAATATATGAAATAATTAGCTTAATTTAAATTTTTGTAATTTTATTTTTTTATTACTAATTATTACAAACTATTGTAGTGTGTAGAGTCGACCAAAATAGCTATAGACTGTATTTTGTATTTAAATATCTTTCGAATACACATCATAATAGTTTTTTTTTCAAACATGCTCGGAAATGTATGCGTTAATGTCACGAAATGAAGACATGAAGTTCCTTGTTTATGGCTGCCTACATTACTTCTTGGCCTAGGCCAAGAAGTAATGTATGAAAACCCTAACTAAAAACATTATTGGCCGCTACTCTAACTTTTTAAATTTTCTTACTGATATTAAACAGACAAAGGAATAAATACATACTGCCAACCACCAATACTTTTTTTTAAGTGTTTTAGTTTTTTGTAAATAAAAAACTGTTAGTATTTTAATTTTTTTTTGTTATTTTTCGTTTATTTTTTAGTGTTGTTTATCGTTTTTAATGATTAAAAAAAAAATCTTTTCTTTTCTTGATGTTTGTCTATTTTTTAATGTTAAAATTTTTGTAGGGTCTTTTATGTTATTTTTAAGTTTGTTTTATATGTATTTTTCCTTTTTGTTTTACTTTTTTAATGTTTTTTGTTTTTTTTGTCTTTTTTTTAATTTTTTTCAAGTTTGTTTGTTTTTCTTTTTTTTGTTTTTTTTTGTTTTTTTTTTTATATTTTTTGTTTTTTTTTTGTTATTTATCCTTTTTTTTGCTTTTTTTCTGTTTTTTTTTGTTTTTTTGTTTTTTTTTCCTTTTTTTCCTTTTTTGTTTTTTTTTTTGTTTTTTTTTAATGTTTTTGTTTGTTTTTTTTCCTTTTTTTTGTTTTTTTCATTTTTTTTGTTTTTTTTTAATGTTTTTTGTGTTTTTCTTTTTTTTGTCCATTTTTTGTTTTTTTTTCCTTTTTTTTGTTTTTAGTCATTTTTTTGGGCGTTTTTTTTGTATTTTAGTTGTTTTTTTTTGTTTTTTTAGTTGTTTTTTTTAAATATTTTTTTCCTTTTTGTTTTAGGTACTCTTTTGTAATGTGTTTTTAATATTATTCTTTTTTAATGTTTTTTTTTCTATTTTAGATTTTTTTATCTAGAATCTTTCTCACTTTAGTGAGGTGAAAAGGATTCTATTTTTAAACCACTCACATTCGCTAGCTCGTGTTTCAATTCCACACTCGCGGTTAAATTATAACTGCACCCTTGTATAACAAATAACTATTTATTATTTCTTCACATCGTTTGAGAAAAGCACTATACAAGCCTCGGCCGGAACAGGGATTGCTGGACTCGTTGTATCCGGCCTCGTCTACGACTCGGCCGTCTAGCCCAAATTCGTCCATCAATCCCTTACTTCACGGCCTTTGCAGTAATGTACTATTATGTTGCTGGATTCGTCGATCTATGAACTCAAAAGAAAAACGTTTTAATTTTGGACCCTTACATTGATAAATCCAGCAACGTAAAAACTGTTATGATGTATTCACAAGGTATTTAAATACTAAATACAGTGTATAGCTGCCTCCTTTTTTAAATACGAGTATCTATCGTTAAATTTAAATAATCACAATTATTTACCAGTGGCATTGGCAGTGGTGGTTAAGAGTCCGCTGTAGACTCGGCCGAATTTCACCTTCCCATACAAACGGAGTTTCGTTCTCATTTTAAAACTACGTGTTGGATTGTAACAAAACTTTGCATATACATTGTCATGAGGTATATCTAGGTCTGTAATTAGTTTATATGGCTCCAGTTTATAAAACAAACGAAGTACAGCAAAAACAAGTTTTGATGAATAACTTATATTTGCTGTATTTTTTTACTATGGTATCTGAAGCTACAGAAACTAATTACAGACCTGAATGGTACTTAACTTATTCTAAGTACGAAGTTTCAGAGCAAACTAGCTAGTCGTTTTAAAATGAAAGCGTAACTACGTTTGTGTGGAGAATCGAGCTTACTGCGGACTCTTAAAATGACAGGATTCTACGGTGGCCTAGGAATCAAATTGGTTGACAGTACATGCAAATGTATACTGTAATTTGTTATCATGAAGTAATAGTACATTACTTACCTAGGGCGGTTAAACAAAGAATGTCTCAGATCGCAGGTATTTGACGCCCGAGCCGAAGGCAAGGGCGATAAATATGCGCTCTGAGGCTTTCTTTATTACCGCCCGTGGTGAGTACAACATTTTACGTCTCTATCTGGCCAGGAAGTGGGGTTTTCCGCACGCTATAGCGTGCGGTAATTCCTACTTTATGGCCAGGTATGACGTAAATTATGTTATATACCTCTTATCTCTGAGCAGGGCTCCGGCGAGGGCTAGTCCACTGAGACAGTTGGCGATAGCGTCGAGGCTGAGGCAGTAGGGGTGCCTCCGCCGCGCCTCCGCGGCCGCCTGCGAAAGCTTCAGCGCTTGTTTATGTGTGCAATTTGTTTGCTGAAAAATAAAACAATCGATTGGCATACAATAATTCGTCTACGAAGTGATTGGGCAGTATGTGCAGTATTATTATAGTAGTTTATGTGACTTTACATAATGAAGGGCATTAAACAGGAGTGTGGGTTTCATCACACGCACACGAGGGTTTTAATGCCTAATTATGTACAATGATGTGTTCGGGAACCATTAGAACAACCGCCATTGCACCGCCATGGCCGACTAGATTTCAAATCATGACCAACTACATCATTCTGCACGACCCCAACACCGGACCTGATTTCCATAATAACATCGATTGTCGATGCTATTGTGATTTTTCATACATTATAATAAATAAGACTGACACAGATAAAACGCTGATGTTACGTTACTGGTTGCAATTATGGTGTTCGTTATATATGGTTTCCGAACACATTCTAGAGGATTGCTGATATGGGTGTAGATAAAAATAACAATTCGAGTTATCACGAGTTTAATTCATACTATTTTTCACCCTCTCGAGGCAATGCTTCGCTACGTGTGGGATAGGGTTGTCGACGGACCACATAACTGAACATCCAAAATTATAATTGTTTAGTTTCTATGTTTGCTATCGAAATAGTTATCCAATTTAGAAATAATAATATGGTAATATGATAATAAAAATATACGATAGCCGGGAAATCAGGATTAAGTCAAAAAATACATGAATAAAAATCAAGTTTTAACAAAAGGTAGCAATGGGATTACTTCTGTCGTCATATTAGTTGTAAATGTTGTAGAATTTATATTCATATAATGTGCGTTCAATGAAATTTTGTTGTTGTTTTGGTGTACGGAAAACGGAACGTATATACAGGGTGACTGGTAATTCGACCTATTCCTTGAAAGGGGTTATACTAGAGCTAATTTGCAACAATTTATGTCCAGTCAACCAGGGGTCGAAACTCGCTGATTTTCCGAGATATTCGAGTTTTTGGTTTGTATGAAAAAAAATGAGTGTGAGTGATTGTGACAAAAGTACTTCCATTTGGATGGTAAAAAAACATTTTTGTCACAATCAGCACTTTAAGGCTGCAAGGCGATTTTTTTTCAAACAAACTAAAAACTCGAAAAATTAAAAAAAATCGTGTTTTGACCCCTGGTTGACTGGACATAAATTGTTGCAAATTAGCTCTAGTATAACCCCTTTCAAGGAATAGGTCGAATTACCAGTCACCCTGTATATACGAAACGTCATTGTGTGCGATACGCTTTACAACCCTACCCTACGTCATTTCGCGCCAAAACAACAGTGGGACGATCGTAAGTCCATTTTACCTCAGACATGACATCTGCACATATCAGCAGAGTGGAGAGGGCTGGCCATATGGACCACTTGAGTAGATACGATATTTTCTCGTCTGGGCCTGGTGCGAATGTGAGTCCATCTTCGGTAGCCATTACTCCGTTATGCAGGCAGTATTCTAGAGCTTCTGAGAACGTCTGAAAATGAGAGTAAACGTTTGTTTAGTAGTCAAGAAAGTAACAGTCAAATGTGTAATGTAAGAAGCTTGTTGTAGGCTGTTAAGAAGCCCGACTCTTCTAGGCAGATGTCGATAAACTCTAATAGATGTATGCAATAGAGTTTATATAAACTAGTTTTTAAGAACTATTGTCATACCCTACCAGGGTCCATGAGATACATTTTTATTTTGTAACATCTATGTAAAATACCATGGTTTGCAATAAACGTTATTACTATTACTATTACACGCCTCCCTTACGGCCCGGGCACGACATTGCGCGAATTGCCTACTTTCCTAAAAAACTATAAATCTAAAACTATTGTACACGCATTCTTTATTTTGTCAATCAAACAAAATGACGTCACATTATGGTACACTTTTTACCATAATGTGACGTCACGCGGAACTTTAAATACGTGTCCAATATTTTATGATAATCTAACTGACGGATTAAATAGAATTATATTTTTAGTTTTCCCAGGAAAGTACCCAATTGTGGCGCGGCAAGCGTTTTATCTGTTCATTGCACGGTCGAGACGCAATTCCGATAGCTCAGTTGGTTAGTAGCGCGGGCCATGGATGCATGTGGTCGCCGGTGCATAACATTTTGAAATTTTTCCTTAAATTTGAAATTAATAAATCTATAATGTTTCTGAATTTTAACACTTGATACCGTTCGCTGTTCGTGGCTACGAAAATGTTGGTACCGAATCTGTTAATCTATTCAATTAAGATTTATTGTAACTTACGATCTCCTCAGTCTTCTCGAGGTGGAAGAACTCGTGTCTAAGCAATGTCCTGATGCAGTTGTAATCCGCCAACAGCTGTTCTGAAATAATTGTACTTTCAAAACAAAGTTTTAACCGATTTCAAATCAGTAGCCGAATTGCTTCAAGTTTGCCTATAAAATTTGAAGAGTTCCCTCGATTTCTCCAGGATCCCATCATCAGAACTGGATTTTGGTGACAACGGAACCAATCTGGAAGTATATGCTTTCAAACAAAGAAAGAAATTTTCAAATCGGTTCATAAATTACCGAAATAACGCGTAACATACAGACATAAAAAAAAATACAGACGAATTGAGCACCTCCTTTTTTCAAGCCGGTTAAAAATAAGGAGCAATTGAATACACATACGCAAGTAAAATGTGGTAAAATACAACTTAAAAACCTCTTAATTGAGTTGGTCTGTGTTGTAAACTGATATATATATGTATGTATAGTATACCATCGAACTAAAGTTTAAATCGCACGCATAGCGTGCGGTAATTCCTACTTTATGGCCAGATATGACGTAATAGTACATTACTTACCTAGGGCGGTTAAACAAAGAATGTCTCAGATCGCAGGTATTTGACGCCCGAGCCGAAGGCAAGGGCGATAAATATGCGCTCTGAGGCTTTCTTTATTACCGCCCGTGGTGAGTACAAAATTTTACGTCTTTATCTGGCCAGGAAGTGGGGTTTTCCGCACGCATATTCCTACTTTATGGCCAGGTATGACGTAAAATAATATAGATACCTCTGGTAGTCGGCCCCCTTGCGACAATGACGCAGAGCACGGCCGGAGGCACGAGGTAGTGTAGAACAGGATTCACGTATAGTTGCAGCTGGATTATGGGCACCGCAATCACCATAGTCTCTGCTTTTATTATGTGCCCTGGAAGATATAACAAAAGTTTAACATAAGCTAATAAACTAATAATTCCAAACACTCTAACAAAAAAATATTTTTGGTACAGTCGCCATCACATACATCGGAGCAAACAAGCACGTCACAAACATCGGAACACACCTCTATTTTCATGGCATTAGGGTGCATGTGCCGATATTTTTGAACACCTATAGTGTACCTATATATGTGATGGCGACTGTACATGCTTTTCTTGCCGACTTTTTCTGTACCAACAACATTGAGAGTAATCAAATGAGCCTAAATACAGGCTTATTTTGGAGTAGCAATGGACTATGTCTACCTTCTGTCTCCATCGTCGGACCGGCTTGATGGTATCATAGAATTGCATTGTGATCTGACTTTTCAACTGTATAGTTAAGTTTTAAGTTGTACTTCTTGTGGGTGCACTGCACTGTGCACTATAATATGCACCAACAAGAAGTACAACATATCACCGCCCAAAGAATCTGGAATTTCCTGGAGGCAACGGGACTTAACGGTGAACTCTAAAACAAGGGCTGGCACAATAGATCACTTGCTGGTCGAAGCGGCACATTAAGGCCCACAAACAAAATAATAAAAAATAAGTTTTAAGTTGGCCAAATTTGACTCACCGAGTTTGACCTAAACAAACAGACATGGCAATAAAATCTTGTAACAATACGGTTGCGTTTACTGGACTGATAAGGCTAAGTTAGAATTTATAAACTGGAAATATTTAGACATTTTGATTTATAAGCTCGTAACTCTCAATGTTTGACCTCGAAAGTGACACGACAGATTAGCGTTGTGTACGAAGGTTGCAACTTTTACGAAGTCATTTACGACAGTAGCGTACACATTTTTAGTTATTTTTCAAATTAAGTAATCGCAATATAATTTTAAATATAAATCGAGCAAGGTAAGCTTCTACCCGTAATAAAAGTCGAGAAAGCGTCCCACTACTCATATTTCAATTTATTTAATTTCTAAGATAACATTGATCTCATTGTTGTTAGTATAAGCCTTAAAAAAATGTTAGTACTTAAAAACTAAGTTAGATTTAACATTTAATATTATTTCATTAAATACAGGACAACAGACATGATCATCTATCATCCTTAGGATGCTGTTTGAGCTGCCCCTAACTCTGCTGAGCAGTGACGCTGCTTTATTTGCGTAAAATTGCAGTAAACCCGTCGGTGCGTGACTCAGCAAACATCGTGGATGCGCTGCAGAATCTGGGCAGACCAATCAGCACCCTAATAGCATGATACGACTTTTGGGTATATCGGACCCACAGGCTGCCAGTGTAAAATGATGAACAGTATGCCTTGAACAGTGTAATTTTTACAGCACTTGAACACCTAGCAAACCTGCGGGCCAGCATGTTCGCCCTCACACATAATTCTCTTCGCTCTCTTTCCATATCAGCATCGTCCTTCAGATCGTCAGTAACAATGTGCCCGAGATACTTGAAGCGAGTGACTCTCTTCAGGGGATCATAGCCAACTAGTTTGTGTATTGTCCAATGATTGGGACAACTGGCGAAACTCGTCTCGGAAACTACGACAAGCTTTGTGCTCGGCTACGAGGTAGGCAGGAGTGGGGAGCGTCAGGTATTAAACAGTCTACCCACCTTTCATCTTCTTCTGAACATCCGTCGACACCTCCATGATCTCGCTCGACAACAGCCGCAGTCGACTCTTCTGGTCCACGCTCATCATGCACCTATGCACCACCAATACCCTCTGCACACTACTGCTGACGTCATTCTCAAATACCGACGCGCCTAGCTGCCTTAGCACTCCCACCATCCACTCTACTTCCGTTAGAACTTGTTCGATGCTCAAAACTTCGCTTTTCATTAGACTCTGCATGAGAACTAGAGCGAGTAAATTAGATATAGTCGCAACTGTGTTTTTCTGTTGTAGTGTTATCACGTAATTGGCCAAGTCTTGGACGTTTAGGAACTGGGCTGGAGTGAGGGCCTGAAGATCTACTGGCTTGAGGCGCTCGGTACTTTCGGTTGTCGTATCTTTCAGGTAGTCGCGGACGGATAGGGGTGAGCCCAGGTTGATGTAGATATTGCCAAAGTGGTCGTTCAGTCTGTGCAGGGATTTTAGTAGACCCTGGAAGAGGACGGTTTTAATATTAGTTTCATACTGGGCACAATTTATTGTTTAACTATGGAGCTTTTTATTATTGAGCTACGCGACCTTAATCTAATCTATATCTAGTGTCATATTATAAAGAGGTAAAGTTTGGGAGGTTGTAGCTTTGTATGTTTGTATGTAGAAAGTCATCTCCGAAACGAATAAAAAAACCTTTATTAAGCATTTGGAATGAAACATCAGGATGTATTATCCTTCGACGCCGTCTGGGTTTTCTGCAATACGCGAGCGAAGTCGCATGGGCAGCTAGTAAAGAGAGAGTAGTAAAGAGGATTAAGTATAATTCATCCATCATAACAAGTCAAAATTTGCGCGATACATGGTTTTGGTGACAATGGGCAGGGCATCTGTTAAGTACATGTTCAACAATGTATAGTGGACTTTACAAAGATCAGCATCAGCCAAAACGGAAACAATTTTAAACTTCTTTCACTTGAGATAAAGTTGCAAGTCGTATTTATAAACACCGTCACTGCACACAGAGCGTTCAAATATGATCGCAGTGAAGTGTATTTGCTTATGTCGTTTGTGCGCGAAAACGGAGGTCAACGTGGTGTTATTGTTTATTATGTTACATCAGCGTGTAATAATACTGTCGTAATAATACTGTTGCGTGACTATCGGTAAATGAGGGTTTCCTCTCACTGTGTGTGGCACGAATTAATGTATCACCTGCATAGGTAGTTATTTAAAACTTCTAATGACTCATGTGCTCCTAGTATATGTATAGTAGTTGTAGCTGTTGTTTTGTTTAGTACGTACGTATAAGTAGGCACAGTGACGGCGCGTGAGAATTTTCACTGGACAACCCGGATCAAAACAAAGGGCTGTTTTTTGATGATTTACGAGTTTGGTAATATATAGCAAGATATTTTAGGCAAGCCGGTGGGAATCGGATTGTATGGACGCTCCGCCACTGTAGGCAAAACATAACTTCTAAAATTAAATTTAACTTAAAAAAAGTGAATATATCATAATTCATGATTAACATTTTCTTAATAATATAACTTTCAGAATTAATGATGAATCTGAATCATGGGTCTAGGATATCTTGCGAGATTTAACAATGATATAACCTAATCATAATGTGGCTGTCCCCGAACAATCGTAATAGTACATTGTGCCAAAGGTATGATAAGATATGTTTTACAAACGAGAGCCTATTAGAAGGCTTTGACGACTCGAGTTTGCAACATTCTTACCGTACATCGATATCGATGTTACTATGATATTTCATACTTCATGGTATTTAATAACACTGGCACAGATAAAACGCTGATGTTACGTTACTGGTTGCAATAATGGTGGTCATTATATATGGTTTCCGAACACATTATAGAGGATTCATGATATGGGTGCAGATAAAATGTTAAACGAAATTGTTACTTATCGCAATACAATCTATAAAATTCCAGTCGCCCATTCTGTTGCATTTCACGTGACGCGCGTGCGTAAGGCAAAAACCCTTCGGCATACTACATTTAAAATCACATCATCAGAAAACCTACTTTAACTAGGCTCGTTAAGGTTAGACAAGGGGGTTATTGTTGTATAATATCACAGCGTAATAGCGAACATTCTGTTCTGATAACGTCTACTTTATAATTTTGTAATACCTGTGATTGTTGCTTTCAGATTAGAAATTAGCTGATAAAATGTAGACTTTGCTTGTAGTTATCTCATGCTTAGTAACAGACTAAATTATCAGCATTCTCTAATCTATTCTTAAACGTTAGATAAATGACATAACATTTGTAGGTAGTCGTACGACATTTAAAACCAAATTGCTTACCTCTACCAAATTAGTTATTTGCTTGAATATGAAATGCATGCACATAATCAATTTGGCCCGAAATAGTTTACATAAGAGAGACGTGGTAATAAAATAAATACATAAATAATAAGTAAATAAATATTAGGGAACAATCTAACACAATTCGAACACATGCTATGCTCAATAAGGCTTGTTTATAGGTACTAGGCGAAGATATATTATACTAGATATAAAATACATAGAGAGACAATGCAACAGGCGTCCTTTTCAGACAAAGTTCTATCATGTTATTGTATTAACTGTTCTTACTCAAAATGTCTTTAGGTACTTACTCATAGATCTCTCAAAACGTTAACATGCTATAACATTCTACTTAAAAAACGCGTATTTGCCTTACCAGTTCCCAGAGTACTTTCATCATTTGGTAAGCGTTTCGGAGATTATATAAGGGTATCCACTTATAACGAGATTCAAAAGCATTGTAACCTTAAGGCTATAAATGAGGCAAAAAAACTAACTTCTAATCTTCTTCACTCGTTAACTTATGCCGA